>OX465283.1:154078944-154661444 GCA_949987705.1 Thereva unica
ACTTGCCATGCACCTTCGAAAACATAAGAATAACTTATGCCAACAAACCTGTATCTTTTCTGACAAACAGTTCGTTATCCAATCTATAAAGTCTCGTAGGACAAAATTCAACTTAGTTTGAGACTGCCAATGAGCTAAGCATTGTCAATCGGGTCTCCCTTATTTAGGACCTGGTCATCAGGTTTTTGAAGACATTAAAAGGTCCAACACTTTGGCCAAATGAAGCTCCACATTCATCGTTCCAGAAGCGGCTATTATTATTATTATTTTATGACTCTATTAGACTCTTATATGAAATGTTTGTTCCTCTAAGGTTAATAAGGGCTTATCCACGGTGGTGTCCTTAGATAACACATGAAGCACATATCTCAATAACTTAAAGGGACTTACGGTATCATCGCAAGTTGTACGTAGAGCACGCAATAGGAAAGTATCGTTAATTCGTTCCACGAAACGATCTTATTTTAGTAACCTGCTGGACACAGGTTTACTTCCTAAGGAGCTATGGAGTAACCTCCGCCATCTTTGCAGCAAAGTTAAATCCCGATATCCTGAATACATTCATTTCTTTCATCTCCGTCTATAATTCGTCTTCCTTCGAATTAAATTATTCTTCTCGTGACTTTGCAATTCGCTGCATTGGCTAGAATGTAATTCGTTCTACACTATACTCAATAAAATCTGAGGCGGTTGGCTTTAATGGACTTCCACTTAAATTCTTAAAAATCATCGCACCGTTTATATCAAATGTGCCAATGCACATCTTCAACTACTGTCTTACTTGTTCTCAATTTCCACTACAATGGAAGATGACCTTGGTGGTACCTACCTATTCCAAAAACAGTTTTCCCTTTGCAACCCTCTTCGTCCAATTAGTCTTCTATGTTTCTTGGTCAAAAGTATTCGGAAAAGTAATTTTTAAGCAACTTTTTTCGCATATTGAAGAAAACTGTCCTTTGGCTAAAAGGTAATCTGGGTTTAAATCTCGACACAGTTGTGAAACTGCACTACTAAAAGTCTCTTTTGATATCTGTGATGTCTTGGACAACAGTAATTTCGGCCTGGGTTGTACTGCTGTGAAATATTCTAAGCTACTTGTCTGGGCGCTCTCAATTCGTTAAAATTCAGGATAAATTCTCCGAGCCCATATTTCAATGCTGTGGTGTTCCTCAAGGCTCTATTCTAGGTCCCTTGCTGTTCAGCATTTACATTAATGACCTTCCACTTGTAATTAAGAACACATCTGTTAAATTATATGCTGATGATGTGGAAATCTACATGAGTTTGCCCATCGATTCAACCGTTGAGTGTGTACGTAGACTTAACGTAGCCTCTAAATCCAAAGAAATCTTCATGTCTGGTGGTTAATAAGACTCCTAGTGAATTAAGTACTCTCGCACCAATTGTAATAAACGATGTCATCTTGCCTTATATTGACTCAGTTAGTATTATCTATAATAAGATCTGCTCCAATATTAGACTCATCTTAGTGAATGATGCTGATTCATCTCTTAACATCTTAGGCATTTCATGTACCGAAGATAGAAAATATTCCAAATTACCAAACTAGCATCATAATATCTAGGATTGCTTAAAAGATGCAAATTTATTCTTTAACCAGCTTCCTGAGCTGTTATTTAAAACTCCTAAAGGTCCCCGCCTGAAAAACAATTTGTTTATCTAGTCTTCAGTCGCTAGATTCGCCTTATCAAGGCCCTATCGAGCTCACAAACTCGTGCAATTCCAATATTTCCAGCAGAATTTATTATTTTCATTGCCTGTAGGCTGGAGGCTTTAAGGCTAAGCGATAATTGGATTAAGTTGGGGCAGAATCCTGCTAGAACACCTAACATTGGTCCCACAATCAAGGTATAGGAACACGAGTTTGAAGTGGTAAAATCAGTTACCTACCTTGGGTCAATATTAGCAGCCGACAATATCATGGAACGAGAAGTACGCGCACGACTGCTAAAAGCCAAATGGAGATTCTATCTGACAAATTCTTTTCACTTCGTTTTGCAATTTATGCTGAACTAGAACCTGCCTCTGTCTGGCCCATAGAATCTATCTTGATGACAATATAGACGTTAACAGAAGATGCCAGCTTTTTTGGGATCGAGTAGTTTAATCTAAAATTAAGAGGGTGAATGTCACCACAAATTATAGTAACTTGTCAAAATAAAACGCGGTAAGTTACTTGAATCTTTTCCTACCAAAACCTACCCCCTAAAATAAATGAACATTACCCGGTAAATTGCGCGCCACTTTATGGTATTCCTGACGGATAGCATACCATACTGATTTCATATAAATGTCTTTTTGAGATTGATATTGAGATTTTGTTGTAACTTTAGTTTAGAGTTCACAGTAAAACCGCAATTGATGACTAAAGAATTGCGAAACACAGAACTAAAAGCTGTCTTAAAGCTTATTAATAACTTGAACCCAGCGATAAGCGCACAAAAAACATACCAAAAATCGAGATGGACAAAAAGCACTGACTGACCGAACACTTCATGTTTTGAAATAAAATATCCTATAAATTCACCCTTTAAAAGTTTAAAAGTCCTGTACTTGACTTCCTAAAGTCAATTTTACGTCATCTGAAGGTAGTCTTTACAATATAATAGTCTGAAACACAATAGGCACCTCGCTTAGTTCCACACTACTTTTCTGTACCTACCTTGTTTACCAAAATTAAGCCTTTTTGATGAAAAGGACTGGTTTTTTGGCTAGGAACATGTTTTTATGAGTCGGCAGAGCATAAAACTCTTAATCTCGGGTCGTGGGTCGGGCCACACGTTTACTTTCACACTTCCAACATTCTACACCCCTTTTGTTTATCAAAATAACAAACTGAGTAGAACTGATCTCCTTTTTCTTCAGTTTTTGTATGTACAAATCTAATTGATAACTCTTTCAAAAAAAAAAAATACTTCTACCAAATAAAACATCTTCTACTAAATAAAATCATTTTCAAAAAAAAACCTATAATAATCTTTATATATTTATATAAATTTCAGGAAAGACCGCAAAATGGCCCTACTTCAACTATCATCAGTAGAGGATGCCGTTTTAGCTTTAATAAAAATGCACAATCATCAACTATCAGAATCAAATCATTTGCGTGTGAGCTTCTCAAAGTCAAATATTTAAGTGATATCCAAACATTAATATCCGCACAGACATTCAAACACACAAAAAAATAAAAATAAATAAATAATTAAAAAAATAAAAAAAAAACAAACAAAAAACAAGAAACTAAGATAAATATTATTAAAATATTGATAAAAAATAAAATTATATCTAAAAAAACATAACAAAAAAAGCCTAAATTGTAAGAGAAGAGAGACAATTCGCAAATAAAAATAAAAGTAAAAAAAAAGAAATAATAATAAAGAAAAAAAGATTATAAAATAATAAAAAAAAAATTGCAAAAAAAAATTAAATTTAAAAAGAAAAAAAAACTGTTTATAGGTAAATCGAAATTTAAGATAGAAAGATTTAAAAAATAAAAAAACAAAAAAAAATCTGATATAGAAGAAAATAAAACAAAAAAATATATATATATATAGAGAAAGGGGGAAAATTATTGAAGAAGAAGAAAATATTAAAAAAAATAAAAATAAAAAATGTAACAACAATCCCAAAAAAACATGATGATGAATGTGAATAAAATAAATAAATGACGTCGATTTTAGTGGAAAACTGATTTTTGACAAATTTTATTAAATTAATAAATATAAATATAAAAATGATAGCTTGTATTTGTAATTTAATACGATTAAAAAAAAGTAAATAAAATACAAAAACAAAATAAAAAAAATGATTTATCCCATCGACAATGGTATATAGTAGTTATATCAAAAAAAAAAAAAAAAATAAAAAATAAAGAAAAGTTTGAAAATGATAAATAAATAAATAATGACGTACATAACACATAATGCATAACTACAAAAAACAGCAACAAACGATAACAAACAAAATATGAAATGAAATGAAACAATCTTATCAAAACTTTTTACTCAACAAATTTACAATTTATAAATCTATAACTATGTTTTTTGGTTAGAAATAGTATAAAACAAAATAAAAAATAAAACAAAAAATCGCACCTGGTATTTCTATATACTGAAACAAACAAAATGAGAATGTATGAAAAAATAAAAATAATGAAAAGAGCACAATTTTCCAATATCTCTATATTATTATTAAATTTCCTCCTTTCTATAATTATTAATCTTCAACAAAAATTTACTATTTACTACTATTACTACTGTTATTATTATTATTATTATCATTATTATTATTATTATAATTATTCAGATGGTGTAGCATAAAACAAAAACATTATAGTGAGGAAAACGAAAAATATTACGTGGGTATCTATAGAATCTAAAAAACATACAAATTTTGGCTTGGTTTTTTGGGCCAATCAAAAAATAAAAGAAAAAATATTGTAAAGAAAAAATAAAACTAAATTTAAAAAACAAAAAAAATATGAAAATTATAAATTTTCTCTTTTTTAGTTTTTAATAATATTTTTTTTTTTTTGTAAAGAAAGATAATCAACAACAAAATCGACCACGCTGCTTAAAATTTTTAGAAAGAAAGAAAAAAATATCCTTTCTCCTTTCTACAGGAAAATAAATAAAATAAAAATATCCTTCTTTCAAAAAGGATCATTTTACATACATATACCGAATTTTACGATGGAGTTCAATCAAAAATAATAAAATATTAAATAAAGTAAAAAATAATAAACAATTTTAAAAAATATTAAAATATAAAAGAGGAAAAGAAAAAATTATAAATAATGATATAAAAAATGGTTTATAACATTTCTTATAGGTTATTTTCAGTTTTCATATTGTTATAATAAAAAAAAAAACAGGATAATAGTAAAAAAAAACAGAAAAAATAATATATATCTAAAAAACATCATAGAATCCTTCTTTGTATCCAAAAATATATGGGAAGGAATCCTTTTTTTTAACTGTATTTTGTTTTAAAGCTGAAAAATAAATCTGGGGTCAAATGTTCCTATTTTGCTCAAAAAAAAAAAAAAATAAATATTATTGACGAGCTTTAAAAAAAATTTTCAGCGACAATAGTATTATTAAATTTTAGCAGTTTAAACAGAAAAATCAAAAATATAAAATAATAATAGTATTTTTATAAAGTTGGAATATGTTAACCCTTTTTTTTATACACACAACAAAAATAAACAATTTATATATAATTTAAATACTTCAAAAACTTTTATTAAATGTCATCTAAGTTTAACACTATTTAATAAGATCCTAGATATTTTTACTAGTTTAGTTTATATCAAAAAAAAAAAAGATACTATTAAAATCTAATCATATAAAAAAAGCAACAACAACAAACAAAAATCCCCCTATCTAAATAAAGAAACGAATGACTGCTTTAGAACAAGAGTATTTTGATAAGCAGAATTCATATACATATACATAAAATTTTTGATAGGCATAAGATTATCCTTTCTTAACCCAACTAATCATTTTGTGCCATTTTATGGTATTAAACGACCTGGAAACAGTGAAGAATATATGCAAATATCAATTAATCACTGTGACCCGAATATCGATTTTTATGGATATCGAAAAATATATATGTATAAAAAAAAGTGATTAGATAAGCTTATACTGAAGGTGAAGGGAGAATATGTTAGTATGAAGAAGTTATATTACTTTTAAAAGAGTGGAGAAATGTAATAAAGTTGGAAATTTTGTATTGTAAATATGTTTAAGTTTATGTTTTGAATCAATTCGATAAAGTTGAATCAATTCTTAAACAGTTTCAATTGGACAATGTCGATTAAATGACCACCTCCATTTGAAATGCCAAAAGCAGCTCTTTTGGGGACATACTGCATAACCTTGGCCAGCATTTCAGGCGTTATTGCAGCTATTTCGCCTCGTATGTTAGCTTTGAGTTCATAAACAGCTGGCATAAACTTGACTTTTGCAAAAACTTCATCGTATATATGTAGCTCGTCATCGATCATTTTTACAGTGGCATTTTCGTAACGACGCGGCTTGTTCTTTGGCAACAATGGGCCTTTTCGTGCAGTGCATCAATCCATTCATAAACGCAAAATTTTTTATAGGAGTTAAAACGAAAAATACTAAAAAATGAACATTAGAAACAGCTATTAAAGCCAACATTTATATTTAGTAAGATGAACTTCCATCCACTACTCACAATGGGCTGTTGCTTTGATTGATGCGTAACAAACTTTAATCTTTTACGTTTCCGAACGAATAACTTTGGATCAACTGCGTTTTCAAAACTCGTTGCATTGTTGCAAAGCATGCGTACGCGTTTACGAAAAGGGCCAATCATTAAGTAAATTGCACGTTGTATGGCAAGAGATGAAGACCTTGCTTAATAATCCTCCTTAGAGTAGTTCCACTCACGTTTTTTAACTCCTGAGATTGATGGCGATACGACGAATGAGGATTATCGGCAACACTCTCTATTACCGTTTCAACAACTTCATTGGAATATCGCGAACGCGGTCGAATGGGACGCTGGGGATGGGCTGAAATGGTACTGAATGACGTTTCAGAACCGGGCACATTTGTCAAAATCGGCCTAGATGGCGATAAGATGGATAATAGAAAAGGACACAATAAAATTTAAGTAGAAATTAAACAGTGAGTCAAAAAAAAAAAAATCAAAAAGCTAAAATTATCCGCACCCCCCTTGAGCTCCAATTTGGAAACCGCTGCTTTAAAGTAATCTTACATCTAGATTAGGGCTGCCGTCACCTAAATTGGCGAGGCCGGACAAAAACTACAAAAATCTCGGACATTTGGGTGAAATTGTGGGGTTTTCCCGGACAACCATTTTAAAAAAAATCGAATCAAATCCGAACGACCAAACACCTAGTAGAACTGACGAAAATTTCGATGAAAAATTCATGATGTAAAGTCTATATGCTTGGTCATTTTGATCTGAAAAATCGATTCCACATTGAGTCGTTTGACAACTAAAAACTTGGTTTCCTTGAACGACTTGATTAACTCCTTTTTCTGTTTCGGATCGGTGTATGTTTGAATTGTCACTGGAACTTTCAAAGAAAAAGAGAGTATTTTTGCCACGCCGAAGTTTGCTTAAATGCGGATTACGAGTCAAATTTTAAGTAGAATAGGTTTCCAGAAGAAATGTTTTTAAATTACTCGAAATTACCTTCTATTTCATTCTATTACTTGTTGAGCAGCGCCTTGGCGGGTACTGCGACCTATTTTATTTAGTCTAGTGTACCATCCCTGTCTTTAAAAACCCTCTAGATTAAAGCTTTTAATATAGCCTAAAACTGATTTAGGGTTCCTGTCCCAAATCTCCCTAGGAATAGGGAAGTCGCGAGACGGAACCTCAATCTCTTCCTCGCTGTAGCTTCACAGTCGCACTAGAAGTGCTCCGCTGTTTCGGGAGCTGCCCAGCAGAACCGAGAGCTGCAATCGGCTACCAGTCCTTGTCCAGCTATGAAGAAATAGTAGGTCAACCCAAAATTTTTATGGTCGTTCTTAGGTGGCAGCTTGCGAAGCTGCAGAAAAGTTTCGGACCAGGCTGTCGAAAATTTCATTACCAATGTGATATTCGACGCCCGGAAGCCACATCAGCGTGACATTCCTGTTCAGGGAGTTCAGATATATGAGACAATCCAGGACAGTCTTTGATGACACCCTCTGAGATTTAATGGCCAACACGGCACTTCAGACTTCATCAGAAATTTAGATCTGACTAAGCAAATATCCATTTTTATTGTGTGTTGTATTGTATTTTTCCTACAACTTAACATAACAAAGCTCTTGGATTTGTATATCACACTTCCTTAGGTTTTTATTGCACCTGTGTGGCAAAACCTATGTTTCTCTTTAGCACAGCACAATTTTAGCGAATACATTTTGTGGTTTCTAATACTACCGGACCCAGTGCATCTGTCCAAACCAATTTTACCCACGATTTCCAGGTGATACTTGACAGCAGCATAACTTGTGAGAAAGTTTGTCTGAGTTCAGTTTTTTTTAAACCCATAGAGCTTCTTAGTTTTTGCTCAAGCAAGGGTAATGAGTTTTTCAGCTTGTCCGATACCTGGAACATGAATCGAGTTTTCACCCATATTAGAAGAGTCTCCCTCGTCTAAATTTTAGGACATGCATCACGGCAAAATATCTCTGGATCGATTAATGATATGCAGGCGTCTATCCGATTGCTTAATTATATTATTTTTTTTTAAAGATTAGATTTTTTAATGTTGTTTTCAATTTGTTTGCAAAAACGTATTTTGTCAAATTTAGTTTCATCTTATTTCTTTGTATAAAAAAATTATTACATTTTTGTTTTGTATTAAAAATGTTGGGTACTAAAATCTTGGCCTACACATATATTTTTGTCGTATCTCAGCGTCTACAATTGAAGTACAACCATTTTTTATGCCATCATATGAAAATTGTATTAAAGAGGTGAAACTTTTTTAAACTCTACGATATAGTGGCGTAACAACTGCAAATATTAAGCGGGGGTCCAACAAAAGTTAGATCCCAAGTGAGTTTGAACGTGGCAAAAGTCACGATACAATTGACTTTCGAAAATATTAGAAAAGAATTTTGAAACTTAAAAATTCTCATGTTCTGCAGTATGTATTTGATGCCCAAGTAAAAATACGACTCGCTCATTCTTAGCCTGAAATAGGCACGCACAGCGTCAAAACGCCTATATTCCATCCAAAACAGGCACGATACGTCTGAATAAAAATTAAACTTTTGCAAATGTAGCCCAGCTACAGATACGAACTAATTAAAAGCGTAAGCATAGTCCAAACGAAACACGTACGTTCACACTTTTTCTAGACTAAATCAAAACTGGGACTAAAATAAGAAATTGTATAGGACGAAGAAAATGGGTAATTATCTTGCTGAACATAAAGGGTACCCTTAGATTACTCAATAAATCAGTACTTGTTCGATTTCGTAGGTTAAGCAGCATTGGACATGGTTAGTACTCAGTTGGGGGACCGCTTAGTATAATGAAACGTAAGTTTTAAATGATCGGTTACAAATACATTCGGGCGTATTTTTAGATATTCATGCCTGTAGCGGGAGCGTGCATACCGGTGTGCCAGCCACATTTGTTCGCTTTGGGTGCTTATATGCATTTAAAAAAATTAACTAGAAATGTGGTGATTTGTTTTTGATAAAAAGGATTTTACGATAGTTTCTAAGAAGAAAGATACAAACTGCTTTATAATATCAAAAATTCAAGAAACTATTTGATTACAATTTCTCCCAATTAACACGTAAATCTACATACTATTCTGCTCCTCCAGGGCATTATTTAAATATAACTAGGAAAATGCGTGAATTTATCTTTGATGATACAAGAAGACAACCACCCTTTCAAAATCCTTATTAAGTTAATGAAAATCTTTAAATGAAAGCATGATAGGGTTTCTTTAAAAGAATTTACTACACACAGCGCGTAAAAACAAGAATTTCTGTAGTTAAAGTAATTAGTAAATATCCTAAAGGGGTGTGTAAAATCTGAAAATAGTTTCCAGGAATATTTCAAACTGTGTTTTAGTTTTGAGAGAGAGAGAAATAGAAGTTTTTGAAGTAGATAAATTATATTTAAAATGTCATTCTTATTTAAAATTCCAATAATTATTTTGCTTGATCATATCAAAAAAATTAAAATTAGCTTTTAGTAAATATCAAAATTTTTAGAAATGCCAAACAAATTTTTTTTTTAATTAAAAATAATTTTTCTTTCTACTAAAAAAATAAATAAATCTATCAGAACCCGAATTTAGTAAATGCATAGAAGAAGAAGAAGGCAAAAAAAGTGAATATAATAATATCATATATATTTATATATATAAAAAAAAATTAGTAAATATAAAAATATTTTATGTTTTAAAATCAAAAATTTTTATTTCAATTTTTTTGCAAAATGGAAAATAAAAAAATCAAATAATTAAAAAAAAACTATATCAAAAAATTTATATACAAAAAAGAAAAAAGAAAATTTTTTTATTATAAAAAAAAATAAAAATTTGAAGAAAAAAAAATGAAAACTGAAAATTCAAAAAGGGTCCAAGATTTACTATAAATATATCGTAAAAAAGTGATATTTAAACAAATATATATATATATATAAACAAAAAATATATATATTAAAAATGTAAAGTTTTTCTTTTCCTCTTTTATTATTAAGAAATATATTGAAAATGAAAAAAAAAAAAATTAAAAAAATGCAGCACAATATTTTTATTGAAAGTAAAAAAACAAAAAAAACTAAAGATGTGAACGTAAATAATATTTAAAAACAAAAAACAAAATGAAAAACAATTTAAAAAAATAAATGAAAACAATCGCGATATATGATATTTAAAATATAAAGAAACAAAAATATAATGAAAGAAAAAAAAAAAACAAAAATAAATAAATAAATTAAATAAAAAAAAGAAAAATATTCTTAGAAAACATTTTATAAAAACAGAAAAAAAAATTCTTTACTTTTATTTTAAGGAAATTGTTACATTAAAAATAAAATAAAAAAACAGAGAAAAGAATTAATTATTACACTAGATGTAAAAACACACACAAAAAATTAAATATTATACAATTAAATAAATTAATTAAAAAACAAAAAAATAAAAGAAAAACAAAACATATAAAAACAGACATACATATGTATATATATCGACTCGAAAAAAAAACAAAATGTTGTAAGAATTTTTTTTTTGTGTAAATCGTGAAACAACAATTAGGGGTCGTTCATAAATTACGTGAGACGATTTTTGGGTTTTTTCGACCCCCCTGGTGAGATGTCGTGAAATTTGGCTCGACCCCCTCTCTCTCCCCCTAATCTCACGTGAGATTTTTCAGATTTTAAAAAATCTCTTGTTTTGAACACTAAAAATACGTATTTATGGGCGTAAACACAAGATTTCATTAAAGATAACTGATTATTCGAACTCCTGCCTGCCCCGCTTGTAATGGACACACAACTACCAAATCGTGAGCATTCCGACTTAACAAGAATTTCATTACCCTAAAATTCGACGAGGGCTTTTCCTGTAGTTCTATATTCAAATGGTCTTTTCGCGGGTTAGTTTTATTTGGCTCGTACGCCGCAGCAATCGTCGAGCTGCTCGTTTGGCTCGCTGGTGGCGACTAAACAATCGAGGGACTATTATAATACTTTTTGGCGACCCCATACAAAAATTTGGTGTACGATTCATGCCATATCTTAAGGCCTCCTTTCACACACAGGTCGACGGCAGGCCATGGCCTGAAAGTTCTCGCCTTGAAGCCAAGTATCGCCACGTGCAGCCATGAATTTACGGCTTGAATTCACATTGTATCCAGTCGGTCATGCAACCAAGGCGCGAACTGGGCGCGAAAACCGACCACACTCGCATTCGCGCTTGTTCGCGGGTGTTCACGGCGTGAGTCTGGAGCCGCGATAAGTCACAAACATATTGGCACGAAAGCGAAAACGGCGGCCGCCTGCAAAAAATTACGCATACATTTAGTTTCTCCGCGTCACCTATCCCTGCAGATATGATGGTCTGTGTATTTCAAAAGTTTTTGCAGTCACGAATCTGTTTGTGCGTTTATAGTTTTCATTGAGGCCATGAATGTTTTTCGGGAAATAGGCTCGAAAACCGACCACACTCGTATTCACGCTTTTTCGCGGGTGTTCACGGCTTGAGTCTGGATCCGCCTTAAGGGACAAACATTTATTTATATGTATAAGCCAAACAAGGCTACTTAAATTATTACATTACTTTTCTTATAATATTCAGTCTTAAAAATTAGTGACACTGGCTAAAGATAATTGTCAGTGGGAAGGTTTCATGCTATAAGTAGGGATCTAATATTGGCACGGAAGCAAAACGGCGGCCGCCTGCCATACATTTAATTTCTCCGCGTCGCCTTTCCCTGCAAATATGATTGTCCATATATTTTAAAGGGTTTTCCCAGTCACGAATCTGTTTGTGCGTTTAAAATTTTCGTTGAGGCCATGAAAGTTTTTCCACTTGAATTAACAGCCTGCTATGCTAAACTGTCGTCTTCGCCAGTGTTTCTGTAGGAAATCATGTCGTCACCACGGCCTGTCAGACGGATACCTGAAGACCTCATCCGTCAGTCAGACTGAGGCTCATATGCTGAAAGTCGAATCATGTGGAGTGACAAATCGAGAGTTTACAAAAACGACATTTCAGTCGAATTACGACTTTCAGGACAGAGAATGAAAGTGCTAAGACAAGCTTATGGTACGTGGTGCTAAACTGGTAATTCGACTAAACGCAACGTCACTTTCTTCAATCAGGCGACTTGCCACGCGATACGACTCCACTTTCATCCAGCACAGGGGCCTGAGTATTGTGTGGCCTTCATCGGGCCGTGCCTGCAGACCGTGCCTGTGGACCTGGCCTGCTGGCGGCCTGTAAATGGGGGTGTTTAGTGGAGAAACATTTTTTACTTAATTTCACCCAGTATACTTAATTTCACGTGAGATTGGGTGTAATTCGACTCCCCCTTGAACGCCTCACGAAATTTATGGACGATCCCTTAAAATGATATGTTCATATTTTTTTTTATTTTGAAAATATTTAGATTAATATAAAAAAATGCGGAAAAAAATTAAAAGATTAAATAAAAAACAAAAACCATACAAATTATAAATAAAATAAAAAGTTAATTCAATATTATTTCGCGTAACTTTATAAGAATGTTATTTGTTTATTATTATTATTATATAAAAATAATGATGAAAAAAATTAAATATTGATCTGAATAATTCTATTATTAATAATTATTATTATTACTATTATTTTTTTTTATATAAAATGCCCAGTTAAGATTGATTATAAATCTCATTTTTATACCTTGTATTTTTATGAGTATTTTTTTTTATTACAATTATAATAATTATTAAAAAACATTTCTTTTTACCTTTTTTTGTTCTTTTTACTCGTTACTATATATCTCTTTTTTATTATATACTATTATTATTATTATTATTAGATACTATTATTAAAAAAAAATAAAGCTTCTACTTGTAGCTGCACTATTTGAAAAAAAAATGAAAGAAAGAAAGAATACAAAAAATCTCTATAAATAAGGATTCCCAAAATGAAAAAAAATGATGAAAATGTATAATTAATATTTTTGTTTGTTTTGTATCATAAGACTTATTAAGAAACAGTGTTTTGCTTAATTATTATTATTATTTTTTTTTTTAATACATAATATATAATGGTTTATATTTAAAAAATTTTTTTACATGTTTTTATCCCGATCTTATAAATGAATGTTAAAATCAAAATGTTTTATTTCTTATATTTAAAAAAAAATAACTAAAAAAAATAAATGTTAAAACTTGCATCTACTGAAAATAATAAATTTATATCAAAATCATTCTAAAAACAAAAAACAAAAACGTGAACATTAAAAATAATCAGAAAGTAAAAAAAAATGGATTTAAGAAATAAATAAATAAATAAAAATCAAATCAAATTGCTGAGGTGTAAAACAAAAACAAAAACAAAATAAAAAATATTTCAAAAAAAAGTTGATTAGAAAAAAAAAACTAATTATAAGTAGAAATATTTTCAGTATTTTTAAAAAAACAAATCAAGCAAAAATCGATATGAAGAAGAAAAAAATAAAAATAAAACAATTATATACATAAATAGTGTTAAAAAAAAATAAATAGTTAAAAAAATATTTAAAAAACAACACACAGACACACGCAAACAAAAGAAAAACAAAATGGTTAAAGAAAAATAAATAAATATGGGAAACAAGATGAACTATATAAAAACAAAAAAAATAATGGGAAAAGAAAGTAAAAATATAAAGCAAAAAATAAATATAAAAATTGATATATCATTTTGAAAGCGAGTGAAGAAAAAAATCTAAATAGAAATAAAATTTATTAAAATCAACACAAACAGAGAGAAAAATATATAAAAAACAAAAAACAAAATTAATCATTTATAGAAGAAAAAAAAAATTAATTAAAAAAAAACAAAGAGAACGAGAATGAATCATTTTTGATGCACTTTTTACCTTTATCCAAAATAAATAATCATATCCTATTTGTCGTTTAATAAAAAAAAAATGAAATAAAAAAAAAGAAAATTAAAAACAAAAACACACACATCCATATATATACACACAAAAACTACAAAAAACACACATAAATACACACAAATGAAAATATAACAAATAAAAATGAAACGATACAAAACACATGATATTATATATTAGTTGGTACTATCAAATTTTTACTTCATTATATTCTCAGTATATATAAATACTATATATAAATAATTAAAAAAAAAAAGAAAAAGTGAAGAAAACAAATATGAAAAAAAGAGAAAAAAAAATAGTTATTATTGTCTGTTTAGAATTTCTGCGATAATAAAAGTGAAAATATTAAAAATTGTATCAATTTTATTTTATTATTTATTTTATTATTATTATTGTTTTTATTATAATTACTATTTTTCTTGATTTTGAATTTATAGTTTTGAAATATGCTTCTAGGTCTTCGTTTATTTAGAAACACAAAAAAATTTCACATTTTTTTTTTTGGAATAATTATAGCTACTTTCTCTAAGAGGGTGACATAAAGGTTTTCATATGGTAACAATTATTAAAAAAAAGTAAAATAAAGGTCGCCAAAAAAAATTTATTTATCTTTTTTTACCAGTTTTAAGAATGAAAATGATAGAAAGGAGTTACAATTCATTAATTGTAGAGACCAATCAACGCTACGTAGAGTCGTGTTACAGTCGTATGTAGATGTCGATGTCGTCTCGTTTTTTGGTCGACGTACAGTGCGTCATGACAAGTCATTTGAGTTTGATGAAAGTGATATTTCATTCAAATTAGTAAATCAGTAAAACATCTATCTCACTAATGTACAACCCGCCGAATAAAAGTGAAAATAAAACTACAATAAAAACGACTCATTTGATTTGTCATTTTCGTCATTTATGCCAGCTAATTTTAGACGACACAAACACGAGAAGAATCGACTAACAACACACCGTTCTATTAGCTTTATCTCATATGACAGAAAATGCGACATTTAGCACAGGAGTCTACGTATATGTATTAAGACTGATTACAATAGGTTGAAGGCAGGAGGGGAGTCGGAACGATTATTATTTCCAAAGGTGGGGTCACCAAAATATTTAGACAGAGTAGCATAAGATAGGCATAGGTTTTAATCTATATTATACCTACATCTATTACAGGCTTTTTGAGATTGAGTTGTTCGATTATGTTGTGTCATGAATATGAAAAAGCATAACGTGAAAAGACGTTTTTGTATCATGTTACTTGCTAAAATACGTTTTTAAAGACCATAAAGCGCTAAACGATCATTCTGCTGAAGCAACTGATGCTGGAATAGTCAGGACGAGTATAAATATTTGAATTACTTGCTACAGCATACATCTCTACGCAACATCTTAAGCTATGTTCTAAGGATTTCCACAACAAAGTCATCAGAAAAAGGCTCCAATCAATCGGCTGAGTTTGTTTGGAACTCAATTCTACCTTATAAGTAAACATAAGAGTAAAAGTACTCGGTTAAAAGTATTGAGAACTACTATGAGTACAATCGAAAGCCAAATACTCATATGAGTATAGAATCGAGTACCGTGGGGCAATGTGTCGAGCAAGCTGTGTTGTCGAATAAAAAATTTTGACTTCTTGCACGACTTCGCATAAGTCAACAGCAACAATAACAACAAAAGTCGGCCCAAAAGATCTCCATGTAAAATCCGGATGTCTTTTTTATCGGTTTTCACCTGGAAGAATTTTCTCGTCGGAAAATCTTAAACGGTTCACAATATAAATATTTAAAAGTATCAGTTTAAAGCTATCAAGTTCAATTCTGCAGTTTTACTTAGTTTGGCAGCTTTTGTTTGTATAGTACCTATATTTGTGTAATTTCTATTTTATTATGTTCAATTGTTGTTTTAATTTAAATCAGCTCAGTATTGAAATTAAGGGGTCCAAATTACACATAGTTTTTAAGGAATCTGCTTTTTTTGTGTTAAGTATTAAAAATTATACTTTACTAAATTTTATTTTGAAATTTTTGTACTATTGATTTGTTTAGTTTACTTTATTGAAATATTATGTAAATTCTTTTTTAGGCTTGAATATAAGCATTATATTTAATAAAAATAGTTTTGATCGATATATTTTATTCAGACAATTTTTTTCAGTTGTGTTCTAAGTAATTTAATTAGATATTTGTTTGTAAATGAAAATTTTTGGCAGAAATGCTTCACTAAATATAGCAAACGAGGCGACTCTACGAAGCAAGGCGACTCTACGAAGCAAGGCGACTCAAGAACTCTTAAAGTTCACCATAGCCTACGTAACTAGGCGACTCAAGAATAAACCTCTTGAAGCTCTTCATACCAGATGTGAACAGGGCCCTCGCTTGTGGTTTGTGCGCCCGGTGCAATATGACATATTGCACCCCATCCGCTTTTCATTTTTCATCGCAGTGAAGGACAATAGAAAAAGACACAATTCCTTTAATAGGTGAAAACGGCAGAACTTCTTCAATTTCTTTTAAAGATTTCCTGAAACTGTACGCTTGTCCAATTGCGCCCGGTTCGAGTGCACCATTTGCACCTATGAAAGTGTCGCCCCTGGATGTGGGCCTCTACTACATAGTTCATGGCCATGAAAATACAATATGACACTTTTGTAAAAAAAATGTACATGGCGTTGTGAAAAGTATTGGATTATTATGGCAGTAGGTTCCGATTCCACTGAAAATCGGTATTTAAGCTTAGACGTTCAACCTCGATAAAAAATTCAAACGTCAAAACAGCTTTTCTATGGAAAAAAATATACAGTTTTTCCAGTATAAACTATATTTGTTCATTAGAGGTCGTCCGTAAATTACGACGATTTTTACGAATTTTCGACGAGGTGGATACCTGAAGCCCTCATGTGTCAGTCAGACCGAGTTATGTGTGACCTTCATCAGGCCGTGCCTGCCGACCTGGCCTAAAAGGCCTCTGCCTGCCGGCGGCCTGTAAGTGAATGGGGGTCTTGTTTTACTGAATTCAACCCAGTTTTCTCGCAACTTTGCACTGCTGCTTAAGGAAACAAAGTTACGGGATATTTGCCGAGACTCCCTCTCCCCACGTGAGATGGGGTGAGATTCGGCTCGACCCCCTCCACCCCACGTAATTAATGGAATTGGCTGTATAAAGAAATAAGATAGGTGAAGGGAAGTCTGGGTGAGTCAGAAAGAGGCGGTAAACCAAGC
The DNA here is from genome assembly GCA_949987705.1 of Thereva unica. Classification (NCBI taxonomy): domain Eukaryota; kingdom Metazoa; phylum Arthropoda; class Insecta; order Diptera; family Therevidae; genus Thereva; species Thereva unica. The sequence goes on from OX465283.1 coordinate 154,096,300, forward strand.
TTTAGAACTCTTGGATGTTGTCTGAGTTCACTTTTTTAAGCAGAGGTGTAACCTTTGGGTTCTACTAGATGAATAAGGAGGTGTACCGTTCGCCAAGTGAAGACCCGACCTAAGCGAAAGTTGGTAGAAAACTCCACTATATCATCATCATCAATAGCTCAACAGCCTGTTATTGGCCTTGGCTTTCTGAAACTTCCCCCTCCAGAGCTGTCGGCCCTTGGCTTGTAGTCTCTCCTTGTTACGATATCCGGGTTTTCGTTGTGTAGTCTATCCTATCCGATGCTCTGTTGTAGGTCTCATTACAATGTGGTAATACCAGGACGAGTTGCCAGGCCAACGCCGGTTCGCAGAAATATCGCACAATCGATACTACCCTCGTTAATTGGATTTAATTTGGAGACGGTTTCACTTTTACACTTATATATAAATTATTGTAAAATATTTCGACTCTATTGTAGATAGACCTAGAACTAGTAGCACTACTGCAAATGTTTTTATAATAAATTTTTACTATCTATTACTTTTTTCCATATTAATTGTTTTTTTATTTCTAGCAGAAATTCCAAAATTCCAGACATAAATTTTCTTCAAATATTTTTCAAAATTTTATAAAAAATAAATATTTCTGTTCCTTCGTGTTTTTATTATTTTTTGTATCCTTTTATATCATTCACATTTACAAATGCGTACATATTAACTATAAACAAACAAAAAAGAAATACCATAAAGCACTAGGTTGTCATATTGGATTGTTGATAATTTTAAGATAAACAATTAGCTCAAAGTGTAAAACAAAATGTTTATTATTATTATTATTATTGAATTATATATAAAAAAAAAGAAAAAAATGACAAAAGACCAGAAAGGCACTAAAAAAGAAACTTTTTTTTTCAGATGTTATTTGATATTTTTACCATCAGTGATGGGCACAAGTAAAAAAGATAAAAAAAAAGAAAAAAATAAAGAAAAAAAAATATATTTAAAACAAAATTATATTTACATGTAAGGAAGATGATGAATGAAAAAAAAAATGAATTTTTCCAGACAATCCTCGAATAAAAACTAAATATATATATATATTTGAACTAGAATGTAACAGTAAATAGTTTAATGATAAACAAACAAAAAAAATGTCATAATGCTACAATGTAAAATGCTATAGAAAAAAAAAAAATAAAAATTACAGTTTAAACAAATTTTATTTGGTTTTATTTAAAACAGTTTTTCTTTTTGAAAAAATTGAAAACAAGCAAATTCAACAAATTTCACTACAATTAGGTAACACGTCACAAACTCTGCTAATATATTTTAAAAACTAGTTGGAACCCGGTGCGCCTCGCTGCACCCATAAGCCAATAGTATGGCCTGCGCCAAAACAATTGGGAATCTCAAAATCGATGGGCAGAGAGTCTCAAATCCTACCACGAAAGTACATTCGAAAAGAAAAGTGTTACTCCGTTCGTTTAAAAACCCAAATCACTCGCTCATTTATGTATATCCCTAATCACAATCCAGCGGTTTCACTGCCACTCTTGTCGTGGTCAGATGCTATGAGGGAGTGTTTTTGCCCGTAAACGAATTTTGAAGAGGAAATTACAATGCAAGTCCGGTAAATTTTATCCATACACGAAATTTTAATGTGTATGAAATGGTCATTTTCTCGCCTGTGTTTATATTTCCAATTCTTTTGGTGCACACTATAGGTTCCGTTTATTTTGCAGTTGAGACATTTTTTTCGTATTTTTGATTCCGAAAAATAAAATAATAAAATGTTCTTCTATCGATTGGAATTTCGCCATTTCCATCGTCCAAAAATTGTTTTAAAAATGTTTGACCAGAGGCATCTTCTAGCATATCCGTTGGAGCGTGATTTTTTTTTTCAAAATTGTGCCATAGGTATGATGCTTTCAAGAAAGCGTTAAGCTCATTTTCAGGCGTTCATCGAGGTATAACAGCCAAAGTTGCCGAGTCGACTCGAGGTATAACAGCCCTATCAAGCACTTCGAGCGATTCGTTCATGGTGCATTCGTCCCAAATTATAACTTTGCACGTTTTAAGGACTGTGGCAATACGGAAATTTTTGCTGATGTTACATGTAGATTTTTCTATCTGGTTCAAATTCAATAGGAGCTTACGGAGTGAATGCACTTGTACGTCCACCATCAAATAGAGTTGAAGCAATTCTCGCTGATGTCACTGCAAATGCAATCTCATTCTGCAATCGAGTCGACGCCAAAATCATATTGATAAGACATGTTTTGCCTGTACAACCTGTAACATCTAGGGAAAAATCGCGCTATTTCCTTTGTCGTAGGATTTTATTGATCAGTAACTAACTGTCTTGCCTGAGATTAAACGAAATGTTTTAGCTGATTTACAGTCTGTCAAGTAAGAGCGTGGTCGGGTTAATTTATAAAAAACTTTATTCCGTGAAACTTTCATATTTATAAATACATTGTACACATTACAAACGATGATGGAATTCGGTTAATATGTCACAATTCGGTCATATGTCCAGTCACCATCGGCGTCGATAATTGCCTGACATCTCCGAGGCATGCTTTCTACTAATTCGACGACGTATTGTAGTGGCAACGATCTCCAGATCTGACGAATTTCGAAAGATAGCTGCTTCAAAGTGTGTGTGCGTCTTCCACGAAGTTTCTGCTTAATATATGCCCACACATTTTAAATAGGGTTTGCATCGGGCGACTGCGACGGCCAATCCATACAAAGGAACACAGCCTCGTAGCGCGACGCGTATTTAGCACTCATGGCGCTTAACGTGATTCTCTTTCAAAAGATCAACGACAACTGAATCTTTGTTGACAATGCATCAAGGATAAAGCTTCCCTTTATCGGCTCGCAAAGGAATTAGAGCGAAATCTTTCATAACCTATCGGTAATGCCGACCACGCTCTTACTTGACTGACTGTACGTTGAATTGCTGCTCTCGCACCAGCACTCTGTTCTACACAGCATTTCTGAATCGTGTCGAATTTGAACTTTATCGGGCACATGCAGCTGAAGTTACTTCAATCCAAGTTCAGAGAATCGCGTCCTTCGCGAAAAATCTGCTTTTTCAATAAAATTATACGGCGACTATCCGTAATTCACTTCCGATCTGAAACTTTAGGAATCCTATTTTTTCAGAAAAAAAAACCAATACAAAATGGATCTAAGTTCTTTAGCAATAATTTGAAGAGTACCTCCCATACAAAAGTTTCGGATTTTGCTATATCAGTACACTACAGCTACCCTAAGGATTCGAGATAGCTTTATAAATTATAGCCTATATGTTATTCTGATGCATGAGCTATATTATTGTAAAGTTTCCATTCAGTAGTTTTTGCGTGAAAGAGCAACAAACATCCACGTTTATAATATTAGTAAGATTTGCCAAACTTTCTCTAAGTTCGTTACAAGTCAACTTAATCTAGTAACATCACCCCCAGCTGTTTTAGGGAATAATAATTGGTGATGTGTGCACTCCTTAAGCGCTTCAGGGGTGTTCTGCCACCTGAAATAGAAATTAAAGTCCACAAAATTATTCTGTTGGAAATTTCTACCTTAGGCAATTTATCACTGGCACAATGCTTCTCTCAGTAAGAGTAATCGAAGGCTTCGTTGACTTTGTTGTAGCTAGACTTGTTTTGATATTAATTTTTAATTTCGATTCTATCATAGCGATATAGAGAGAAAATTATAAAACTTCAACAAATTTCACTCTCTACAGGAGTAATACAAAAATCACGACTACATGGATCCACCACCATCCAAAAAACTGAAGGATATCGTGGGTCACTCTAACAAGAGCGGTCTGCAGATCATCGTAGGATGTGATGCGAACGCCCATCATGATGCCTGGGACAGTAGTGGAGTGAACAAGAGGGGTGAATACCTTTTTGATTAACTACTAACCTGGACATATTAAATCGCGGCACGGATCCTACCTTCGCCAACGGTAGGAGACGTGAGGTTATAGACATCACCACTCAACACGTTGCCACTTACGTGAGTAACTGGCGGGTCTCAGATGAGCCATCGTGCTCAGACCACAGACACCTTCAATTTATGGTGTGTGAGTCTTTGGAAAGAGTGAGTGCATATAGGAATCCTAGATATACGAACTGGACAGACTTTCGGGGCGAACTCAGTAGCGTATTGCATGCACTCAATCGAATCTACGATGGATGTAGAACTATCCGCGGACTTCCTTACGGAGGCGGTTACTGCTGCTTACAACAATAACTGCCCTGTTCTGATGAGGACGTGTAGCAGGAAAACTCCATGGTGGAATAACGAGCTCTCCACGCAGCCAAGAAGAAGAGCGGGAGAATTATGAAAGCCCGCTAACCGCCTATAACAGGGCGATCAGACGAGCAAAAAGAAATAGCTGGAGGAATTTCTGCAAGAGTGTCGAAGACATTCGAGAGTCAACAAAAATCCACAAAGCTTTATTAAAGGGCTTATTATTAGGGAGGCGATTATATCGTCCAAACCATACAAGTCCCCTGGAGCAGACGGAATCTATCCCATTCTGCTACAGGAGGGCTGCGACCTAGTCACTTTCTTATTATGAAAAATATTCAGGGTTTCCTTCGCACATGGTCACATCCCATCGGTCTGGAGGAACGTCAACATAACATTTATACCTAAGCAAGGGCGTTCGGATTACACCTCGGCTAAATCTTTCAGCCGATAAGTCTCTCGTCTTTTGCCTTAAGGACAATGGAGAAAATTGTCGACCGGGCGATAATGGAAACTTATCTTCAACGCCAACCACTAAGCTCCTATCAGCATACGTACCAGGTGGGCAAGTCCACCGAGACCGCACTGCACAGTCTGGTGCTCAAGCTGGAATGCGCAGCTTTAAACAAAGGAGTTGTGCTGTCGGCCTTCCTCGATATCGAGGGAGCCTTCGGCAATACATCCTTTGAAACTATAGCTAGGGCTCTAAGTGGACGCAGTTTAAGTAAGCAAAAGGTTGTCCACAGAGAGGAGTTTTATCTCCACTTTTCTGGTGCCTTATTGTAGATGAACTTCTAGAGCTTCTCAACAGCCGAAACTTTTTCGCCCAAGGCTACGCTGACGATGTCGTCACAGTAGTTGCAGGTGAAACTGAAGGAGCCATGTCAAGATGCCTGCCTTAGATCTGGTCTATAGCTGGTGCGAGAACGTAGCAAACGATCACTACCGTGACTTTTGGAACCTAAATTCACAGGCAGAACTATAGGCTTTTCAAAACAAGCCAGATATTTAGGAGTGCCGCTAGATGCCAAGCTCAACTGGAGCCAGCACATGGGCACTCTGATGAGCAGAACGCGCAGATCCCTGTAGGCTTGCCGCAGAGCTTGTGGCTCCACATGGGGTTGCAACCGAAAACCTTGTATTGGATATACACCACCATCATTAGGCCCATGGTAACTTATGGAGCTTTAGTTTGGTGGCACAGAACGATGCTTAAGGGTTGCATAACCAATTTTAGCAAAATTCAAAGAATGGCCTGCCGCTCCATCACTGAGGCCATCCGCACTTTCCCGACGGCTGCGTTGGAGACTCTCCTCAATCTGGAACAATCTCCCCCACCTTGAGGTAAAGTCCGCCATAAACGCGGCGCTGCGTCTGAAAGCGAATGGTCACCTGGGCGCTGGTCTTGGGCGTGGACATTCTAATAATCAACATCATAAGATATTCCGGAAACGGGGTTGCTATCAGACTGCATGCCCTTTAGCAACCTTCTGGGCACATACAGGATAGGCTAACCTGGACTTTTCCTAAAGTATTGCCGAGCGGACTAGTATGGTACACGGATGGCTCTAAAACAGAGACAAGTGTGGGCGCAGGATGCAGCCCCAGATTCAGCAGGGCTATAAGTATTTCAAGCAGAGGAGTACGTTATTCTGCCACGCACTCACGAGAATTTAAGTAGGGCCTACCAGAACTCTAATCAGCTGATCACATTTTATGTCACGTGGGTCAGTTAATGAAAACAAAGTAGATATAATTTTACAGTCAACTGACCTAATTTATCAATCGACTAGCCCCAGATTTCATTACGCTCAAATACACGGATTCTATAAACGAGAGCCTTTCTTGTAGTTCGATATTCTAAGGTCTTGTGTATCCAAAACATAATTTTGTGGATCCATACAGTTTGCTATAATCCCAGCGATCCAGGACCCCAGAAGAAGGAAAAAAATATAACAAAAGGGAGGAATCGCAATTACTCTCATACGGGGCCAACAAGCACACCCGGACCGCTGCCGTTTTGACCTAAGGTTTTGGAGTCACTAAAGAGCCAAATCAGGAGAGCTGGAGTAGAATTTTGGGAAGCCTATGGAGCATACCCAAGCCCGATTCCGTGAACTCCTTCCGAACAAGCTGAAGGCAGGATTGAGGTCGAGAACGCGGGAAGCTTGAACAGTTAAGTGTAAGCGACAAGTCCCTTGGCAGGCTGCTGAAATTTTTCCAGCGATCTGGGGACAGTACAATAGGCCAAGCAAATGGCCGCGGTACTTTTGGACCCAATAACTTAAACAGAAAAAAAACAAAGAAGCCCACAGAGATCTATCTGAGCTCTGCTTGCTCTGACAAGTTCCCCTCCGGAAATCTTTATTTTCTGGTTTTTTTTGAGGTTCTGTACGTCAGCCTATAAACTGGAGATCAAATCAAGTGTTTTCTAAATACGTATTGAAGCTATACCCTGTTTTTAACCGGTCACCACGATGACAACATCGTGTTCATAACCTTGGGCGAAAAAATATAGATCACCGAGTTGCTATTACAGTTCATTAACAATAAGGTGTCATGTGGGCATCATTTTTTATATTACCCTCCAGAGTCTTGATGGGTGATTGGTTGGTTGAGAAGGCTGGTATTCGTGAAGCCCTTGCTTTAAAGGCAGCAATAGGCCAACAGCGCAACGCCTTTGTTTAACATTGCTTTTTCCAATAAAGGGTAGTCTTAGTGAAATTATCCTCCTGGTACATGTTTTTGGAGAAGCATAGCTGCTGGTGTAAAAGATAGGTATCTTTTATCGACCTGTGGACTGCCTATCTTTGCTTCAGTAAGATCTAACGACGACGGCGAAAGAGACGAAGATTGGGTCCAAAACTACTGGGACCACTCACTTGACTTTACTGTTCTGGTAGTATCTGAACATAAAGGACAGATTCCTTCTAAGCGAGGCAAAGCCTGCAGATGCACCAGACCGACAAACCAAGCATAATTGTCCACCTGAGGAGTCTGGTCTTTCTGGTCTATCTGCTTAGTCTATATAATTGTGATGAAAAATTCAGTTTAGGTGCCATCAAAGATCCCATCGTGAAAACACATATATTCCCCAAAAGATCGCATGCAAGATCCGCCACTGCGAAATGGAATTGCAGATGTGATCACCAGCGTAAAAGCTCATCCAAGATACAGCCAAGAATCGAAACCTGGGTCAAATTCCTCCACAAGATTTCACCCAAGACCGCGGATTCTTACCCAAGACTCTGTGGTGACTGCGTACAAACTTAATTACTAAGTTTTACGCAATTCACACAACAGCTTCCGTCACGTTCAAAACGATCGCTCAGAACACTCTATCGATCACTGAACTCATAGTTCAGTGATCTAGCCAATATCCGGCATCTCCGTCTACGCTCTCGAGTCTTACGGTTCATAAAACAGACCAGTTCCATTTTTAACAGACTAATTCCATTTTATTATGTATATAATAATAGTGATATAAGTAGTTTGTGGCATTTATATAAGTAATAATACTAAAATAAAAAATAAATAATTTGTGATATAAACCCAAAAATTGAGTCTTATTAACCACAACGTGGTTCGAAACAACTACAACTCTCTCAGCATGACAGCCCACCCCAGACACATCAGTGTGGAATTCAACTATTTTTACACAGGTGGCACTAACGCCTAAAGCACAGAACCTAAAGCCCACAGATTCTTGTCACGGAAAAAGCTCACACCCGAGTCCACAACCCCTTACTTCACTGTGTTCGGAGCGTCGTAGCTATACTACTTTTCACCTATTAATTCACTCGATTAATTAAGTTAATTTCATTTTTTCGTTCTCAATGATAAGACCCCTGCCTGGCATCATGTCCAGAAAACAACTAATCCGTCGATTGGACTCATTCGAAGTGCTCATATCACAGTTCCTGTTCCACTATTTAGACCCATTTTAAAAGGGCTTGAATTATATTGGGATTAAATCGTTCATGCAACAAAATCGAACTGAAACTAGAAAAAACGGCGGGCATTTACAACATATACATATTTAATCCTGTTCTTCTGTTAAATTTTTAATGATAATACCCACTAACGTCCGATGACGTACTTTTCCATTATCAACAACGTCCTGCTAAATCCTTACAAATAAAAAAATCTAAAATTAACAACTTCTCATATGACGATGTATAGTGCAGGAGCCGTACTAAGTCGCTTCATTTATTCCTTATGCTACCAAAAAAGGGAATTACTTAATTAGATAAAACATTAAAAGCACAAAACGAAGAGGCGCAATCGGGGATGTATGTATGTAGTTGCATAAGAAAGCAGATAACGTTTCATGTCAAAGGTAAATAATTCCTTACAAATATCTCTCTCTCGCAAATCTTGGCAATAAATAATTTTTACCATTTGATATAAGGCATAAGTAAGTAACACACACACATACACACACAAATACTTAAGCTAAGTTACCATTCGATGAAAAGTTCTTTCTCACGATAATCCTCTTAATTCTGGGGGATTATTGTTACATGTCGGTTTTGGTTATGTGAGCTTCTTGTTTCCTGTCTTTATGGGAGGAAGTCTCACAAGCCCTAATTCCATTTATACAAGGGGAACCAAAATGTAGAGCGACATACTTACCTCTATGTATGCACAAATTTGGTGTATATATATGTATGTACTTGGTATTTTTTTTTTCCACAACCTGAAATCCTCACAAAAGCTTCCTGTAAATTATTTAGTACACCCAGGATTCAGCGATAGTAGGTCTAAATCCCATTTAGGATTAAAAATGGAGAACGGCTCCGGGTGGAAAAAAAAAGAATGTGGTTCAATTTTTATGCCTTGTACCTTGAGAGATTATTTCGAAACTGTTTTTAATTTATGAAGCTTTTAGCAATTCCCCACCTACACCTATACCTACACCCGGTCCAGGGGAATCCCCCGGCCGGGCAGCCAAATCGCACGGCATTTAATTTTCAGCTAAATCCGGACTGCATCGAGCTCTCTAACAAAACAAATTACTTCCGTTTGTCCATTTGCGCCCCCAGCAGGATCAGCATCGGGGTTGCAGTAGGTCGGGACTTATCCGGTGTTCACCAGGGATTATTGGTTTTCAATACGCGGCCGAGATAAGTACATCACTATTTCGAATCAGATTCATTTTTGAATATCTAATGGGCAAATAGTTCCGCTGTGTGCCCATTGTGAATTCTGCACATCCTGCCGCTCTGGTAATTGGGTTGTATCCTTGTAATACACCCCGCAGAAGATAATGCCGAGGACGAACATATACCAGGGACCGTGTGTTGTTGTTTTGATTGTTGAATGAAACTCTGCGTTGAATATTGTGTAACTTTTAACATGGGATGCTTTTAAGACATGAACATATTTTTACTGCGAGAATAATGCATAGGGGAAAAATTCCTTAACATCCAACGATGTTAGCCCAATTAAGATGCTTTCTTAGTTATATCGTACTACATGCGAATCTTAGAATACTTTAGCCTCTGCCATAGAATGGTATATAGAAAGACCGTAGAACGTTAGTACAATACCCCCTAAGGTGAAATTTTGAACAAGACTCAAAAGCCTTCGTTCGTAATGATTCCTATGTTGCACAAGCGATTGTTACTTGAGAATATACCATGCTATCATCCTACACCCCCTGCAAAAAAAAACCACCATGGAACAGGAGCAGTCATTACTTATTAAAATAAGGGCGCTAACGGGCAAATGTGGGCATTTATTATAGCCGCAAAAGCAATTAACATGTGCGATTCATTTTTGTTGAATTTACTCAGAAAGATAATAAATTTTTATTAGAATGTTTACAGGGAAATTGAAATTAATTTCCTATCCTCGAAGGACTAATTCAATGGGAAGCTCTCGCTGAATTTTAAATAGATATAGGAGTGCTTTATATTTAATTATACTGAATGGGGGCCTTGTTCAGTTTTATTAATAACACGCATGAATGTGTGTAAATATTCCATTTCGTGCATTTAGTTTCTTAATTTCTTTTTTCTACTATAACAAAACATCATACAAATTTTTGAATTGATTTTTCATAGCTTTAATCACTGGCAATGTTAACAAGAACGTAACCGCTCTGTGGTCCGGTTTATCGTCTTGCTGGTAATTTAAGGCTGAATTTTCTGCATACTTTTAGTCTCAATCTCAGCTATTCATAGTTAATTTTGCATACTTTTAGGTTCAAGTTTTTTAATTATAATTTATGAATATGGCAGAGATGGTTCTATAATCATGTTCTGCTCTTAAACAAGCATGCTATAAGAGGTGAAGCTGTACTGCTGAGATTGATTTAAGTAGAACAGATTCAAGCCGCTTGGTTTGTACTACTAGTATTAGTTATGACATGATATTATTTCGTACGTTTAAGGTATTATTGCGGAAAAGTGCTTAGATATTAATTCTTCAAAATCACTTCAAAATCAAATTGTCTCACACTGGCCACAACTTTTCGCAACTTTCTGAGAGCATACCGATTTCGCATTGAAGAAACTTTTATTTTTTTAGGGCGATCCACAAATTAACCCATATTTTATTCTCAGTAGGTATAGGGTCGGTTGAGTGTGAGAACTAGGCCATGACCTACTGATCTACACCCATGGAGTTTGGTGAACTACATAACTGGATCTAGATCATGACCTAAATTCATAGGTAAATGAAATTAGATCATAGTGAGATAATCAGATCACCTATTACTAGGCCGGTAGCTATTCATTTTCTCTGCTGCTCAGCCAGGCCATGCATCTTCAATCGAAACAGGTGGTAAACGAAAGGAGCTATGTCTAGAGGCTGCGGTGAGCGTGGTACTGTAACTAAATCAGCGTTTTCAGATAGGTTTCAATGGCATTAGCAACATGCAACAGTTCATAATACACCCCTCCGAGCTGTTCCACCAAATACTCAGCATGTGCATCGAGCCGCATATGTATGGCTTGCCGCCAAAGTTGACGCATGCTCGGAGCGCACAGGAATATCTCTAATTCTGAATCTTAAAACTTTTTCACCAATCCGAGAGGATCTTTATCTACAATCTAAATCACCGCTTTTGCAGCGTTGAAACCATTCGCGGTATGTTCTTTCTCTAATAGAAGCCTCACCATAAGCTTCTACTATCATTCGACTCGCCGACTCGAAAACACCTTCATAAAATTCGGTCGAATGTACGTGATTTTTCTACCTGCACGATACCGCAGGAACCAAATTTGACACCGACTTCGTTGAAGTGCCGGTCGAAGCATATTAACGAAAATATGATCTAAGAAGATTTTCAAAAAATCCGGTCGGGCCGTTTTTTTATTTGAATGACCCGACGATATCGAGGTGCCGATCGAAGAATGTTAACGAAAACATGCTCTGAAAAAAATTTCATAACAATTGGTCCAGCCTTTTTTTGTTTAAAGGAAAAGACTTCGGCTAAGGGTTACAAGCACTAAGGTGCTATTGATTAGTTTTCTTATATCTAATAAATTCGTTGGAATGAAAGCAACGAAATGAATGAAGTTAGCTTTTCTGGATTCATCAGAGTGATAGTTTCCTAGGTTTCGTTTTCGTTTCGTTTCGTCTTCGGAAGTACAGGACCTGCACTTTTTTTGAGGAAGAATTGCTTTCCACAACCTACAATTTCTGCAAATTGAAGCTCATCCCGGAATTTCCAGTAGTTCTGAAACATTTAGCCATTTTGGACAAGTCTGATAAATCCTTTACATTGATCACAGATATCTCCTGAAATCATTCTCCGAATGAAGTCATTTGCTTCCCCGTTGCTCAGCAGCACTTCACTCAACACTCAATACGAATTCGACCACGCGCTCTAGTGTAGCGAACGAGGCACGAAGGAAATGTTTACTTGCTAACGTTCAGGAAAGACAAATTATCAAGATAAATCTTGTGAATTTTCCACTATTATCGTTATTTGAACTAGGTTCTCTCAGGATTACTTTGGCACCAGTGCTGATATTAGTCAATTTCCCACTAGTGCTAAGCGTTTTCTGTTTTCTAAGAAGTCAGTCTCTTTATTCCGTTTACGTTCATTATACTGGGAAGTTCATCATAGTTATGTAGGTAGACTATACACATACAAGAGTGGTCTGAAAAGTTTCCGACCTCAGCGTGAAGATAGCAGCACTCGTCAATAAAAGCTAGTGAATGTAGTTGTGCATCTTTTGACAGTTACTCACCAAAGTTTCAGCCATTTTGAGCGCGGGGTTGTTATTTGACAGTTTCTTTCAGAAATCCATTTCTCTCTATCTTTTGTAGTTGTCAAAAAACGTCGTGTTCATTTTGCTCCATATTCCTATTTTTTTAATATCAGATTGTTCTTGTTTGTCGCAATAGCCAATGTTTTGTCTATAGAACACACCTACTATGGAAAAGTACAGCTTTTTCAAGGTAGCTTTCGAATTTTGATTATTTCGGTGAGTAGTAATAAGAAAGAGTGGTTGTTATTGATGCACTAATAAGAATGTTGGCTGTCCAGTTTGCTGAATATTATAAATCTTAGGTGTTCTTCTAAATGTAACAAATTTCATTAGAAACAAAGTAGACTCAGCCACACTGAATTGGTTCGTAAATGCACGTGATTAATTATTTCGTACTATTAAACAATTCAGTTTGACTGGTTCATATCATTTCTTTTTTTATAAGGGTGTAATTAGCTTTTCCAATAATCAATCTCCGCGCCCCCAATCTGCAAATTGATATTATTAATGTGACCTCATGAAGTCTCATTTTCCAGTCGTCTCTATGTCTTGCTAGCTCTCTCCAGTTTGTTATACGAAGAATCCGTATATCTTCTAGCACGTTATCTATCCACCAATTTCTTGGTTGTCCTAATCTTCTTTTTCCCGGTGGTCTACCATTGAAAATCCAGGCTAGCATTCTTACGTGTCCGAGCCATCGTAGTATATTGAATTTTACGAGTATGCAACTACATTTATTTCATCATACACCTCTTCATGCTCTTCGTGTGTTCTAATGCGCCATTTGTTCTGGTTAATCCTTAAGCCGTCAAAGAACGTACGGATATGCACAGGAGGTAAACAAAGCTTGCGTTTAAAAAAACGTAAGGCAGCTGGTAAGGACGCTTTATTATACGTTCTTTTGCAACGCTATTTTCGTCAGTTTCTTCGAGCTTCTCCGGAAGTTCCAGATCCCCCTTTCCTGCTTGTGAGTTCAAGAGAGAGGTACAGGACCCTCATTGTTCTCTTTTGGGTTTGACTGGGGGATGTGGAGTACCATTTACTCGTAATAACATAGACAAATTATTCTATAGATGGAGAAACTAGCAAACTAACTGAAAACTGTAAACTTTTCCACTTCATTGTACGAGCTAGCGCTTGATGCCGCCTGGTCTTACGATTATCAAATTTCCTGTGTTAACACAATTGTGCGCAATTTGGCCGACGATGACGGTACTCGTACTTACCCTCTCGAGAAAAAATAAATGATAATAAATGATTCCCATAAAGCACACCAAACAATACATTTGGTACAGAGTCTTTGCCGTCGTATGCCCGTGTGTACAACCCAGAAGTCGGGTATTTAAAGCTTTTGGTCAAGTTTAGCCGTCGTGAGGCCGTATGTGCTCCCATTAAAAATAGTTAAAATATCTACGGCCATTATATCCCCCTTAAAAACTCAAGCAGCCGGTATTCGCCCATTGTAAAGCCATGTTTTATCTGGGTGTTTTCAGTAATACAGTTTGCGCATATTTGCTTTTGCATTGGTTTCATTAAAGCATGCATGCGTTTGCACAGAGTTCATAAAAGCAGACATTCGAATCAAATGTGCGCAAGGTTTGCAAGCTTTTCGATAGCTCGGCAAACAAGCTTCAAAGTAGAAAAGAAGACACTTCGATGTCAAATATCAAAGTATGGATTGACATCATAAAATGGCAATTAATCAGCGCCATAATTAACTAAGGCGAAACTAGTTCACTAACGCATACTTGCGTGCATGCGCAAATGTTTTTTCTGCAAGTCGATGCGGGTCTAACTTGCACATTTTATGCATGCAAGTATGCATTACTGAAAATACTCTATTTACTCGGGTGTTTGCATTCAATTTTTTCAGACCATTGTCCGATTCTTTTTGTGAACAGTTAGCACCGGATTTGTATATGGATTAAGGAGAAAGTACATGGGTGGTAAGGCATGAGATAGGCTTGAAGGTGTAGAAACTGTTTGGGAGTGCAGATTAGTAAAAGTTAAGTTTGGAGCACCAAGGATAAAACTATCTCTACAGCTGTAAACAGCTAATGTTTTATTTGTGCTGCGGTGGGTCGAGACAATGTTGATCAGTTAGTTGACCACCTGTTAGCTCTTCAACCAGAATGATTGCCCGTTCGTCTAAGGCAAGAACATTGATTGCGACGTCTTTAGTAGTATGCAACTTCGTCGCTCCGGTTACCGACTTTGTACTAGCTAGTTCTTCGTTTTAAGTTCATTATTAAAAGTCGATATCGAGTTGTTGAAGGATGTGAGCTTATCCGAGTACTCATAGATCTTGGATCGCAGTTGTGACAGCTTATAATGCTGCCAGGGTGTTTTGTTTGTAACGTAGACTCCTTTTGATAGTTCCTACTACCTCGAACAAAGCTGTCTCAGTGGATCCACTTTTGAGATAAACATATTAACATCAATACTAACCACGAAATGTCTTTAAAACTAGATAAATATTATTGAATAATAAAGGCTATAAAAAACACAAATCAAATCAATCAAACAAACATCCATAATTAGTTTAACATCGTTTATTTTCGCCCAAAGAACTATATTTTTATACTATTATATTGTGGCAGTGGTAAAATCAGAGTATTTGTCCATGACATTTTATATTACTAAATATTTTCACATACTTCATTTTTTTTTTTGGTTTTTGACTTCAATTTTATTTTTCTTAAATATGTTTTTTTTTTATTTTTCTCATAATATTTTCATTTTTTGTTTTTTTTTTAATACAGCTTAAATAATTTTTCTTCCCTTTTCATTTTTCTTTCCTTTTCATTTTTCCAAATACTTTTCCGACTATTCTCTAAAAAACAAACAAACAAAAAAAATAATTTTTGGTTTCCAAAAATTTTCACAAACATTAACAAAGCATGGAAAGCGCTTGGATAAAGCTGAGATAAAGTAATAAATTATAATTAGGATAAAAAGGCAACTAGAGGTTAAAAATAATTTCGAACAAAATTTTTACAACAATTTTAAGGACTTTCATCTCTTCAATCCTCCTCCCACTCTTAAAAATTTTCCTCAATTTGGGGAATTGGAAAACAATAATTTTATTTATTTTTTTGTTTTTTTACTAACATTTAAATCAACTTATAATAGTGTTTTTTTTATTTTTGTTTTTATGCTTCTTTTTTGTTAATATTAAATTTAATAACATTTTCTTTGGGTTTCAATTTCTATATTGCAAATTTATGTTTTGTTTTTTTTGTTTCTTATAATATATAATTGAAATAATTTTGTTTTTTGTTTTTTACTTCATAAATTCCATTACTTTTCCTTATCTTAAAAAATTTATTTGTTTTTATCCTTTCCCAAAACTTACTTTAGTTTTTTGTTTTTTAATTTAATTCTGACTCATTCCCGGGATCGAAGAATGTTGGAATTGGAGCGTTTGACGCTATTAACTTGTTTTTTTTTTTGTTTCTTATAATTAAGAAGGATTTTTTTTGTTTATAGTATAAAGCCTTGTAAAAGCTAAACTTAAAATTTAGCTGCCAGCTATTTGAGATTATTAATTGCAGATATTAGAAGGATTTTATTTGTTGTTATGTAGTAAAAGAAAGGAATTTATTTACAGAGAGATAGGCAAGCAAGGTATTTTTGTGTTGTTTATGTAAATTTAATTTAAAATAACTCAATTTTATCCTTTTATCGTTGGTATAACTATAATCAACTGGCCTTTAGTTGTCCATCAAATCCTTAGCACAGCAGAACTTACACAAAACAAAAACTTCGTCCAGTATAACCTAAAAAGAACGCTACGAAATTAAAAGTTTGATTCAGACAGTATTTCTGTTGTTCTATATGCTATATCCTTGATTTCCTGGATAATAAATTTTGTTTTTACTTAATGCTCGTTTATGAAACCTCAATGTATAACTATAGATGGAGTAACAATGAATGAACTTCTCGAATATTGTTTCTATTGAAGGTGGACCGGCACCACTTTTACTTGTTATTAGAAATTCAAAATCTGTCAATAAAAAAGAATAAATACTTCGTTAAAGTAGTACTACATTAAAATAACATCTCTAGTAAAATGCAGTGTTCCACAAGGCTGTTTCTTAGGACCTTTGTTATTTATTTTTTTATTTTCATTTAAAAGATTAAAGCTTAAAGGTAGATCTTCGTTATATAATATAATACAGCCTATCATTTTGACACAGTATGCAACATCTGGCAAAGAACTATACCATGCTATAGCAGAAGTATAGTCAATTAGAGCTATAAATACTCACATAAAGCAGCTAATTGATAGAATAGCAAAGGTAAATATACATAAACGAGTAAGAAACTGAAATATGAAGAAATAAGAATCGAACCTAAAAGCTTTCAATAACCGAGTAAAAATAAAAAAATGATCTTACAACGGGCGAACACCGGCCGCTTGAGCTTTATGACATATGATGGGACATATGAGTTTTTATCCATTTTTAATAGAAGCACATGCGGCTCCAGGACGGGCAAACTTGACCAAAAGATTTAAATGACTGAGCATTGAGCTCTACATACGGGCATAAGTCGGGCATATGACGACCAAGCTCATAACATTTTAGATTATGTACAATCGGCTTTTGGATTATCATAAGTTTTTACTTTTGTTGGGGAGCGAAAGTCACACTTTCCCCCAAAATGATATTTCTGTTGAGTAGTTAAATTGCGTCAATATGTATACACGTATAGGCTTACAGGGTGTCCACCTTGAATATAAAGATAATGAGAAGATTACGACTTTTCTTTTTTATATGTGCCGATATATTATAGGAGAACTCAATCTCTATATAGATGAAGATTTGGCCAACGACTATGTTGCAATCACGGCCGGAGTTCGCCCGTTGTAAGGTCATTTTTTATTTTTACTTGGGTATCCATTATGTTACTATTCTCGAACTCAATTCCCGCTCTTCCACTCGCTCTGACAAGTTAATTGTTTCGAGTTTAAAATGATGTTGCAAATTGTGCGACAAAACCTTGTAGAATATTGTTCCACTTTTCAATCATTGCCTTTTTAAAACTCCTTGACAGAAAACACACTCGACACCTCGTTCGGATTCTTATTTTTAGTTCATCCTATATATTCTTGTATCGATTCAAACCAGAGATCTCTGTACTGACTAATTCATAGCCCGACATTCGACGTCTCGGACAATTATTGTGACTGCGTAAATATATCGACAAATATATTTTATACACTCTTGATCCCTTATACCTGCTCTACCTTCAACGCTGCCGCCCGCCCCCCCCCCCCCCCTCCACCAATAAAGACAAAATCTGTGCTGACATTCTACGGCAAACCAGAAACAATGGCCCCTGTGCTGAAAGTCGAGTCATGATTCGTGATTGAGTTGAAGAAAGTACGTTTCAATCGAGTTGAAGTGCTAACTTCGAGTTTAGCCCCCTATGGTGAAAGTCGCAATTCGACTTGAAACGTCACTTTCTTCAACTCAAAAAACTTGTCACGAATCACGACTCGACTTTCAGCACAGGGGCCAATCCATCACCGTAGTTCAAGCGTTCTTCATTTCACACTGCTTACCTGCTTTTGTCACGAAACAAAACAGACCATCATAGCTGAAACGTGAATAAATTGTCTTTTACATTGAATGTACTTGAATGTACATACATACTTGACCTCAGTCAATGACGGGGGATCGTGTTAGGCCCGGGTGCGTAGCCAGACAACCAAAACCAAAACGATACGTACTTTGGCCGAGGTGTTCTGTAAAATAAACCAGAAGGTCGCAAGCAGATAATTGTTTGATGCCAAATGTATCGTTACTACAAATAGTGTCAATCCGGATAGAAGCAATAAAAGAAGCAGCCCTGTTAAGCCTCAATTCTACTGGACGCAACGAAAAGCAACGGAATGGTATTTTGCTGGTTATACTGACGGAATGGAACGTATGCAAATGTCAGTTTTATCAGAATTTTTTTAACAACTTTTGGACTTATGCTTAAAATTTTTATATCCGTGCAATTTCTTATTATAAAAAAAGTTCATTTTCCACTTAGCTTATCAATTTTTTAATAAACTCACGACATTTGCTAATTTTGAAACTTCAATCCGTCGGTTCCTTCAAGTTCCAAAGTATTGAAACTTTAATCCGTCCAGTATAACCACTTCAATACAATTTCTCTGTAATGAAACTCATTTTGTCATTTCAATCCGGTCCGTTGCGTCCAGTATAATTGAGGCTTTAACAAGTCCTAATCCCACCTCCTCGCGATGCCGCCTGGGATACTTCTTCGGAAGGAGCTAACAGAAGACGGTCGATTGGCGAGTTCTCTGCGCCCCAAAAGAGAGTTTTAAGTCGGTGGGGCTGAGGGTTAGCAATCCACTCCCTGAGGTGGATTGAGCTGAGAGCTGTCGCGCAAAACAAAGTCCGCTGGAGAGCAACTGTTTCCGCCCTATACACCAAACCTAAATGGGAAGAGGAGTTAGGTCCCAGTAGGAATTCTAGGAAGGCCTTACCGATGGAGCACTGAAATAAGTACTCATCTGGTAAGGGGTACCCCTTATTTTCTTGGTGCTAGATGAGCCCTTACAAACCCCATTACAAGAGAAGGCAGATGGTAAGGTGTAGTCCAGAATTATACCCAAACAAGTGAGAGTCTGCCCGATGACTCAAGGGAGCTTTCATAAATTTTATAGAAAAAAAGAAAACGGGCAATTATATTCGTCGACATAAAATGCGACATTAGCATACTCAATAGCCCGGCTCTCATTCGATACGGAGGACAAGCAGCTTTGGAGAAGTGGAGAATTTAGTTGGGGGACTGCTTAGGTAAAGCCACTCTCGGGCTTGAAAAAAAAGCATTTGTAAAAGATGAAAAAAATAAAAGCGTTTCGACACCGGATCACATATCCATAGGCGCCCATGAATATCTCTTTTTGCAATGTTCCATTTGCTGCCTTACTATACCCCTTACAGATGAGCAGTTCTATAAGTACTCTAAGGTAAGTACTAAAGTAAGGCCTTACCTCCTATGACATCGTGTGTAAAAGTAAGCACTTCTGTAAAAGGAAGTGGTAAGGCCTACCCCTTACCAGTAAGTGCTGATTTCAGTACTTCTGTAAGCTTACCGGTCCTACTGGGGTACCATTGCATATGAATGTATGAGTGACCAAAATGGAAGTAAGCGGAAGTTACATCTAATTCAGTGGAAGTAACGTATATTTCACGTCTGCGTTACTTTTCATTGGCCTTATGTCCGATGAGGTATTAAAGGAGCGTAAGCCAAGTCAAGCTATTGGGCAGTAGTTTCGGTGTGGGCCGAAGTGAGCTAGTTTCTTGAAGTCTGGAAATTTTACACGCAGGCGGGGAAATGATGACATAGCATCTGACCACGAGAAGAGTCCCAGTGACTGGGGTGTTTTTGGGTTTTTCAAAGGAACAGAGTGACCCTGCGCGCCTTTGTCATACACTGTTAGATATCTTTGTCACTTTGTTCCGTAATTTTTCTCATATCAACAGCAATAACTACTGTGTTCATTTTTCAGTATAAATAGTCGGTATGAATTTTAACAGTGTACGTTTTATAATTTACTTTCATGGTGGGAATTGAAACTTTCACTGCGCATGAAAAAAGCGATTTGAATTTTCCATAATGTTTGGTGTTAAGGTGCCAATACACTTGAAAACAAATTTGCGCAAGTCGTTTTCAGATAACAAATTTGCCAAAATGGATTGTGTAGATTTGCAAATTTGATTTCTGAAAACAACTTGCGCAAATTTGTTTTCAAGTGTATTCGCACCTTTACAAATAGTCTGCTTCCACGTTTATTTTAAGTCTACTTAAAGTAGCATGACTTGAAAAAGTCATGTAAACGAATCTTGAGTACTTGACTTGAAAAATGTTTAAACTCATATTTTTAAGCTTTTGCACTATTTGGCGATGCAATATTTTTAAAAATTATTTAAATTGGTAGAAGCAACATTAATTGTGACTGAAAACGCAGCTTGAGTAATAAGTTATTAAGTGAACCGGTGCTAGACGTGCTTGCAGATGATATGAGATGCCATAGATCAAACCTTTTTATTGCCTGATTCTATTTCAAAAAATGAAGTCTCTTACTCGAACGTGTATTTTCTTTCGAACCATAGGAAGATATTAGTTTCCTTATAAATTTTTCGTTAGGTTACAAGAGCCATCAGTAATACGGACTCTTTATGTTTCGCAGAATGTGAAATAAAGCCACACAACAAATCCTTGGTCGAAGTTTCCATGAGGTCATAGCAATTTTCTATTATTATTATCCAGTTCCAAGATGAGAAGAAATACTGTCGAATTAAAAATTTCCTACCCTCCTAAAAAAATTTGTTGCTTCTATTTTTCAGCTAAAAACACCGCTGCAGTTCTGCTTTCAAAATTGGACACTACGACACAGTCGATTACAAATTTGCATATACATATATATTTTTCTACATATTATTAATTACTCTTTGTTCCAACTAACTTAAAACTAAAACAAAATTCTTATATAAATAAACAAATCTAACTTCTCTTACATAACAACAAATAATCATTCCAGCGCGCAATCGTTCTCCCCTACATTTTGTTTTTATACTGCAAAAATTCACAAGATAATTTTTTGTTTCTCTAAATGATGTGAATTATATCTCTGATTTTGGTTTTGTTTTTTGTTGTTTTTTCTTTTTTTCTACGTATTTCTTCATTTTTCTTCTTTATCATTATTAATTTTGTAAAATTGTTCATTTTTTTTGTTTATCATTATGTTTTTTTATTTTTTAATTTAATAATTGCAGCACTGTACATTAAAAAATGCATAAAAATGCTAAAAGTAAACAGAAGAGCTTTTTTAATAATAATTGTTTTCATTTTTTTTTTTCATCTTGTATACAAAAGTTGTTTTCTTGCGTTTTAAGATTATATTTTGTTATTTTCATAATAATAAATATAAATATGATAATAAATAAACAGATTTTTTTAGTATATATATATGTAGATATATATATGGATTTTCCTTATTTTTTTTTTTTGTTCAATACCATTTTTTTCTTGTGTTTTTTTTGCTTTATTTTTTTTTTCTTGTATATATTGTGCATACATTCAACTATTTTTTTTTATATATATATATATATATAATTTGTTTTCTCAGTTATAAATATACGATATGAAACAGTGATATCAAAGCAAGCCCAGTCCTAACATAATTTTTGTTTTTCGTTATCCTTGATATTTTCCATTGCATTCCTTTTTTAAAGTAATATTGGCTTTCCATAAAGGTACAGAAGACGAAGAGCAGAGATGATGGTGTTTTTTGTTTTTTGTTTTTTTTTTTTTTTATTTTGGTTTGAAGGAATTTTGTATATAGTTTGATATTTAAAAAAATTACGTAAATAATAAATGAACGTAGTAAACATGTGTGTACTAAAGGGTGTACTAAATAAAGGTAAATAAATTTTCATTGGTGTTCTAGTTAATTGAACATTTTTTTTTATATTTGTTGTATATAATGTAAAAGCGAGAGATTCACAAGTATATCGACAAATATTTGTAAATGTATTTCTTGCTTCTAAAATAATTTTTCTCAAATTGTAAAACAATCTCAATCAGAATAATAATATGTTTGTATATATAAGACCAATAGTTTTCAATAAGTCAGTACCTAATTGTCTATTCTAGGTAGAAAAAATCAATCGTGAATTAGTTTAAAGAAATATTTTTGTGCATTAACTAGCTACTTTAGGGTAGTGTTATCGACAGGGGTGGCGCTTTGGGTGTCATTCAGCAAACGCAATAGACCCGTTCTGGTTCGATTACAGAGGTCAAGCAGCATTGGACGTGGTTAGTACTCAGTTGGGGGACCTCATTGGTAAAACGACAGTCGCGTTTAAAAATATTCGACACATATCCCCAACGGAGCTTCTAAATTTTTCGGCCTCTTTTTTCCACTCGTATTGGGTGGTAATAAGTTTTCTTCAAGCGGCCAAATGGGGAATTTCTGAAGACGAGGCGCGAATGAGAAAAGACCTTAGATGCCCGGCGGAGGCCTCAAAGGGCAATACACCTGGGATCCACATGAGGTAATGGGACAAGCCTCATAGGAGCCCTATCTACACTCTCCCGAAAATGCTAGTCAAGCATAACCTGGTAACCAAAGAATTTAAAACCATATAACTCAACAACAGATAGCTGGTAAATCAATTAACCAATTATATTTTTATATTTTATCGTTTATCACACCCACCCACAGCGATTATGTTCCGCCGCCCCTGAAAGTATTTGCCGACCATGGAAAACCCACTCCACAGGTGAGAATTTCACATTCAAGGCGTTCCACTCAACAGCTCAACAGGAAGAAATTCTTTAGCGCAGTAGATCAACCAGAGCATATCACCAAATCCCGGTCACAGGAGGACATTCCAAAAAAAAAAACCATAACAACACCTTTTGGATTGTTTGAATTTCCTGTAAGGTCATTACATTATAGTTTGTGCAGTGGAGCACAATCATTTCAACCCTTCATTCATAAAGTTACTAGAGGCCTTGACTTCTGCTGGCCGTATCTGGGTGATTTTCTCATAGTTTCTAAGGGCACACCGGAGCATCTCAGACAACCTTGCCAACAATTTCGCCAGTATAGAATTATCATAAATCCAGCGAAAAGTATGTCACTGGCGTGAGTGAAATCCCTGGTCTACCTTATCTTTAAGGAAGGAACCAGACCACTCCCTGTAAAGTAAGAAGCTATCAGAAATTTCAAGAAATCTGATAACATTCAGGAATTTTGAAGATTTTTAGACATGCTTAACTTTTACAGGAGCTTTGTACCAAACGCAGCAGAACTTCAATCCCCCTCCACGGAGAAATCTTGATGGCAGACAATTCCCTTTATTCATTGACCATAAACCATTGACGTACTCATTCCAGTAAAAATTCGAGAAAGCGTCCCTAAGGGAGCTTAGGCATCTGACCTATATTGGACAATTCGCAACCGATATTCAGCATATATCAAAAATGACAAAGCAGTAACCGATACAATATCGTGATTTCAAGCTATCTTCTCACCATCACAACAACTTAGCAAAACAAGTATCATTAGAAAGGAGCTTGTATAAACTGTTAGAGGAGTACGGTACACCGGCACACGAGGACTCCAATTGGTGGTTTTTCAATACATAGTTTCAACATATTCACTTGGACACCGTGGGGCCACTACCTTAGTGTAATGAAATCATACAGCGATCCATAGGGCGCTTAAAACCGCTATCAAATGCCAGGCAATTCATCGATACACAGAGAAAGTCCCTATTGTGCTACTAGCATCATAAGCCGAACTAGTGTACGGAGAAATATTGCAACTCCCTGGAGAATTCTTTACCTCAGAAAGCGATACGAGCAGTTCAGAAGGATATCATACAGAAGCTGAAAGACCGCATGTAGGATGTACGAGAAACACAACCGACACGACATAGTACACAAAAAGTCTTTGTTCAAAGGACTTAAAAACATGTTATTCGTACGGAAAGATGCAATGAAACAACCGTTTCAGCAACCATTCGTATAATGGACCCTATAAGCTAATTTTAAAGACATCCAAACGTTTTCCTCTCCTTATACATACGAGGACAACAAAAGGTGATGTCAGTAGACAAGATTAAACCAGCGATCCTTTCGAACAACCACGAGGTACAGACAGAACTAGCAGAAGAAGCATACATAGAGAATGGTCAGCCCATAACAGTAAGTCGGCCCGTATGCCAAAGCTTCACATGCTTATTAGCGACATTTCGCACTTTTTTTATATGGAAGAAATCATCACATGCTGCTTTGCTACATTTGTCTTCATACAAATGTGACGAAAAGCTGCATATGCAGCTTTGGTAGGCAGCTTAGTGTTACTTGCTATTGCGATATGTGCTTAATTAAATTGCATGCATGTAGACGACATATGGTTTAAACAAGACGGTGCCTCATGACATACAGCCCCAGAAAAAATTCAATTTGTCATTCGTTGGACGGTTTTCTTTGTGTTCTTTTTAAGTCTTAGGTGTATGCTAACAAGCCTACGACCACTTACTCCTTGAAAAAAGAAATTGGCCGTGGTCGCAGCTACATTTGTGCAAAATGACCATGAAATATTACAACACAAGAGTGCATAGTTGACAGAACCACAAAACAAATGTTATATAACCAGCGGTGTTCGTTCAATGGTGCTCCTTAGCTGCGGCAAACGAACTATCGTCGTTTTCATCGATTTCAAAACTACTTTCGATTGGATCGATTAGAACAGCTTGTGGAGAGCCTTAGAAACCGAACACGTGCCACAGAAAAACACGATGGCTCAACTAGCACCGTTCGTATTCAAAGCGACTTATCCAAGCAATTACCGATTCAAACCACTAAGGAGACGTTGCTTCGCCACTTCTCTTCAACGTTGTGATCGACGCGATTATGCGTGAAGCATTCGATGGACCACGCGGAGTTTAATACGACGACAACAACCGAGTTGATTTTCGCTAACGATAGCGCCGTCTACGCTGACACGAATACCGAAGCTACGGACGTCTTATACGACGTTTCCCGCATCACCCGGTATGTTATGGGTTAAAAATCAATGCGGAAAAGACCAAAGTGCTCACAATGGACTGATCGAAAATCGGATTCACCTCGAATGCACCCAAATCAAACAGGTTCCGATGTTCAAATATTTGGGATCATTGGTTGAGGAAAAGAAAGTGACGACGTTCACAGACGCATCCAGGCCAGACAACAGCAGAATTCGCCTTGCGCAAGTGGTCCATATGGAAACGAACAAATATTTCTATCAAAACGAAAGTACGACTCTGCCGAACGTTGATCCTTCTGATTCTTCTTTATGGATCGGACACGTGGACACTGCTCAAGTCGGACATCAACAAGCCCGATGTCTTTCAAATGCTCGATGCTTGAAGCAGATTCTCGGTGTTTCGCTCCGCGATCGCCTTCAAAACAAGACAGTTAGACAAAGATCCGATCAACAGGTACTGATCGAAGAAGAAATACGAAAACGTCGACTACGAAATACAAAAAATTACGACTACATGTTTGCCGAATGGATGATAACCACGCTTGCCACGTAAACTTCTCCGGCGAGACCGTTCGGCAAACTGGAGAATTCAGCGATCGGCACCGAAGAAAACCTGGCTACAGAATATCGAGGGCCACTTAAAGAATCATTGATACATCAGTAATCGAAACTCGAGACGTCTTCGCCAAAAATTGGCAATAATGGAAACGAATCGTGAATGGAGTTCGATATCCAGCGGCAGCTTCTCCGTCCAACTCGAACTGCCAGCTAAGGGATCAAAGCAAAAGTGATGCTTAGACAAATCCTTTGCCTCAGAATTGGCTAGTTGTGGTTTAATATAAAATAAGCAAAAACTTTAAAAGACGGAGTTGCAGCTTTGCTAAGAACGTTTTTAAACTTAATTGATGACAAAGTTTTGATATTTGGAATAATTTTTAAAAGCATTCAAAAGTTTCAATCACATTTCAAATATAACTGTAAAATTCACTTAAAAACTTATAAACTTATTTTAAAAAAGAATAAAAAGTTTTTTAAAGTTGATTTGTAAATATTTTTCCATATTAAAAATTATAAACTTTCATTTAGTACACACGCCTAGTATCACCATCACAGGATATATATTTATCCTTTTTTTATTTATCCAAACTAAAAATCCAAAACTTTTATATTTTAATTTTTAACTAAAAATTTGTTTTATATTTAAACTTTTTATTTAACAAAATATTTTAATGGTTGAGCTTGTTTTCGTTCGTTTTTTTTTAAATATTTTTTTTGTTTATGTACTTGTTTTTTTTTTTTATTATTTTCATTTAAAGAATTATATATAATATAATTAAATATTTTATATACAGAATCTGATTTGTGTTTTATTTATTTGCATTATATTTTTGTTTTTTTTGTTTTTATAATAAAAATAAACGAACAAATCTTTAGGTAAAAAAACCTATCGAAAATATTCATAAAAACACGATGCGATAGGAACTATTAAAATATTAATTCGAAACTTTTTGTTTTTTGTTTTTATTATTATATTTAACTTTCTAAGAAAATTTTATGTTTTCTTTTCTTGTTTGCTTGACCATTTACCACCAGTCGAATCCAATCACACAAATACCAACGCATTGGCCGTACAGAGAGCGAAGATGGAATTGTTGTATTATTTTTTTAGCGTATTTTTATATATTGTTTTTTTGTTTATTATTTATATTTAAATTAAAATTAAATATTTACATATATATATTGTAAAATAAAATTGAAATTTTTTTTATTTATATATATTTTGTAATTATTATTATTTTGTTGTTTTTGTTTGTATGATTCATTTTTGTTTGTTTTTTTAAAACAAATAATAAAAATTAACATTATATTTTTTATTTATTTTTTCATTATTTTGTAACTTATCCATGTACGCAAAACAAAAAGATTTTGTAATAATAAAATTGACATAGACAAATGTACTAATTTTATTTTATTTATTTATTAATCATGTTTTTTTTTTTTAATTAATATAGTAATAAGGTAAATCTATACATTGTTTTTGCATTTTCTTGTTTTTTAGAGTTAATCATATTATTTATAGGTAAAATATATGCAATATTAATTATTTTTTTGTATTTTTGTTTTAGTCAATTAATAATTGTTGCTTTAATTATTTTTTTCTTCATATATATTTATTTTTTTTCATTTCTCTATAATATATAAGATGTCTGTGTTTTTTTTTTATAATAATAAAATTGCTAAGAACTCAACAACACACTTTTATTTTTTTGTTTAAATTTTTGCTTTGATTTTGCTAAATTTTTTAGGTTTTTTGTTTTTGCCTTA
Source organism: Thereva unica (assembly GCA_949987705.1). Classification (NCBI taxonomy): domain Eukaryota; kingdom Metazoa; phylum Arthropoda; class Insecta; order Diptera; family Therevidae; genus Thereva; species Thereva unica. The sequence goes on from OX465283.1 coordinate 154,123,669, forward strand.
AGAGTCACAAAAATCTTTTTTTTTTTTAATTAATTTATTTTTTGTTTATTTTTATATTTTACATTTTCTAGTAAAAAGCACCTAAGTTGAGATAAAAACGTTTTTTTTTTGTTTTTTAAATAATAATTATAGGGTTTCATATAACATCAATAAATATTTCTTTTTTTTTTAATTAATTAACAACAATTTTCTTGCTTTTTTTTGTTTAAATTTAATTTTTTATGTTTTTATGTTTATTTTTGGAAACTAACGACCGCTTGTTGAAAACACTCTTTGATACTAAGCTTTGTTTTTATTTTTTTATTTATATTTATTAATAAAGGTGATTTTTGTTTATGCCTTAAAAGGGGGTATTCTGGTGTAGAGGGCTAATTTGTATGCATTTTTCGAATCGAATAACAAAATAAATATGAAAATTTTTACTCTCGATTTTTTTACACGATGTTTATTGATTTTTAACGAATCCAACAAATTTCCCCAAAAAAAAAATTAAAAGGGTTACACACTTGTAAAATGTAAGCTAAAAAAATAATGTAGCGTCCTGGTCGACATGTTTCCAACCCTTGTAGTGCTCCGAAAAAAAAACCCCCAAACATATTCTTGATGAGTAAAGACGTCGCTATAGTCCGGACTAGGGGAAAACATTTTTTTTTGCAAAATTATGACGATTTGAAAAAAAAAAATTAGCCTTGTTTTTGGACCTTTCCATTTTTTTTAAAAATAATAAAAAACAAAATTTTACAAAACCCCTAGTTCCGGAAAAAAGGGATATACAAAGATTTCTCCAAAATTTCAAATAAATTGCTCAAGTAGAACTTGAGATATCATGTCGAGCAGGTCGAAAAAAGTAGTTTCGGGCTACGTAACTCAGATAATGGTACTTAGGTGTAATACTTACATTTAATTAATCGGCGATCCCGGATTCATACATTGGGCCTTCTTCTTTTTCAAAGTTAGCATTTTCCATATCTCTTTCAGCTAAGCGAGCTGTTCTAGCTTCTTTCGAAGCAGCAGAAGTTCGCAGTTCAAAGCAGCCAATTCATTTTTCGTTGCGTTTGACCGCAAATGTATGAGATTCAGTACCAATGGTGCAGCCCATGATGTTCATAATTTGCAAAATTAGTAAGTAGCCTTCATTAAAAATGATAACAGCTAAATAATTAGCAGTTTCAATAGTCCGTGTTCCACCGTGTAGGTATATGCTTTGGAGCAAACGTCCAGATTAAAGAGTTGAGTGATTCATTATTGTGTTGGGTTTCTGAGGCCAAACATCGTTGTAATAAATCATCAGACGATAGACTTTCATAAATTGGCTTAAGTACTGTCAATACTTTGTCATTTCGAGGGGGGTGTTTATGGACAAAGTCACCAAGAGTGTCCTCCTCCTCAGCTACAGCTTTTTGCCATTTACACCAGCTTGACGAACCAGGCGGGCAGTACATATGTTGTGGATCTTTATCTGTTGAACTTTTATGACAATATGTAGCCCATATTTCGTTCTTTATATTCTCAATAGAATCTGAATTTCGACTAATTGCCAAACCATAATATAAGCTCAATTCATTAATAACTTTATCAGGTAATTTACCATCGCCTTTGCCGCCAATACCTTTACTGTCTTTTTTGGCTTTACGTAACCTTGCGCCCTTACGTTTCTGCACATGTCCGACACACTCTTTTTTTGCACAACTGGATCATTATTATACGGGTCCATATCGAGGATACCTTTAAATGTCTTGGAGTCACCATCTCCTATATATTTGACATATTTCACTCCATGCTTCTCAATCGATCTGTGGAACATCTAAACTACAGCATCAACCTCCATTTTTCCAGCACTTCCTTTATGATTGATCGTACATGAATCTACATGCTCTTCATACCAATCATTGTAGGCTTCAATATCTGAAATCTTCTTGTTTTTCCACAAATTACAGCTTTGGCAAAAACTGGATTTTACAACTGTATCGACTACTTTCTTACTATATTTACCTATAATTTACTTTTTGAAGATGGAGCACTTATTAATGCTCCACACATTTCTGGGGCTCCCACAGCTCGAAAAAGAACGACCTACAAGGCCAGTTAGATATTTTTGAATCCATGCTTCAAGGTGTCGAATGTGGTCCCAGTGAAGGAAAGTTTTCGGGATTCTTCTTCAGGGAGGGCAGTCTGAGCCCGTAAACCCAGGGATGGAGTACGTTGACATCACTCCGTCATTGGGAGATACTTAGATCTCCTGCGGAAGTAAGGGCACCTAATCGGAGAGACGACTCGAAAAAACTACCGCTTTCAGAAGACGGGGTGGCGCAGCCCGAAAACGTTGTATGCGACATCTGGAAGCTGGCTACTCCCGTGTAGAGGCTGGTAGGGTCTGCGTGGCCCCCAAGGAAGAAAGGGATACCGATTTTTTTAATAAGAAGAGGGTCATCTGGATATTCTCTAGGACATAGTAACCCAGCGAAAAGGGCGAAGGCTTTGGCCATACGGTTTGAAAGGCCTTCAGAAAAGTCGGACGCACCCATAATGAAGTCTAGAACGACTCCAAAGCCGACCTTCTGTCAAATAGCGGAAAGTGTCAGAATTGGCGTGCTGGCGACTAACAATCCGTAGACTCTTCTGACCACGAAACAACTAGTTACCGTGCAAGGAAGTCTTCTGGAGGCGGTAGCCGAATTGGCTCAGGTCTCAGAACCGCCCACGTCAGTAGGGGTCGGCGCCCCCTCTATGATGGGCCGCCTTAGGCCTTGGAAGGAGCAAGCCTTTTTGTAATCGGGTACTTTCCGGCAGCAACAGAAGACCCCATTATGTTGAAAGGAATGGGGTCCAAAAGAAGGCAGGTGGAACTGTGACCCTAAAACCATCGAAATCCTTATGGAGCCCCCAGCCCATAAAGGCATGCAAAAGGGGAGATATAATCCCTTAAGGAAATGCCAGGCAGGCAGTACACGAAAAAAGTTTTATCTAGGGCAACTGGAAATACAATTTATGTAAAGTGAAAGACAATCTCGCTCCACCTTCAACAAGGGCTAGGGCCGGCGCTGTGTAAATTATTGAAACAACCGTAATAGGTACTGATTGATAAACTTTGGCAAATATCCATAATACCGCAGAATATATTTATTCCTTCCCTTCCTACTACCGAAAGTCTCATAGCCGTTACAATCCGGCGATTTATTTCAAAAGCTTTATTTATAAACGGAGATGATTGAATATATCAGACATTTTCACAACTCTACAGTAAAAAGCCAGAAGTGCTTAAGTGCAAATTTGACGGTTTTGACTTTATTGCATTTTTGTATTCAGTATTTTAGTCTTAATCACTGCTATAATTATTATCTTAAACTGAGCTGTGGTTGCTGAGTTATTGGACCGGCAAAAGTGGTTTTGTGCACAATTCTGTATATACAAAAATCTTTGAGGGCGATTTTCTCGAAACACATATTTTGCACTTAAGCACTTCTGGCTGTGTACTGTAGAACTGCACTCCATTGCAATTTTGAATCCTAATCCACGTGGTGCCGCTCAAGAAAATTTAATTTCTTGCTTGCACGTAAAACATAAAACTAATGATAAGAGTGTTGTAAAGACCGAGAAAAATTCCAGAATGCAGTAGCCAAAATTATTGTCAATAATAATAACCTCTTCATCGCCCGATTTTTTCAGTTTTGCTGCAGTTGCACTAGTAAAACTTGTCTCTTTTTTAGCGGTAAATCGATTATCTCGAAATGTTCTTTTTTTGTGTCTATCTGCACGAAAATTACGTCCGTGTGCACTTTTTTTATCCATTTTACACCTCAATAAAAACTTAAAAAAATACTTTTAATATTTTATTTTTAAAACTATCGATAGAGCACGTCACAAGTCGATATAACTCCGTGATTTTTGAAAAATTCGCCTGCTAACATATTCTTAAAGGACTAAACTTTGAAAATATACAAAAAAAAATCATTTTTTTTAAATTTCTACACCAGAATACCCCCTTATAAATACAAAAATTAAAATCTATTTTGTGTTTTGTTAAAATTTTGTTTTAGTCCTACAAAACTTTTTGCCAATTCTAACATTTTAAATAAAATAAAAAATAAATTTTAAAGCCACACAAGAACATAATTTATAATTATAAAACAAGTTAAATAAATGTAAATAAAAAATTAAAAACACCTCAAAAAACTAAATTATATAGAATCGGTGGGAATTGAAATATATTTACTACTTTTTTTTTTTTTGTTTCTACACTTAAGTTTTAAGATTTTACTTTTCATGATCGTATCAAAAACTAATTTTTAAACTTAATTATTATTTAATATTTTTTTATTCATCTTCTTCACTTTATTATTTTTATTTTATTTGTTGTTTTTTTTTGTCCTTTTATTTTTAACTTTATTCAACTAATTTAAGTGTATGCATTAAAAGTAGTGAAAATGTGCACATTAGTTATTTATTTCGTTTCTTATTTATTTTTTTGGTTTATTTTTATATTTAATAATAAATTCAATGTTTTTTTTGTTTTTGCATTAAAATTCAATTCAAACCAGTTTTGCAGTAAAAGTATCCTAAAAGAAAAACAAAAAGTTTCTTCTTTTTATATTTTGCGATTGTCTTAGCATTAAAGAGTTATCCCTGTCAAGGTCATTAGCTTTTTTTTGTGTTGATTAAAAAAAAGCCCCTTGTAAAAGCGGCGTAATAATAATTGTCTTTTTAAGTTTAAAAAATAACACAAACAAATGAAAATTAATAAAGTTAAAAATTGACTTATGTTTTGTTTTTTTGTTTTTTTTTTAATACTGTACAACTTATGTTTAAGTTTTTTTTTTAATTAGAATTAGAAAAAAAATAATGACTTTTAACAAGGATAAAAAAAGTTTTTTTTTTTTTAAATGTTTAATTATTTTTTTAATCATTTTCATATTTTGAAGAACATAAATCTAATGTGAAAGCAATTTAACAAAAGTGTCACTCTTGTGTGTGCATTTTTTTAAAAGAATTCAAAATACGGTATTTCAGTTCACAGAAATATTATCTGCCAGAAAATTATCTGCCAAAAATGTTCTATGATATTTTTCCTAGCATCAATCGTTTTCGATAAAAGAAGATTTAAGAAGAGCGATGCATAACGTACAGTTTGAATTTTAAATGCGGCTTTCGGATTCTGCAAGTCTCTGACAGTCTTTCAGAGATTTACCAATACTATTTTTCAGCCACTTATTCCAAAAGGAATACTTTTGGTTACATAGATGATATTATTATACCCGGACTATTATATCCTTAAGTTCAGCAAAAATTTGAGTCCGTTCTCCTCAACTGCTACAATTGCATCTTAGTTTCAAGGAAGACTGGAATACAAGAAGGTCTATGAATCCCCTCGAGAAGATCGACGTACCTCTACACACGTATCATTTGGATCATTTGGGGACCCTACCATCAGCCACTAAGTATTATAAGTAACTTTTGGTGATAGAATTCATGAAATTCCTATGGATTTACCAAGTTAACGCAACTGCAGCGGATTAAGTCAGTAGAAGCTAGAATTTCATATCGAGATTTTCGGACAGCCATATCGAATGGTCACCGACAGAGAAACTGCTTTTATAGCAAATTCATTTCAGGAGTTCTGCTAGCAACAAAAGATTAGTTATGTCCTCATAACAAGTTGTGTTCCCACAGGAAACGAACAAGAGGTTAAACCAGACCATAATTAGTGTTCTCTCTAAAATATCAAATAACGACCCCCAACAGTCGTACAAACACATATAAAACCTGCAACGAATTTAACTCTACGGCTAACGTCTGCTTGAGAGTCACAATTTGAGCTCATAATAAGTGCACGCATGCGTAGGACAGATGAGGACAATCTTAGATAAATACTCGAGGAGGAAATTACATATATCGTGGTTTGAAGAGAGCAAAGCAGCAATGTGTCAAGCGGCAAGACAGCAATTTGGCAAAATTCAGGAAGAAAATAGCAATTATCCGAAGAAAAGAAGGAAGCCCACGCGGTAATACAAAGTTCACAACTTGGTAGCTAAAAACGCATTCAGTTTGCTACCAGAGCGAAGTTGTTACCAAGTTTCATGGGCCATATAAAGGCAAACTACCTAATGAAGGGAAAAGACAGATACGATATCCAGAAAGTCGGCAGTCATGAAGGACCCAATTCTACAAGTTCAGCTGATAACATGAAGCTATGGGCGCAGATGGAATACGACAGCGGATCCGAATCAGAAGACATTCAGGATCGCCGGATGTGAGAACAACTACAACCGTCGTCGGCCAACGGTATGTCGATGAACCGTGAAGAGTAGTTGCTGCTGAGTTGCAGATCATTTTGCAATATACAGAAAATAGAACAAGTCAACTTAGCAAACTGCCTCTAAATAATCACTTAAGCATTTATCAATACGATGCATTGGGTAAAGTTTACTTTAAAAGTTCTAAATATCAACAAGGATAATCCTAATTGCGCCTTTATCATAAACATTAACCAACTTTTTTTAGGTTTTAAGCCTTTCACTTTATCCACAAACAAGTGTTTACAGCAATGGAGTGAGCTTTTCGCTTAGCTCGAGATTTACAATGAAATAGAATAAGGAACAGGAAATACATACATATGCCAAAAACAACATGAAGCTGGTCTTCACCTAGTGGACGGTGTTCCTCTTAGTTCACCTGGTAGTTTGGTACATATTTCTTTGGTCTATTCTTCCTTCTTGTTGAACAAATCACAAATTTTTTTTATGTAAAAAATCAAGCTTAGAAATGCCTTTGTACTACCGTCCATCGTGTCATTGAGGTCATGGCGAAATAAGTAGAAAGCTTGAGTAGGTAGTGGAGCACTTGGGCATGGGAAATATGGCAAGACCGCGGAGGTTGCAACTAAGGTCAAGACGCCGTTTTAGAAAATAAAATAGGATAGGATAGCTACGCGGAGATGAAGAACATGACGATTAAGGAACAAAACGGTTAAGAGATGTGGTAATTTAATAAAGGTTGGATTAGGTTTAACGGGGTTGCTAATCTTAAAACGACAACGTGCTAAAAAATTTATACATGATCTTTTTCAAATAATTCTCTAATAACCAATTAATAATAATCTGTAATGATATTCGCAAAAAGGACAAACTCCTTCTACCTTTGACCTAAAAAATAATTCGATAAGCGTACACAATTTTGTAATAACCGAAGCACTGAATCAACGCAACAACGCTTTGGAAAATTTGAAATCTCTTTCATATTCATACCATACATAAATGACACCCTATCGATAAATTTATTCTTCAAAACTGCACCTTTTATCAGAATTATACTTTTCAAAATATGAAAATGTTTTAATTTTTTATATTCAAAATCATTTTTATTAAAAACTAATAAAATAAAAAATCTTTCCTTTTTGAAATTTTGTTTTGTTTATTTGTGATGCTACTATACTATGTTAATAAGATTGGTAGAGAGTCCCGGTACACAGAGTCCAACTCATCACTTCATCATCACTCACTCACTCATCGGACAACTGCGGTAGATACTGCTCTCCACTCCCTGATAGCGGCCATTGAAAAAACCTTTGAATTCATGGAGTTCGCTCTGGCTGCTTTCTTATATTGAAAGTACTTTCAACAATGCTGAGGCCCTTGTGCTGGAAGCCAAGTCGTGTGGCAATCGCCTGTAAATGTCGGTGTTGACTCGTCTTTTAGTTGGTGTATTGAAAGTCTTGTGATATGACGTCGTTTGAGTTGAAGAAAGCGACATTTCAGTCAAATTGCGGTTTTCAGTACAGTATCTTTCTCACTAAAGCACAACACTCCGACTAAAAGTTAAATTAAAACTACAATAAACACAACTGTCAACACACCAAATATGCTGTCATTTAGCCAGCTGATTTTAAACAACACAGACAGGACAAGAATCGACTATCAGCACACCACTCTATTAGCTTTACTTCATATGACAGAAAATACGACTTACAGCACAGGGGCATGATTCTTCTGCGCACTCCGGAGTCTAGATGTTAACGGTCCTTATTGCTGAAGTGCAGGGTCATAAAGTCTGATCAGCGGCTTTTGGAAGAAGTCAGAGGGGTTGGAAGAGCTGCACAGCAGGGTGGGGTTCTACAGCCGCACCTTTGGAATATAACAGTCTACGACATTTTGATAACCCTAAGGGAGCTTGAGTGCATCATGGTGGCCTATGCTGATGATATTGTGCTGCTGATGACCGGCAAGTATATCTCAACAATAAGGGATATAATGTAAGGAGCATTGGACACTCTTGCTATTACAAAGGGTCTAGGCTTTAACCCAGCTTAGACTGAAGTAGTACTCTTTACAAGGAAGCATAGACCTTCCGATTTTCGTTCTTTAAGACTCTACAATGAAAGACTGCAACTTAAGGAGGATGCGATTTCTGGCTCTCATACTGGATAGAAAACTAATGTCAAATGGCCAAAATAGCTCGCTTCTATAGCTGGATCGGATGTGAATTGGGGCTTTAAACCCCACACGGTACACTGGTTGTATACAATCGTAATCAGACCTATACTTATGCATGGCATTTCGGTATGGTGGACTGAGATGGACCACAACAACAGTGTGCCGCACTCTTCCCACAATAGGGCCGACTTTGGACAAGCAAAGCGCTGAAAATCACTTGTTCATTTGACCAAAAAACAGATAAGCTATGTAGTGAAGTAGCTGACCGATCATCGTCCAATTTACCTGCATGCCAAAAGATTGGGACTTCACCACAATGACTTATGCAGAAGTTGTAGTAATGATGATGAGAATGAAACTGCCTCCCATCTTCTCTGTACAAGTCCGGCCCTCGCGAGGAAAATACTGATCTTCCTCGGTTCATCTTTTCTTGATGGATTGAGTGTAAAATAAGCTTCGTCTTGATCAAAATTGTTTCCCAAAAATCAGGCTCGGCACAGATTATTCTTGCGAAGGCATCATTTCTTTCAGTGTGTATTGAATCATAGCTAAAATGGTACTTAATGACGTTTCAAAATCGGGTACAGTTGTTGAAATCGGCTAAAAAATGTCAGAGTTATGTAGTATTGAAATACCGAAGGTCTAGATGGCGCAAAACATAATTACAAAATTCGTTGAAGGCCTTGAAGAAAATAAAATAATTGTTAGCTGCGTTCCTTTTCTGATAAGTTTTACTATTTTTTACACTTGCGTACTAGCAACTACACTTGCTCTTATAAACGAGTAGATAGCACTTGCAATTACGCAATTGAAATCCGCTAGGGGGAAAGCGGCCATTTCGAGTCTATTGTGAATTATTTTCACTTACGCCATTACCCGCTAGATGGCTTTTATTTGTGTCGAGCTGATTTGCTCATATAAAAACGTCCATAAATAAAACTTCAGTCGTATAATTATCAAAAATTATTATCTTTCGTTTTACTTTAGAAATTGTCGCATTAATTTCTCCATTGTGTCACAAATTCTTCTTTTAAGAATTTTTTATTTGTAAAGTTTAATGTAACGTCAAAAATTTCAAGTGAGATTTTACTCAAATCAGAAAATTTTGCGTTCCTTTTCTGCTCTGCTCACAAGTACTAAATAGTAGAAAAGGAACGCAGCTATTATTGTATAGCTTAGAATTAATTTTTGTATAGCTTTGAAACAAACCCTAAAATTTCAACAAGAAAAGATTTTTTTTTATAAAAATAAACATATAATACAAGCTTTAATTGTCGTACTAGATTTAAAACAAAAAATACGTTACTCCCTAAAGCAATATATATAGAAACATTTCTATACTACAAGACAGTCATATTCGTACAGTTAAAGCCTTAAATAAAATTAAAAAAAAATCAAACCTAAAAAATAACTAAAAATACAAAACACTTAATTTCATTATTTTTTACAATATTTGTTTTGTACTACAAATTAAAAAATATTAAAAATTAGCAAACATTGACTGTAAATTGAATCTATATATGTTTTATTTTTTTTAGTAGCCAATATATATTAGCTGAACTCCATAAGATCATCGTATTAAAGCTGTCCAGCAGTCCAATAGGAAGTTTATGCATAAAATTTAATAATTTACTATATTTTTCCCCCCGTTTTTTTTTTTATTTTTATATTTTAATTTAATTATATATATTTTTTGTGTTTTTGTTGTAATCAAGACCTCTGCAGTATATTTTCGTTTTAAATACGTTTTTATTAACTTTTTGTCTCATAATAATTTTTATATTGGTAAGATTTTTTTTTTTTTGGTTTTTTTAAGTAGACGAAAAATTTTTATTTTTTTTAGGCAAAGTGATAGTATGTATAAGAAGTTCGTTTTTTTTTTTTGTTTTTTTTTAGTAAATTATTAAATATGTATATATTAATCGTACAATTATACTTATTTATTTTAGAAACTGTATGTTTTTCATATAAATGTCGCTATTTTTATATGTTGTATGTATAATGTCTTTTTTTGTCTTGTTTTTGTTTTTTTTTTTAATTTCATATTTAATTTGTAAATTGTACAGATCTGTTTCTAACTAACATTTATGCAATTTTTTATTTATTTATTAATTAATTATTAATTATTGGGTTTTTTTGTTTTGTTTTGTTTTTGTTTTTTGTTTTGTTTATAGTGTGTAATATTTGACCTAAACTTGTATAAATATACGCGATAGGTAACAACCAAAATTTATCAAATATTTTCTTTCGTGTGTTTATTTTTGTTTTTTTTTTGTATTTATATTTATATATATTTATATATATGTACTAAATTTTGTATTGTTTCTTTTTTGTTTTTTATTTAAAAACTCAACTAAACTATATTTAAATTTGTATACAATTTATATTTATTTGTTTTTGTTTTTTTTAAATATACATATATAGTAAAAATTAAAAAAAAAAATAATAAAAAAAAATATTTCAAAAAAAGTTATACAATATAGGTTGACGTTAATTTTAATAAATTCACCAAATATTACATTATTTTACTTGTTCTTTTCATAATATTACTTTTCTATTAACAGATACTATTTTGTTTTTTTATTTCTCGTTTACATTGTTCTTGTAGTCTATATGTAGTAAATAGTTGCGCGTTTATAATTTCTTTCTTTTCTTCTTTATATGATAAATTTACGTTTTATTTATTTTTTTCATTTTTCTTTTAATATTTAATTATTGTTCATGAGAATTTTTTATTTAATAAGCTAAAAAATTTTTTATCAACTTAAATTTCTTTTTATTTTTTATATAAATATTTTTCAGACATTTAATTTCTCTTCATTATTTTTTTTATTTTTATTTTTTCATAATTTTTTTCTTGTTCTCTTATTCGTTCTGTCTTTTCTTTTTATTGCATGTTTTATATAATTATTGTTTCTTTATATTTTTTTAGAAAAAAGTCTATTAATTTTTAAAGCAAAATTAAATTTACTTTATGGCAGATTGTTGATTTGTGGTTGTTTATGTTGAATTTGGCGAAAAAATCATATGAAACTTATTTTGGGGTTACAAGGTTAACCAAATAGACAGATGACGTAAACTTGTAGGACTAGAATGGCTCGGGCCTAATAATCTCAACATTTTTAACAATACATCCACATGAAATTTACGAATTATTCGTATAAGGAATTAGAGAAAGCTATAAAAAAACGTAGAGCGCATTGCCAACACCCCTAGGCATATAAAATCGTTGTTGGCCGTAGACATAAAAATTGGTTTAAACAGTCTTGATAAAAATAAGGGACATCGTTCTGACAATCTTCTCGTAGTTTCTTGAAATACTGCTCGAAACAAATATTACCCCCTCATCAAATAATATTTAATAAATCATTGTCAATAGGAACATTTCCAACGATGATTCCTAACTTACACCGATCCATAAGGCTGGCAAAAAGCACTTGGTGGACCATTACAGGGAATTGCCTGTCTTCAATCCCCAAACTTTTTGAAATACTTGTTTGCCACAAGATAGCTACCCTCATTGATCCACTTCTTAACGAACAACAACATGGATTTAGAAAAGGGCGTTCAACCACCTCAAACCTATAATAACCATAATCTCTGAACTGTGTTATGTAGTATGAAGAACGGCCAACAAATCGACGCTGCCTTTGGTCTTGTTTGTTGAATATGAGGTGCTGCCCTGGAATAATAAGATCTTATCTTAACGGAAAAACTCAGGTGGTTAGATTTCAAAAAGGTCTATCAAAGGAAATCGACGTAACTTCCGGTGTACCCCAGGGCAGTCATCTAGGCCCACTCTTGTTCAATCAATTTATCTCTGATTTATCCGAAAAACTGAAGGATATTCCACATCTCTTTTACGCAGACGATTTAAAAATATACAGTATCATAAGGTTCCATTAACAGACTCAAAGCATTAGATCTCTTACCACTGTTAACTAGGACGTTTTAAGCAGCCATTTCATAGTGCAGTTTCTATCAGATGAAATTAAGTTCACTGACGACGTTCGACAGATGAGACATAAGAAACTGCTTAAAAATATCCACAGTAATTTACTAACAGCAGAACCAGCACTAAGCAATTCGGCATTTTCCTACAGATGTCCTAAATGTTAAGTGTTATATCTTTTATGGCAAGGGAAAACGCAACCAACCAGGCCTTAGAATAAAAGAAGGTGCTGTACTCTGTTATCATCCCCACAAAAACCGAATTCTGAATATCCGAGGAACTACGGTGTCCACATCGCTTCACGTCGTGAATGGAAAAATAGATCACCCTGTTATCAGGATGCCATAAACTTCTTTACTAACGACTCTAAGCTTGAGAGTTGAGTATGAAGGGAAGTATTTTTCCCCCGAGAGCTTGGGATTGAAGTCTCCTTCCAACTATTCGAACACTGCAGTATATACCAAGCGAAGGTTCTAGCCATACATGAAGCAGATAAATAGTCAGATGGCTCTGAAAGCCCTGCGCCCTCACTATGAGCCTCGGGAGACAATAGGAAATAGGATTATAGAAAAACTAGCTCAATAATTGGCGACTTATTGCCTCGGATGTGCTGTCCTACGAATTTTGAGATTCATTCCAAATTGTGGCCATAAAACAAAAGACCTGGCAAAAATCGTCTTCGAGACATTGAAAAACCCCGACTTGGATATCGTCATTTGCCGGGGGCAGTGTTATGACAACGCCACCAAGGTGTCGGGTGTATATTCCGGTCTTCAAGCGAGAATAAAACAAGTGAATCCTGATAGTTTTTGTTTTTGCTCTCTGTTCGGCTCACTAGCTGAATCTTGTTGGGTCATGTACGGCCGAGTCTTGTCAAGCTGCTATATCTTTCTTCGGCATTTTGCAGTCAATGGGCTGGCATACACGGATCATAACGTCAAGACTAAAAAACCTGTTTTTAGGACAGAGGGGCAAAAGGAAGAGAGAAAGTTGTTGTAACTTTTTTGGCGTGAAAACTACCACATGCGCAAATGTATCTTCTTATATTCTTTTTATTTGGGTCTGATATTGACATATCTCCTTGTTATTCGCGTTCGAGGTGTGCACACATTGATATGCCGTGTAGGGATAAAAAATTTACTCTCGGTAAAATAAATGCCCATGTACGCCGAGAGTATCATAAAAAACCGGTTTTGTAATTTTGATATTACGATCCGTGTATACCAGCCTATTGTACAATTTTTTTTTTTTGTTATCGACACAAAATGAGCAAGTATCTGCGATCTGTAAAAATCGACCTGGGTACGATCGCCGAACTTTATAAGTCCATGGTAACATACCTATAACACTTCAGGAAATCCGGTTGTACCTTCGATCATTATGAGTCGAAAGCTAAAGCAAAATCTGGTAAAAACAGCCTTGCATACGACGACATGCGGAGGAATAGATTCAGAGTTACAATTTTAACGTCATTATAGAGACGTGGATCTGCTTATGAGGAGTTAAGCAAAAAGTTTGACTTTCTTACGAAACTACATTGTGTAGAATCAACCCGGAGAATTTGGATGAGACTATGGAAAACCAATAAACCAAACCAAATATTTCTTGCTACATGTCTTTTCGAATCTATTAACTCCAATCCGTAGTCCATTTAAATATTGTTTACGGGTCCAGATGTGTGATAAATATACACCGCTATTTCAACATGTGAAAGTGTTAACCATGGCTGAAATAAGTATGATCGGGCGCTGAATTACTTGTTCAGTCGACTCACAACTAAACCAGATTATGGAAGATTTCAGTTCTGCCTTTGGTGGTACAAATGTTATTTCGATTGGAGATCTACACCAGTTGCTACCAGTTTCAGCCAATCCAATTTATAAGCAGTAGAAGCAGAGAATTGTTTGTTGGGCCTTTTTGGAGCCGCAAACTCAAATTTTATGAGCTGGATCAAGCTGAATTAGACAAGCCAACCAACAGTTCTTTTTAATATTAATCAAAAGTAGAAAATATCGAAACTCGATTATTTTAAACTAATATTATTGGAATTGCGAACAACTGAAGAGGCAGAAATAAAATGCCTACATGCGATCAGATTATTTAATACAAACAAGGCTGTCATAATGACCGTGTTAAGTGTTGCACAAGATAAAACTATTTCGCCTTATATTTCACAAAATGAATTTCCGAACGAATTTCTTGGCAGAGGCGAAATTCGGGTCTACTTATTAACTTTCTCCAGGAGCATGTAAATCGTGATGATCGATTGATTTCAAAAACACGACAAGGCACCATTATTGATGCTGTATTTGCCCGATTCATTAATGGCGTTAGTATGAAACTTTTCGTACCATATTTCAGTTACCATAACCCGCTCAATTTAAATAAGTAACCACCAGAAGAAGAAGCTAGGAAGTAGAATGAGTCTACCCAAGATCGATAGACCTAAGGCTCATAACAAACATGGAGGGTTGGGTTATGAGAGAGCATGGAGAAGTGAGTTGCGACTTCGCACAGTTCTTAGACTGTAATTTTAAGATCAGGTGATGCATGGAATAAAGTGGAGGAGATGCTAAATATCCTCGATCAGAAGCTAAGGCTGAAAGAAACCAAAAAGAGAGAGTAAGACTTAGAAATACCAACAGGATTAGAGGTAGATAAAAGCTGATCCAGCTGGTGGCACATTGCTGAAAAGGCCTTCTCGCGGGGAATTGTGCTAACTACAATGGTGTTAAGACGGGTGAAGTTGCCTCGTCAAAGCTTAAGATTCATTACGTTTTGACAGAAAATTAGCTTGTCTTGAGAGAATTAGATAAAGCATCTTAAGCCGTCTTAAAACCATTGGCCTAATGGGTCGACTACTAGGTGATTTTAGTTAAGATTAGAAACCGGTATAATCGGCAGGCTGGAGCGTGTCGGCATCATGATTCAAGGAAGTATAACTCCTAATGCGCGTACATAAGTATACAAACCCACTGTGAGCGTAAGAAGTTAATAATCTGTGAAACCTAAATTGAAATTTTTAACTATTAATAATTTTTCACATTCGTAATTATATTCTGAAAAGCCAAATATACATAAACAAACCCAAATAAAAACCTGCATTTAAGTAAATTTCCTTTTCACTTTACATATTTTTTTCTTTTTTTTTTGGTTATTACTTGCCTTAATTATTTTTTGTATTTATGTTTTATATTTTATTGATTCACGAAAAAATTCATTGTTTTTTTTTTTATAATAATCGAATACTGCTTCATTTTGTTACGTTTTTTTGCCATTTTTTTTTGTATAATATAATATTATTATGTATATTGTAAAAATTGTAAATAAACATGGTTTCTTATAGTTTTTCTTGTATATTATCAAAAGTTCTTTGCGTTTTTTTTTTTTCTTATTGAAATTATTAAGATCGAAAATATAAGTTGAGTGATTGTTTCAAAAAAGAGGATTTTTTTCTTAATAGAAAAAAACAAACAATTAAATTATTATTGTTATATTATTATTAATATTTTGTTTGTTTTTTTGTTTGTTTTTGTTTATCATTCTTTCGTGTTTCTTATAACTATCGTATGGAATTTATTTTTAAATGAAATCATTGAAATGTGATTTTACTACTGAATTTTTAATAATTTATGAGATGACGAACAAGAGATATTTGAAGGTTTTAAGGAAAATAAAGATATTCTAGTGAAAGTTAAAAGCAAATGAGTTTTTTTTTTAAATAAAGCTGATATTTAGTCAAGGCACATTAGTTGTCTTAATTTTAGTATGAAATGTGTGTCTTAAAACAACTTTAGTTTAACTAAAATAGTGATTATTTAAAAAGAAAGGTTGAATAAATGTTTAAATGTAAATGCCAACAAGCAAACCCTTTTTCATAAATAATTCCACTATATGAATTGTTGGTAATAACAAAATTAGGAATATTTAAGAATATTGAGTTTTTGATTTGTTTTTTTTTTTTTTTCGGGCCACATTCTTTATTGTATTGTTTTTGAACTTTATAGAATTCTTTTATTCTGAAATGAAGATGGTCTAAGCCTAAACTTGTAACCATAAGACACGTTGCTTTCGACTACTTCAAGATTAAATAAAGGTGTTCCTAACGTCACTTGAATAAGTTATGCAAGTACACGTATAACAAACAAAAATGAAGGCCCAGATAGAGTTCCAGCTGAATTACTCAAAGCAAATATTGCAGTAGTATGACATGGCGCAAAAATTATAACTTATGTTCAAAAGAAGAGATATTATTCTACTATATATTAAAGCAAAAATACTGGCCTCGCTAATCCTTTCTAAAATTGAAGATAATATGCTACCGAACTAGGAGAAAGCAAGCAAAGTTAAAAAAAGATCTCAGAACACAGATGCATAAATTACTCAAATGCCTTTGGACAACGATTAATAATCAAACCATCGGCAGAGCAGAAGTGACCATTATAAACATATTAATCTACTGAGATTTCAATATATTTTTATAGGCATTTGGCACAGTCCATAAGGCGGTATATGCGAAGCTTTAAAATTAATGCAAATGATCAAGATTCGAAATGATAATGTGCAATTAAGCAACCCAGTAACAGCAAGAACTGTAAGGAAACAAGGTTGTCTCCTTTCTCCATTACTCTTTATTAATAAGCTAGACTTTTGAAGCGATTGCAAAACTAAACAACATAGACTCATACTTGAAAATTTTAGAGAGTTTTGTGTTTAATTTGAAAATTTTCAGTTAAATTGTTTGCATAATTCAATTGTTTTTGAAAGCCACTTTGTGCGTGTGCAACAATATTCGATCGAACATAGAATGTGCGGTAAAACTCCGATGGAGTAATGGTGAGATCTCTGGTAAATCGGTATACAAATACATTGCTCTCCACTCCCTGGTAGTAGTCATTGAAAAATCCCTTAAATTCAAGGAGTTCACTTTGGCTGCTTTCCTAGATATTGAAGGTGCTTTCAATATGGCCGGGTTCATGTTTGCAGTTCTGACTACGCAGTGTAAGTTTTTGCAGTTATAAATTTAATGCTGACTTAGTAGACTTCGAAAATTTAACTGCGATAGTCATGAGCGCTGAACCCGGCCAAATTGTTGAATCTTCTGCGGTCATGGGGTACTCCAGCGTCTAGGTGTTGACGGATACTCCAGGTCCTTTACAGATCAGCTGCTGAAGTGCAGGGTCATAAAGTCTAGTCTAGGTCTAGGGGCATACGGAAGAAGTCAGACGGGTTGGAAGAGGCAAACTGCAAGATGGGGTCATATCGCCGCTCTTTTCTTTAGAATATAACAGTCAACGAAGTGTTGATAACCCTAAGGGAGTCTGGTGGCCTTCTGCTTATGATATTGTGCTGGTAGTGACTAGCAAGTATATCTCAACAATAAGAGTAATGCAGAGAGCTTGGGCACTCTTACAAAGGGTCTAGGCGTTAACTCAGCTAAGAAAGAAGTGGTGTTCTTTACAAGCAATCATAGACTTCCCGATTTTACTTTTGTAAGACTTTGCAATGAAAGACTGCAACTTAAGGAGGATGCGAAATTATTGGGTCTCACACTGGATAGGAATCGAACGTGGACGACGAATCTTTTAGAGAGAGCTAGCTAATAAGGCGAAAATAGCTCTTTTCTTATGCCAATGAACGATCGGAGTGAATTGGAGCCTTATACCCCGCATCGTCCACTGGTTGTACACAGCCGTAAACTTATACTTATCATGGCATGGGTGCATAACAGAAGGTTACGGATCGTAAGATAGTCGAAAGAGTCCAAAGAACAGCTAAACAGTAAAAAAAATCCCCAACAGCTGCGCTGGGTGTCTAATTGGATCTTATTCCTATGCACTGGAATATGGATCTGTGGTCTGGTTTCCGTTTACTGAACAACACATCACCTTGAAGGTACGTTTATATCTATAGGCATTGAGCGTAGCAGAAACGTGCCGTGCCAGACAAAATAATATTCTTCTATACAGTGTGCATGAACGTATTTACGCAGACATAGACATGGGCCGTACCCGGCCCATATTCGTAGAAATAATATTTTGTCGGCGCGGTTCTTGTCTGCGCGGTTCTTGTCTGCGCGGTTCTTGTCTGTACGTGTCTGTGGTAGTGTGCCGGGCAGTATTAATAGAGCATCGGAATCGTGCAGACATTTTTTTCTTTTCTTTAACAATGCGATTATGGATAAATTTTTCACTAAGAAGTGTTTGAACATTTTCAACAAAAATATGACTTGTGTCTTTAGTCTGACACGGCCCGCTAGATGTGAATAAGCGGCGTCTGTCGGTGTCAGGCAGGGCACATGTCTAGCATGCTCACGGCACGGACCTTCAGTTGTATTGAAAAAAGCCATGTAAATAGTATAAGCGACATTGTTCAACAATATATGTAAGCTCAGTAATTTATAAGTCGCAGATAAATGGCTGACTTATCATAATATTTTTCAAAATCATCAACGGAATTATCGCCAGAGATTGTGGCTAACTTTGGACTTATTTACTCGAGCATAGAGCTAAGAACTAGAAGACTGCTGTAAGTAGTAAGCTCTACCTACCATGAACTCAGAAACAGAAAAGTATTACGCGGTTGGTGAAAAAGTATTACGCGGAGTTGTCATCTGTGGAGGAACCCTTTCATCATTTTCAGCGTAAACATTTGTTATGTGCTAATCAATAATTTTCATATATTTAATTTTTTCCATCTTTTATTTAGGCCTATTCTGAACTCCGCTGCAATCGATTCCGCTAGAATTTACTTAGAATCGTATGCTACCAATGTAAGAAAATTCCTGCGGAATCAATTCCAGCGGAGTTCAGAATTGGCCTGATTGTTTCTTTTTTTCCGAGACTTATTTGTAAATATGCATGCATGTATAATGTCAGGTGGCCAGCTGTGTCCTAACGTGATCCGAACACGACACAATCAGGCAGCCTTCGTTCCAAGACCTTCCACCGTGACTCTCAGGGAAAATTCTACTCGATATACCCCCGCACTGCTACGTGGGCGGATTAGAGGCATCAAGCTGTCCTTGCCTGGACATGGTACAGACTTAATTCGGCGGATACAGTAAGGGATATACTCGATAAAATCCGCAATCGCAAGCTCTAAAGTTTAGAGTCTAAACAATGGTGCCGAAGCTATGAATGGTAGTGCGTGAATGTACTGCCAACGATAGACTCTGGATACCAGTGCACTAACATAGTCCTCTCATGGTAGTGCGAAACTCTGCCTTGGTTAACCATCCGACCGAGAAACTCGTTAGAAGAATATTTGTCTATATAGTATTCTAAGGTTCTGAAGAGAGGCTAGGCTGGTATTTATTCCCAAACCGGAAGAAGTCCTATTAACCCCCATCAGCCTATCTTCCTTCCTCCCGAAGAGGATGAAGAAGATTTTAGCCAAGCATTTTAGGATGGGTCTTACAGAGGATCAACTCCACTGCTTGCAATTTGCCTACCAGCTGGACTGATTTACAGAGACGGACTCGCCTTTATATAGAAGGAGCACTAGCGGTATTACTTATCAATTTCCTTTGCAATTGCAGATTTGTCTTGTGCTATGCAAATTAAAAGAAAAAATTCGACCAATGCATACAAAGTTCCCAATATTTTGTAACAAAATAGAGACTAGAAAATGTGCTAAAAATTAACCCGCGATACAAAAAATACTTTCAGCCTAATATTATCAACTAAATTCTTCAGAAAATCCATTCTCGACTTTTATTGAAGCAAATGGCAGCAATTTAATAATAATAAAAGCTTAATAAATACTCAATAAATAAATAAATATAAGAAAAACTGATTTTGTTAAATCTCATTTCATTTTCCAATGATTCCATTTTAAAAACAAAATCCCAATTTTCCTTGTGTTAATTTAGAATGTTGTTGGTTTGTTTGTATTTCTGTATTTTTTAGTGTTTTATAATTCATCTTATTATTGTTTCAATAAAAAAATCTTAAAAGTAAAAGTATCTTTTTGTTTTTGTTTTTTTTTTTGTATGTTATTAATTTCATTACTTCAAATCGTCTTCAAATTTGTCATTATCTTTTGTATCTAAATTCAATGAAGTCATAGGAGACGTTGCCTCTCCCTGTGGTGGGTCAAAACTTGGTAAAAAAGGATTTGTAGAGGAATACTGAACTCTGTACGAACCAAGCGTATGGTAATTGTTGCCAGACGCCGAAGTAAATTGTCTAGTGTTACTATAAAATTCATAACCACTACTAGAGCCTGCTGTTATTGAACTAATACCATTATCAGGATCTGTTACAGTCGTTGTTGGTACATAACCAGATGATGATGCGGATGATGAATATGCTGATTGTGACACCTTTGGCAGAGTGCCATAGATGTTCATTGTACTACTACTATTGTTCTGTGAACCATTATGGCCAGTCGTTGTTGTTGATGTAGGATCTGGGCTTGCAAAATTATTGATTTGCTCTTGATTTTTTATAGAATAACTCGAGTCTGATTGATATAATAAATTTCTAGCTACGCTTGTAGGTAATGTGTTATTTGTATTACTTATTTGTCTAGACGGTGAAGACACCTTATATGATGATGGAGACGAGGTCGATGACAGCATTGCGGATGAGGTGCTCGGCGATGTTGACATCTCTCCTAACGTTGCCTTTATGCTAGGGGATGGGAAATGATAGGTACCTAACGATGGGCTACTACTTACTTGACTCCTAAATGTATTACTAATAGGCTCTGATGTTATTGATGATGATTGCAGTTGTTTACTTAAATTACTCGTAAAGTTTCTACTATGATTATTATTGTTGTTGCTGTAACGCGTATTTGATGATGGCGATTCTCTTGCTGGCTGCGGTGAGCTAGTTGATGTAACTGATGCTATTATTTGTTCTCTAGTTAAGAATCTTGATATTCCTTGTGATGTTGATGGTGGTGGTTGTTGTTGTTGGTGTTGCTGTTGCTGTTGTTGCATTAGGCTACTTGTCCTAGTTGGTGACGATGATGATGTAGTTTCTGCGGCTGCTGTAGAAGATAGAACACTCTTTATGGATGGAAATGGGTCTGTAGAAGAACTTGGTCCATAGCTGCTGATATTGTTACTTCCATTTCTTGTTTTATCGATATTGCTTTCTTTTGTTTTATTATTCGTATAATCACTTTGATCTTGCTTTATTGAATATGAGCTTTGTGACTCGTGTATTCGGGCGCTTACTGATGTAATACTTATGGCTGGTGAAGCGCCTCTTTTAATGGTGTCAGTACCTAAAATAACAAAATTTTGGAATTCTCGATCAATGCTACTTAGCATGTAATTTAATGCTACCTGAACCTGACCCGGACCCGGTTGACGTTGAGCTACTGCCTGGGGAGGGTGTGCCTGGCAGTGGCGATGGGTCTCGCGTTCCCAAGTCCACTGAGGCCACCAATTGAGGGTGCTTTAACCCAATTATTAAAAAAAAAAAAAATATTAATCAATTAATGAGCTCTATATTACTTATGCATACCTTTACCTGCTGGACCACTTGTGGCGAGGCTCGAGGCGATGGAGCTGACTGACCCACTGCTGATTGATACGGATGACTGCTGGGAGTGGCTAAGAGATGATGTTGGCCTGGGGAGTGACTGCTGGCTGTTGAAAGGGAGGTAAGATGACTGGACTGATGGAGTTTGTCCGCTTGCAATGCACTGACTTTGTTTCCACGCTGCCCTATTGGCTCGCCGCGTCGACCTGTCTACATAGGACTCTGTATTAATCATATACATTTAAGTGAAAACTAAAAATAAACCAAAATATTCACATTAACAATACGACACCAATTACGATTTTTATACAAAGATCAAATTACAAAAAAATTTTGTATGTTTTTTTTTTTGTCACATTTAAAAACATTTTTTCCAAGCCAGTCGCATTTGATTACGTTACCTGAAACAGTTCCAGATGTTTGTGGCTGTGGCCATATCTGGAGTAAATATTTCAATACTGCTATCGGTTGGGCATGATCAATTTCTGATCCTGGTGTGGCATTCGCTGAATGTAACATCAGCGGTGGACCCATCACAGTGGCTAGAGCTTGCGCTGACATTTTATTACGTTCAGATGCTGATACAACTAGTGATAAATGGTCCAACAAAAATACCAATGTAGCCTGCAAAACGTTTTAACATACATATAATGACAGATTGCAACATTTTGTAGATTTTAATTACACTTACTCTATTTGCTCTAGGCAAACAATCTAAAATACTAAGCATCAGTTTAGCGTTTCCTTCAGGATCATCTGGTAAACAAACAGCTGGAAATGAATTTGTTCATTTAATAATTATTCTAGATAATAAACAATACTATTTTTTACCTAAAGCATCTACAGTCATTTGGAAAAGACACCTTGTAAATAGAGGTTCTGGAAGTTCCCTGAGATAATCCTTAAGTACCCCAGTTATAACATTAATATCAGGAACATGCTCCGGGCTCAATTCAACAGCTCGACTATTTCTCTCGAATGCTTCCCTCAGAAGTCTCTTCTTCGTCGCCGATCCGCATAGTCTGTATAAACCGATAATGTCCAATCCTCGTCTTTCCACCTCCTCGACGCATCGTCTTAATACTATTGGAACAGGAGCACTGCCAGGGGCTCCTTTTGATTCACGATTTACTACCGTTTCTAAGTCAGCACCAAAAAGTTGCGGATATCCACCACGTAAACTTGGAAGCCCACGACGTCTGTATAGTGTCACAGGATCCGTGTGACGTAATCGAATGTATATTGTTCCACGAGGTTCTACCTTAAGTGCCAATTGATGGAGCGGCGATTGTCGTAGTAGCGAGGCCAGCGATACCGCACCTCTATAGCATAGCTTATGTCGATGCTGTGGATCCCATGAGTAAACAAGAACATCCAGCTGCTTATTGCATACCAGGTCTAATTCGAACGATTCATCCCAGTCGAATTGTAAATCACCAGACCGGACAACAGTTCTGGCCTTGTGTACCCGGTCACATTCCAGTACACAGTAAAGATCCCGCATTTGACCTTGTGTGGATTGCGATACGTCTGGAGTGGAACGCAGCCCTCGGCCTGCCAAAAGATGTATCCACAACATCCCCGATATTCCACCTACGTCTAGGACGGGTTTATCTAGTTTGTATTTTACAAATTCCGCTGGATTAATATCTATTTGTCTGTGCGTTCGTGGAAGTGTTGCGCTTGGTGTTGGTGCTGGGCTCTGATGGCCACTTAAAATACTGCTAGGACTTCCAGGACCTGTTGATAGCTCAAGTAGCTGTCTCATTCTCCGTATACTAGGGGACCTTATGGATGCTGGTCCACTAATGTGCTGCGAAGACATCGATCGTACCGGCAGCGATGAAATGCCACGGGGTCCAGTAAGGTGCCGGTCTAGTGTTCCCGTTAAAGCACCTGTGCGACTACTATATATACTTTCGGTCTGAAACTAAAATTGTAAAATGTTATCCGTCTCTTGAAACTCACATAACTTACATTTTTTAGGGCATCGTGAATATTTTCCGCGCTACAGGAGAACCGATGGCTGCGAGGTTGATTTAACAAATCCCTTGTGACTCTCATTTGTTCGCTAATGGCTGAACTGCTTGGTGCTCGCCGCAACCATGCGCGATATTCATCAGACGTAAAGATAGATGGACTTGCAGATATCCTGGCCCTTAGTTCCCTTTCTCGTCTTGCTGGCAATTCCGGAGCTGATAAGTTTCCATCACTGTCATCCATTAATCGTTCTCCAATGCGGGTTCTCAGACCGCCCAATCTCGCGCCTGGTCTTTCTCTAGGCAATGAGTTAAATTTCGCTAAATCAGCTGCCCCTCCTAATACTGAGGTGCCTCTGGGTATGCTACTAATTGCAGGCCGATTATAGTAGTAGTAGCTCGGCCTTGGCCCAATAGTAGCTTCGGTATCGCTTGAATAGTCCAACGTAGGACGCGATCTTCTTGATAGTGTCGATGGGCCGCTAGGTGGGGTACCGTATTTCGACGTTCTTGGAGGTTCATATCGTCCATATCTACCCAGAGTTCCGCCAGTCATTGCTCCAGACTTTAGGCTCGACCGCAGCAACGAATGCCGTCCAAGTGATGATGAATAATCAGAATACTCAACGCGAGGTAAATGTTGGTCAGATCCGCTTCGTGGGAATCTTGTGTGCGATTGGCTCATTCCTACACCAGTACCAGTTGACATCCGCCGTGATGGACCGGGATAAAATGAATGTACTTTTTCGGCTAAACTCTCTAATGTTCCGGCATTTTGATAATAAGCGTGCGATGGAGCGAAGGAATGGCTCTTTGGCTGTTCTGTTATGACAGACGGTGGTGGCGGTGGCTTATAGCCCCAACTAGGCGGTTCACTTATTGTATTCGGACGACTATTATAATACAAATCTAATTGTTCGCTTTGTGGGCTGTAATTATTTAGGCCGAGTCCTAGCCGTGATCTAGATTCTGTCATTTCCCGTCCATCACCTGTAACCAAGCAAAAAAAAAAGTTTAGTTAAATGTTTAACATAGAAAATTAGTTATACCTGTACGTCTTTCGCGCGACGATCGGGACCGTGGTATTCGATCGGGTTCATCCAAGTCTTCTTCTCTAAGGTCTCTTTTAATTACAACAACCGGAGGTGGCTTCTGTTCTGGACGCGATAATGGCTGTGGCCCAGGGGAGTTTCCACCGCGAGTTCCGCGTCTTTGTCTTATTGCTAATACCAAACGTCGGGGAATTGACATTATAATGACAACATCGTCCAACGACATATGTGTTACGTCTACCAGATTAACAGCCAAGATTTCATCACCCACCTACAATTTGGTTTTGTAATAATAGCCTAAAAGGATATTTTTAAATGTTACTCGTAAACAGCCACTATTGTAGACTGCAGATTCTAAAGCTATTCTTGATATGAAAACTCCATCAGTTCTATCTGCCCCATTTCCTTCTCTTATGTATAATCCCAATGTTTGTCCAGGTCGTTTAACAATTTCAACCAACTAAAATGATAGAGTGTTTTTTTACACAATTAGATATGAGGTTATAAATAATCGAAATGTACCTGTACAGTGTGCCTAGCGTCACCTTTTGACATCAATTTTTGTGCTGCCTCCACGGCATGCTTTCCACCGATGCATCTTGGTTCTAGTATTCGCACTATCATCTCACCGCGTCGTTCGACGGCCTGAATGTAGATTTGGATTTTTGGAGGAGTTTATAAAGAAAATCTCACAATTATTAGTGACAATATGTGTTATTACCTCAAGGGCCGCAGCAGTGCTTGGATCATGGTCATTTTCAACAGCCTCTATCTGTCGAAATATTTCTGAACTAATTCCCGACACCTTTCGGAAATCTCCCTGTAGAAGAACTGGCTCTTTAACGCCCTGTCTCTGGGGCATTGATTGCATTTGATTTGTTGGCAGTGGCCCTGGAGGTGCTCGGCCAGGACTGGCTGTAACATCAGGAACTGATCTTCCATTTTCCTGTAATAGATGTGATAAAGAGTGTTAGTTTTTGTATTTTATTTTATATCTTTATTTTTATTAATATTTTTTTATTTAGCTTTAATTATCTAGATTTTATTGACTTGCTAGAACGAGAAATGAACAAACGTATACCCGTCCGAATAGCTTCCACTACATAGAAAGCAACAGCGTCGAAAGTTAGCACTACGGAAACACAAGTCCCATTCAAGTGGCCCTGGAGAAACGAATACTGCTACTGTCTTTGGCTTTCGCATAATGTCAGACAATATCTTTTAGGAGCGGCGCTGATTGGGACAGAACTACGATATGAAATTACTAGGCAGTGGTGCGAGTTGGAAGTAGCAAATAGATCGAAGAAATCGCCTCTTGGCCTAGAACATTAGAGACTCTCACAAACTTGTTTACAATTTCATCTATACCCAGACTCATGTTATCAATCTAAGTCTGTATCAGGTCCAGTCAGGGATAGTCCATTTCACCCAGTGCAAGAATAGGGAGGAGGTACAGTGGAGCAGATACCATCCCAGGTAGTTAGGACGGTAAAAAGCTGAGACACAATTGGCACTGAGATACGTCGTTTTGTTAGTTTGCCGCACTCGGGGAAAAATTTTGCATGAAAAGAGGCAGAAAACTAGGAGAATTTTAAGATCCATCCCATCATATTTAGGTACAGGATTAAATCTCCGTGTGTCGAAATAATTAACAAGACTCTGGCGACACCCTTGCTTGACACCCCTAAGAGCTCGCTCCATCTATGGTTGTAACAAGGTCAAGTCTTCCTAGCCTTGACGCATGTGAAGCAAGCTGAAGAGAGAAAATACATGGAGATGCTTCTCTTTAGCACGCTTAACGGTTCTGTACGTTCTGCACCGGTATAGCCTGAGCCAAATATGACTTGCCTTACCGTATCCGTCCCTTCTCTAACGAACGATCATTATGCAAATTTAGATCGGTGCCAGAGATGGCCAGCCGACGCAGCAACCTCATTCAGACCTTTGTGCATCCTGGACACGGCAAGCAAGCTCCTGGAGAGGCTGCTGCAGCCGCGCCTCCATGAGGCTGTACGAGAAGCAGGAGAGCTCTTTGATAGGCAATTTAGCTTCCGGCAGGACGCTCCACTATAAGCGCAGTCCAGGAGGTAGTGGAAGCCGCAACGGAAGGGCAACGGAGCGCGAAAATCATCATCTGGACGTGAAAAACGCTTTCAATTCCGTTAGGGGGTGCTTGGCGTGATGGAACGTCTTGAACGTCAGATTCCCTCTGTATCTGCAAAGGATGCTGGGGGATTACTTGAACTTACCAACGATGGCTTGCAAAGAAGACATCTGGAGCCGCCCAGGCCTCCATTCTTGGACCCGACGTTGGAAACCTTTCCTACGTTTGAATAAGCCCGAGGGTAGACACCCTCACCGCAAGAGACGTCGAAGCCGCGCAGATGCTTCTCAACTAGGCAACGCGTAGAATCTCTTCCTGAATGGACGACTGCGAGCTTGAGCTTGCAAAACGGAGATAGTGTTACTCACGAAAAAGTGCATTAACACGCTGCGCAACTTCGAGGTGAGAGACGCGACAGTTGCATCAACGAAGGCCGTGAAATGCCTCGGAGTGATGCTTAATAACAAGTTATCCTTCGGAGTGCACATATTGCGAGTAGCGGCAAGGCAGTAGCGATGGTAGAGCCGTTTAGCAGGATCATGGCCACTGTTCACGTGCCCAGACCCTGCATGCGACGTCTGACTTCGGTATTTTTCATTCCACAGCGCATCGGCCCACACCTGTGCTCCGTAGAGAAGTCATTCCGATCGAGCTGCTAGCTCAGGAGAGACAGTTCGTCCACAGAGAGAGGACCAGACAAGGTAAACGTGAAGCGGCGAGGGTTGCCAGGGCCAACACCATGGAGGTCTGGCAAGGGCGCTGGGAGGGTGATTTCAAGGATAGGTGGACAGTCTGACTGATCGGCCGGCTGAGCACCTGGGTAGACCAGGATTTCGGCGAGGTTTACTACTTCTTGTTTAACTGCTCTGCGACCGCGATCTGGTCCTGGCCTCTCGCAGCTATTCTCTCCACCGGTCCCGATTCTGAGAAGATATCATCCAGTTTGGCAACCCTACGCCCTGAGCGTCCTGGCCTACGCTATCCTTCCAGCAAAGGTTGGGTCGGCCGGTTTTCAACCAAGCAGTTCCTTCCTTTACTTCTTTCTCTCTTCCCTATCTTCCGACCAGAGCCCGCTGTTCGACATTGCACTCTATACGAACAACAAAATAGATTGTCGATGGTGCAAAGGGACTTTCCTTGAGCCTCTAGTCTATCACATAAAAAAACCAGACAAAACAAGAAACGGTATCAATGTTTTGGAAAAATCAAACAACAGAAAGAGGTAGGGGTGACCTATTATGAATATGTGAGTATTGGGGCGATTCATAACGTGAGCACCACGGCCAAGCTAGCTCTATTGTGTGCATGACCCAATAATGGCAGAAACCGTCGGCCTTCCGGACGAAGGCAGAAAGGTCTTTTTCGCAATGTAAAGTTGCATAAGTTGCTTTAGTTGCTTGCTTTAGTTGCGTTAGTTGCTTTAGTTGCTTGCATTAGTTGCTTTAGTTGTTTGCGTTAGTTGCTTTAGTTGCTTGCTTTAGTTGCGTTAGTTGCTTTAGATGCGTTAGTTGCTTTAGTTGCGTTAGTTGCTTTAGTTGCTTGCTTTAGTTTCGTTAGTTGTTTTAGTTGCTTGCTTTAGTTGCTTTAGTTGTTTTACTTGCTTGCTTTAGTTGCCTTAGTTGCTTTAGTTGCGTTAGTTGCTTTAGTTGCTTGCTTTAGTTGCATTAGTTGCTTTAGTTGCACTATGGGTCCAAATTTCTAACATTTGGAAAAGGAGACCAGGGACCTCTTAATTGGATTGATTGATAGGTCCTCCGTGATATACCATCTATGAACTTCTCAGAGTGCTGTTCTCATAATCTCTGTAATAGTAAAGTTAAACTTCCCCGAGGAAGACTTAACGGTAAGCCAGGGTTTCGGTAGATTTTGATTGAGATTTCAAAGGCAAAGTTTTAGTAGTTGAAGTCGTCTAGGTGAATTCCAATATCCATTGAACAAAAAAGTGCTGATTTAGCTTGAAAGCTTTTAAAGAATAAACATAATAGGGAATACTACTTCACTTTAGAACTAACATCTGAAAGATGACAATAGCAAAAAAGAGAAAAATGGACAAACCTTGCTTGTCTATGTATGTATAGCAGAAACTACAAAATCGCTATTTGATGGACCCCCTTTGTAAGCGCCCCAAGGAAAAAAAGGACATTCCCCGGCTCAAAATCAATACACCACCATTACTACTGAATTACTGAACAAATCAATACTTCAAAATAATATGAAAAATAATGACTAAATACTTCGTTTGTCTTTTAGTAATTAATGATGGCCCCCATAAAAAAAATCCTCTATCTACCGGCGCGGCCCCCTTGTAAGTGTTATCAACTCCACCAAACTAAACGTACAATCAACTAATATCACAGAAATTAATCACAAAAAAACATCTCTAACCAAAAAAAAAAAAGAAAAACAAAATGAAGAAACACAACAGATGAAATGCTTAATAGCTGGTTTCTCTACAGCCCGGAGGATATGGAAACTTTTGTGTAGAACTACCCTGGAAAAGGCAGGCAGCAACCCCCGAATATAGCCCAATATATGCGCTACCATCATTAGTAGAAGGCTTCATGTAGAAAGGGTTTAATCACATTTCGGTTGTCATTATTACTTGAAAGTCGCTCTAATTTTACACATGGCAACGATGCAGAGTTTTAAGCTTTCACGAGAATTCACTTGAGTTTTCCTCTCTTTCTTTTTTTTTACTTTTTTTTTTAATAATGAAAGCTGACATTAGACAGACATTATTACTTTTTTTTTGTATCGTAAAAATTCATCAGTCACGTAATTTTTTGTCCTTTAATTAAGAAGGTGGGGTAGATTTTGTGACAGGTTTTATCGAAAAGCCAATATCGGTATTTACCACTGAATTCAACCATTAAACATCCTCGGACATTATTATGAATTTATACACACACATATCATAACGAATTTCGATTTATTTTTCATGTTTCTTTCGTTCTAATAATTACTGGGTGATTTTTTTTTTTTGACTGGACTGAATATTATTATTTCGAGGTCAAATTTCTAGTAAATTATATCAAACTTGATTATTCATTTTTAATTATTAAGTCGAATATGTTTAGATACGTTATGGTTTCTGTATGTTTTGATGATTATGCTCAAGGACATCACAGGCATATCAGAATCTGAAATTTTAACCATGTAACGTCTTTCTTAGTAGGCTCTGTGTTGCTGGTCAAAAACACGAAAGCATCGCTTTATGACTAGGTTGAAAAGTTGAGTCGAGGTTGAGTTTTGAAATTTCAACCCACCGTATATGATGTCGAGTTGAGCTCACAACGCCTAAAGCGAACTTCACAGATGATAAACAAACAAAACAAATGTCACTTCAACCCAATTTCAACTCAACCCGCGCATATGAGGCGATATATCAACTCGATCCAGGTAGGAAAGCTGAGTTGGGTTGAACTCAGGTTGAACCTGGGCTGAACCTAGTCATAAACGGGGTAATTGTGCCATATAATTAGTATGTGACAACTCATCTATCCTATTGCTAGTTGCTATATTGACGGTTCAAATAGGCTAAATAATGTCCATTGAAACCTTTATAACCAATACTTGTAAGTTATCTTTGTAATTGTGATAAAAGTCGTATAAATGAATTGAATTGAATTGACGGTTCACATATCATAAACAATTACGACAACATGAATCCTGACAATAAATCAGATCTTGTGACAAATCAGCTGTTTCAGATTCTCAGTGAAAAATCAGGACATTCATCACTAGAATTCCACTACATATGTATGTGAAATGTCAAATGTTTTGACATTGTTAGGTGAAATTTCAATCATTAAACGCACGCCAAAATTGAAACAAGTAAATTTTTCTGTAAATAGTAAGAAGTTTGACTGTTTATATTATTTTTAAGTTTTTACAGAAGGAAAAAGTCATACCAGAGAAACTTTTCAGAGCAGTTTGAGTATTTCCTCGATTTTTTTCGGATTCATCCAGAAATTAGACAAAATAAAAATAACCCATACAAAATCTTTGAGGTCATATGGCTGGGAATTTGAATGCCCTAAAATGGCCAACCCGAACGTCCGACAAATGGAAAGAAGAAATACATTTCATGTCGCAAGTGTTAATTGCACGTTCTAACCAACCTTTACAGACTTAGAATCATTGGAAAGTAGATACAAGTTCGTTCGAGGGCTAGAAAGCAAAAAGTTGCTGGAAAATTGACGGGGGGTGGGGTGAACTGTGAAAATATATAAAAAATTCTTCCATTGTTACTATTTTGTCATTCTTGTGACCAGCCTGCGATTGTCATAGCTTGAGACTGGCGCACAAGAATACGAAAAAGTCACAACTGTGGTTCACCACGCGTTTGTGACTTCGTTGTGATTTTTGATATGATGATTCGAGAATTGGCCTATAAGATTAATACTAATACAACGAAGAGTGTAGGTAGATAAACCAACAAAAGGGGAACTGGAATTAGATTGGCCACACTTTGTAACGTGAAAACGACAATTAAGCCGGGTTGGAAAACCTAGAATAATGTGGAAGAGAACGCTATTGGCAGAGGCTGCACAACTGGGAGATTATGGACGGATCTGAGTGCTATCGCACAAAAAAGAGACCGCTGTAGGGCAACGTCCCCAGGATCCCGCAGCTGCCAGCGCTCTGGGGTTGAAAAAACTGAGTAACGTCTATTGAAGTTGCAACCACAGCTCAGTCAGCCTAGTCCGATTTTCACCACGTCCACGCCGTAACCCACGTGCTATGTAATTTAATTGTAGCAGAGGTAAATAGGCGAACGCAAGTGTTCGGTGCGTAAAAATGAGCGTACTGTGGCTAGGCCCTAGGCTAACAACATAGTCGCAGAAAAAAATCCAATGTTACGAATCGTCCAAGAAAGTCTTGAACCGGATCGATCACGCAGCTAAGATTCAAGCCAGGAAATATGGACTTTGATTTGGAACGCAAAGACAATGAACAGAACAGGAGCTCTAAGATCTCTACTCTTAAAACTAGAAAAAAATGGACTAACAAACATGTAAGTGATGTTAGAAATTATACCATCCTCTCAAATGCAAGCACAACAGCGACACGTCAATTCGGAGTAGCTTTTGTAGTAAATCTCTAAAGCCAGGAATTCTGGAATTTTAGCCAATCAATGAGATACTACTGTGCGCATTGCGAATTAAGACAAAATTTCGCAACATCTCCTTAATCAATGCACATGCCCCAACGGAAGAAAACTCTGAAGAAGAAAAGGACGAATTTTATCCCTCCCTACCAAGTGAAGCTTGCCTCATAAATCAAAAAGAAATTGAGCAGGAGTTGCAGCTCCAGAGTAGGGTACTCTCTGAGTATATAAAATGTACAACAAATGAAATTAGAAAAAGACCAGACACAAAGTTATCGGGTCCAAAGATACTGCGGCCATTTCTTTGACCTATTGTACTAAACCTCTATATCCATATTTGTGAAGGCTAATAAATCTTTTTTTTATGTGACAGACTAGAGGCTTAGGGAAAGTCCCTTTGTACTTTCCCATATACACTGTCGAACAGCAGCTCTAGCCGGAAGATAGAGAGAAGAGAGGAAGGAACTGTCACAACCTAGCCGCGATATTTTTATTCCACCTACTCTCAACCATTTCGCGACTCTGACATCAGGGCATCGAGAATAACTCGCTGGAGTGTTTTGCCTCCTGAAACGAGTTGAATCTCATCAACCAACCGATGGCATGCGCTTGGTGGAGCGGGGAAAGACTAGGGAAGGCTATGACAGAAGGAATGTAAAGAGGGAAGAAGAGAGAAGGGAAGTTATGTAGGTGAAAGTGGAAAAGGCGAAGGACCGTGGGGCTGGCCGGGAGTCGAACCCGGGACCTCTGGGACAGCAGTCAGGCGCCTTACCCCTAGGCTACCGAGGCCCCTAATCTGCCTAGCGTCTTGTAGCTTAGACTTGAATGTTCGAGCAAGCACTCATCGAACAACGAGACGCTGCTCCTCGCTATCACGGCGCACTCACGGACAACGTGGAGGAGACTTGTTCTCGCAGGCCCTTATTAAGTTCTCATGAGTGCAAGCCTGTATATCGTACACCTCTGCTTTAAAGATAGTTGCTAGTGTGCCTAGCTCATTACTCTAGTGAATCCAAGGGCTTTCACTCCACACTCCAGCGCCCACACCTATCTTGGTTTTAGAGCTACCTGTTTACTATTCTAGCCCACCCTGCGATACTTTAGGAAAAGTCCTGGTTAGACTGTCGTGTATGTGCACCGCAGGTTGCTCAAATTTTGAGACCTTGAAAGCCATGCTGTCCAATAACATCTCTGCTTCCAGAATCTCTTCTATAGTGTTGAATGTTATAAATTGTCCTGGTCCAAGACGAGGTTGCAATTTGTAGCCATTGAGAAGGCTCCAGCGCTGCTGTAAGGGAAGTGCCTCAATGGCCTCAATGATAGAAAGGCACCCCATTCTTTGAATTTTGTTTAAATTAGCTATAAAACTTTTAAGCGCTGTTCTGAAGCCTAATGATAGTGTTGTATACCCAGCACATGGCTTTCGGTTGCTACTTAGACTTCGTCTACTTAGAGCCCTAGCTGAGCTTAGTAGTTGGCGTTGAAGATAAGTTTCCTTTATCACCTTGTCTACAAGGCAAAAGAACGGACACTTGTCGGCACTTATAGGCGGTGAATCCCCGCGTCACGGTATACTCGTGGCACGGTATCCCTGTATATGTTGCAATGTTTAAAAACAACACAATTAATTGATTTCTAAACAACAATATTCCGCCTCAGTCCAACGAAGACAAATGCTTGTTTAACATAGCCCAACATAGACTCCAAAACATTTGCACTTTCTGCATGGATTAACTCGTGTGAACCGAAAAAATATTGGCTGACGCCCAACTTGCATTAAACTTTCTGTGTTATAAACTTTACAAACTTCATTGTAAACTATTGCTACTAAATTCGCCAACAAATAAAAGTCTCTCGCAGAAAAACTACTATTCTTTTTGTTTTCTACAACACTACGGAAACAACAACAAACTCAATTATTTCTATTCTACATTGGACACAAAGTCCACCCAATCTTATCGCAAGTGATCTCTCTCTGCCCACACTTTCTCAAACATAGTATGGCGGCGACGGTGCTGCCATAATAAATCCAAGCGGAGGACTAGCAGCGCCACTAAGCCAACATATGTATGTACATGCCAAATGCAGAAACTTGTTGATTACAACTAAATTGTAGTGTGATTTTCTTACACTGGTAAATTCCATTAACAACATTTTATCAGTCCCCGTGCTCTATTCATTTTTCTCCGTATATAATCACGATTTTATGTGCACAGGTAGACACGTTGAACCTGGGCGCCGCGGTGGAGGAAGGAGTGTTGAGTATACGCCCCGGCTTGAGGAACGAACTTTTAGGAAACTCCCGTAAAGTTTTAAGGAATTTCATAGTGAAAAGCCATCCTTGAAGTGTGCTTGGCCTGGAAAGTCTCCTACTTGAGAGTTTAACAATCAACTTACGTCAGGCTCGCTCACTTCCACTGTTGAAGGAGTCAGGTTGAAAATAGATTCAAGTGCACAGTCTGGAGCTTAGTGGTTTTATATTAGAAAATTACGTAAAAGGAATGTGAATCAATTTTGAAATAAAATGTGCTTGAAAATATTTGGAATTGAGAGAATTTATTTAGGAAGAAAGAAGGAAAAAAACAAGAGGAGGAAATAAGAAATAGTAGGAAGTTGGACGTCGGAAACTTGTTGATATTCCAAGGATATCTCACAAATACCCTATATACATATATTTATCCCAAGGACTTAAAGCATTTCAATCTGAGATTTTCACATTCTTCTCCTTGCGAAGCGAATTCTACAACAGAAATTTCTTTAAGCAGAAATGTTGAAAACAATTTCACTAAAGTCCCTTTAAAAAACACAAACTACCAAATTGAAATAAACTTATTTATCCGAAATAAAACGTGATGACGCACACCCGAAAATTTTAGGGCAACAACCACCCCCAATCCGAAAATATGATTCTTATTGGGTTTTTTTGCGTAAGATATCATCGAGAAGAGAGACAAAGTATCGATTACGTCTAGTATAACAGAATCCATCGATAAATGTGTAGGAGATCCGTTTAAAGTGTATTTTTAGGCAGGCACTCATGTATGCCCATTTCGATAACCTTGATTGACTTTGAGAGCATTCTTGGTTATCCACATTCTGATATAATATTTGAGTTTATTTTTAAGTTTAAAGTGGAACATTTTAGCCAAATTACATTTAATAATTATGTAAATTGTCTTAAAGTAGTTCTCTTTTGAAATTTTAGTTTTAAATCATTATCCTTTGTATTGCTTGTTTTTATCTCTTTTATTTCGCTTTCGTTCATTTTAACAACCACCATTTTTCGTGGTAGGATCCGAGGTGAATGGTGTCTTCTTTTCCAACTGCATTTCAGTCAGCTTTCAAGTCAAACATCATTGTTTTCCAATACATCAATGAATACAATACGGCCTCATTACAAATATCCTCCTGGGTGAGGCAAATGTACCAGTACAAAATTATTGAAAAGTTCTAATTGCCCCCATACTGTATTCTCCCATAGGCGATAGAAGAGACGGCCGTTAGTGAGCATAACCAGTTTTAAGTACCATGTCGATATAACGATAATCTGTCAAGGCCAGAATCAAGGCAGAGATGTTCTCCTTATCAGAGAAGACATTTTGTATCGGTTTATTTGAATTTGAGCTTGAAAGTAGTCGTGGAAGTCGAAACCATCATTTGACGACATTAATCACAGCTAAAAAATTTAATGTCTAATCAAAATATTTTGCTTGTCTTTTATGCGTAATACGTTCATAAATAGACAAAATAAGAATGTGGTAAAATTTTCAAACTGCAACAATATCCAAAAGTTCAAATTCAGGCTTCATCGTTAACTCCATCACCGACCTTCACAGGGTTAGGGTTTAAAGCGTTCGACACCGTCTTAGAGGTCTGTATTTCGAAACCAATGAAGTGTGTAATTTTACACACAAAAGTGTGTAATTTTTCACACATTTTTACACTTAAATGTGTTGTACGGACAAACTTAAGTGTGTTGAAACGATATCCTTAATATTTATTTACATATTTTTGGAGTAACTACACACTAGAGCTTTGCAAATATAACACTTTTAGGTGTGAAGAATATAGGAGTGTTTTTTCAACACGCTTAGGTGTGTCATTTCAACACTTTAAGATTTATTTTGAAAATTACACATTTTAAAGATGGAGTGAAATCGCCAACGCGTCCCTCTTCCGCCTCAAGGTTTCACGATTGATGTCTAAGTTTGCATTTTAGACTAACTCTATATAAGCTTAGTTACTCTGAGTTTATACCGGATTAAAAAAGTGGCCAATCATCAGCAGAATAGGGGATCTACATACACGTGTCGCAGCTCTTGCAAGTGTCCTATGAGAGAGGATAGGCTGATATTATCGTGCTAGTCCCTTCCAACTAAGGTTTGCTAGAGGCTAATAAACCTCACCCGTAAAAAACAAACATTAGGGAACGAGCAGCATGTCTCGCACACTGAGAAAAAAGACGACGATCGTAGCAACGAAAAAAGGAAAACGGCCCAAGTTAAAATAAAAAATGAACGGGCGAATAACGGCCGCTTGACTTTTTAAGGGGCATATAATGGCCGTAGAATTTTTGACCATTTTTAATGGGAGCACATTCGGCCACATTATCGGATTTAAAGAAATAAATGAAAAGCTGTGTAGCCTTCGCGTGTGAGGCAAATTTAAGAACATCAACCTCATAAACTTAGAAAAGTCCGCGGACGCTATAAAGGAAGAATTCTTCGAAGTAGTTGAACGGGAACTTAATGCGCGCCAGAGCCTGTATCCTGTTGCAATATGTCGGCACCAACAGCAAGTAAGTTATCGCGTAATGGCCCGTCCACACTACGCGGAATTAGATCCCACGCGCTTTTCGCCATACGTTCTCAGAAAAAAGCGCGCATGAGCATTTAATTTTCTGAATCGTGAATAAATTGAGAAAATCGTCAAGAAGTCCGTGTTGTGTGGACGTAAAATGTACCTTTATGAGCAGAGCCTTATGTCCGCGCAGTTTGGCCGTACTGCCTTTGCCATTAAAAATATCACAAAAAAAGCCGTTAAACTCTATATTAAAAAACAGGCAAAAGCGCGTATGACCAAATTCCGCGTAGTGTGGATGCACCATAAAGTGTAAAGTTATCCATAAAGCCACCTGGAGGCACTCGCAACCAAATAGACCATGTGTTGATAGATCGCCCGCCGCTACCTTTCGAGATTGATGACGGTACGAACGTAGCCCCAGAGAACACGTGAAAAAAAATACATAGAACTCAGAAAAGAAGAAAAATAGGGTTCACAAACGGAAAAAGGAAGCCTGGCATAAAAGTCTCATTTGTGAACTAGAACAGCACAGAGAGCGAAGGCCGCATAAAGCGCTGGAGTTCTACCGAAGAGTCCGCGGTTTCCAGCCCAAACACTTAGGCCAAAGGGATAGGCCCATGGTGATGCCATAATGATCCCACTATAACACGATGTTAAAGTGTCGTTTCTTCGCTAAACCACCTCGAGGATGTAATTAAGTTGCGGGACTCCAAACTTTTCGAGATTTCTGCAAGCGTGCTTAGGAAGAGTTCACCAAAAGTTGTTAGTCTCCTTCTGCTTAAGGCTGGGCAGTAATAGAGAAGGTGTTTTACACTTTCCTCCTCGTCTAGATTCTTACAGCTCCTGCAGAATTTGAGACCTAAGCGGACCGCATGCGTCCCTATCAGACAGTGTCCGGTCAACGCTCCCATTGTAACTGAGAGGTCTCTTCTACCGAGGCTCAATAGTTAAGTGGTCCGTTTGAGTTCGTAGAAGGACCAAGTCATTTTGGTCAAGGTGGATTTGTTAAGATCTCTCCAATGGGTGTCTGCTAGTTGCAGTGTGTGCTGCTTGCATCGGAGTTTAAAGATGGTCCAGGAAGGAGAGTGGCGGTCGTGCCTTTCCTATCCAGTTCGTCAGCTTTATAGGTTCCCTTTATATCTCGGTGACCAGGCACCCACATCAGGAGGGCCCTGAACTGCTGAGCCATCTCATTACGAGATCTGTTCTGGAGTTGTTAGTTTGGTATACACTGCAGTGATAGGGTAGCCGGAAGGAGACTTTAATCTCAAGTTTCGGTGAGAAGGCTCTTCCTCTCACTCGACGCTCAAGCTTAGAGCCATCAGTGAAGAAGTTTATGGCATCCTAAACACTATGTGGTCTGTTACTCCATTCACGTCGTGAAGGGATGTGGACCTCATAGTTCTTCGTAAAATTCAAACTCACAACAAGGTTCAAATTACGCTCATCTACGCTATGCTTGCGGTATATACACAATATCAAAGAAATAATGGATTTGTAAAACGCCCGTTTACGCTACGCTATGCTACGCTTTTAGTCTGCGTGAGGCCTAAGGTTTCAGTTATATCCTGTAACTTTATGTTGATTTTATGTTTTCTGAAACCACTGCCGAATTCCGACGACCAAAAGAGCGTTCAGCATTATTGATGTTTAGCGGCCATGTTTAAAATCAGCAAAACATTTTTTTAACATTTGTTTTTATGGAGCAGAGTTCGAATAATACCTGCGGCATAATACAGTTTTTATTTTTGTCATTAAATGTCAGGTTTTATCAACACACGAAAGTCACATTTTGCCATTGCTTTGAAAATTACAAAAGTAACGTCACTAAAACCACTGTTGTGTGACTTCTAAACTAAACGTTCGAAATGTCATGAAATTTTGACACTTATCGTTTGAAGGTTGGTACTATCTAAAAAAATCATATGGAGTTGCCAATAGCGGGGCGCCATCTATATGTCATCTTATAAAATATTATTTAGTGATGAATTAATACTTCTTGTCGTACATTATAAAATATTTTAGTTTAATTGCGAATTATATGTAAATAAAAAACTTGTAATTTTTTTAGTACATTTAACATTTTCCAGTTTTATACAAATAAATATTAAGTGTACATATATGCATGAGTTATAACAGTGTATGTATAATTCACTTAAACTGGCTAGACACTAACAAATTAACAATTCAAATTTTACGATACTAATATTTAAATTACATATGTATATCATATACGAGCTACCCTTGTTCCCTTATATCTCAAATACGACCTTCAATCCCTACAAAGTTCAAGAGCCTTGCCCAAATTCAATTAATACCTTTCAAACGAAATGCCATATTATATATACAACAACCTCCATGTCCTTTTTTCTCTAAATAACATTGATATTTCTAGGTATAATTTGACAAAGTTTTGTGTTGAATAACACACAACGAAGTGCGAAGGACACACCAACACCAATAAAAAAAAATATATTTTACGATCATATACTGACCATACAGCATAGGACTTTGTGTACCAAGCAGAATCCTGTATAAAAAGAGAGTATGGTTACCAAATTTTTTTATATATGTATATACCGAAAATTTTGTTAGGTTTGATAAATTTTTATGTATCATGTAAAAAAAGTGTGATAAATTGAGAGGAGTTCCGATTTAATTTTATTTTTTTTTTAGGTAAAACATTTCAAGAATTTTAAAAAGTTTTTCTCTTTTTATTAAATGAAATTTTTCGATGCAATAAAAATTTAAGAAAAGTTTTCTTTTTTGAGAGAGTATAAGGAACAACAAAAAAACTAACGAATTAAGGAGTTGCACATACAACAACAACAGCAACAACAAAAAGGGTACTACCACCTGAAGTAAACAGCCCCTAAATGTAATTTCCATTCTGAACCCAATTTTTTGGTGGATTTTATTTTTATTTATTTACCCTACAAAAGAAATAATTAAAAGTTTTTTTTTTGTGTTGGTTTTCTTTTCTTTAATGTATTTTTTTTTTGTTTCAATTTCTTCTGGTGTAGAAGAAACAATTTATGATAATTAAAATACCGCTTCTAGAGTGTGATTATTAACATTTATCTTAGCAGTAACCCTATTTTAAATACTTTAATACAAGGCTTTATACTACTTAATCCCATCGCTAAATACTTGCAAAATTATTAGAGAGGCGCCGAATATGGGCAAAATATTCGGTTCATTTTTGCGCAGTAAACAGGTTCTTTCCTTTATTAACTTCCCAGTTTATAGGAAAGTAATTGTAATCAGTCCAAAAATTTAAATCGAAATTTTTAACATGTATGTGGTCATTTTTTCCTGCACGATATCGCGCGAACCAAAAAAGATATTCACTTAGTTGAGGTGCCGTGCGAAGAATATTAACGAAAATATAATCTGAAAAGATTTTCATAAAAATCAGTCGAACCGTTTTTTTTTTTTTTGTTTAAACGACGTTCGTGATTTTTACACCCGCACGATACCCGCGAACCAAAGACTATATCGACTTCTTTAAGGTGTCCAAAGAATATTATCGAAAAAATGCTCTAACAAAATTTCATAGCATTCGGTCGGGCCTTTTTTTTAAATGAAAAAACTTCGGCTAAGTGTCAAAAAAACTTTAAATTGATAAGTTTTGCTAATCTAATAAACTCAATGGAATGAGACCCGTTCTAAACGCAGTGATCTTTTTTGGATTCTGCACGCGTTTTCTACGCGTGATACAGTTTCAGAAAATTGCAGTTCATCCTGAAATTTCCAGTAGTTACCGAAAAATTTGTTCTTTTTGGTCAAGTCTGACCAATATATAATATCTCCGAAAAGCTTTTGAACTTCTAAATGAAGTCATTGGTTTTCCAGTTTATCAGCGGCGCTTCAACACGCTCAATACGAATTCGAACATCCGCTTCAGTGATGCGAACGAAGTATGAAGGAAATGTTTGTTTGCTACCGTTCAGGAAAAACAACTTCTCTAGAAAAATCTTGTAGATTTACCACTATTATATTTATTTGAACTAGCTTCTCTCAGGATTACTTTGTCACCAGTTCTGATACGAGTCAGTTTCCCACTAGTGCTAAACGTATTACTGGGAAGTTGATCGCGTGCACCAAAGGGGTCAAACCCACATCCCAACTAGTTTCCATTCAAAGTCACTATCTATGACAACCCCCAGGTACTTCACTTCCTTTGTATATTTTAGTTTTATAATAATTGTCACTTAGTTTGAAGATTTTGAAGGTCATATATTGTGTCTTTTCTAGATTTAGCGTTAGTTTATTAAGGCAGAGCCTCGGGCCTCGGTGGTCTAGAGGTAAGGCGCCTGACTACTATCCCAGAAGTTCCGGGTTCGAATCCCGGCCAGCCCCACGGTCCTCGCCTTTTTCACTTTCCCACCCACATAACTTCCCTTCTTTCTTCTCCCCTCTTTACATTCCTGATTCCTCCTGTCATAGTCTTCGCTAGTCCTTCCTCGCTCCACCAAGCGCATGTCATCGGTTGGCTGATGAGATTCAACTCGTTTCAGGAGGCATAACACTCCAGCGAGTTGTTTCTCAAATGCCCCGATGCCAGAGCCGCGAAATGGTTGGAAGTAGGTGGAATAAAAATATCGCGGCTAGGTTGTGGCAGCTCCTTCCTACTTCTCTGTCTCTCTCTTTCTACTCTCTATCTTCCGGCTAGAGCTGCTGTTCGACATTCTATATGAAAAAAATAGATTTTCGAACAGTACAAAGGGGCTTTCCCTAAGCCTCTAGTCTACCACATAAAAAAAGCGCCAATTATGGACGTTGTTAGGCCATCCTTAGCCAAAGATATAGCCGTAGTCCAGTTTTTTGCTTTGAATAAAAGAACTGTATCTTCAGCATAGGTAACCTACATAATGCATAAATCATTAACATAAATTAGATACAGTAAAGGACATAGTACTGTGCCCTGGGGCACGCCGCATCTCACTGATAAGGTATCAATAACTACATCCCAACTGCTCACCCTTACGCACTGTGCTCTTTCATTTAGATATCAGGTTAGAAAAATGAGTGCCTTAACTCGAACACCAATACATTCAAGTTTGTGCAGCAGTTTTTGGTGATTTACGGTTTCGAATGCGTTTTTCAGATCTAGGAAAATACCAGCCATATTTTCGTTGCTATCAATTATGCGGCTTATATTCTCAGACAAGTAGTCATATAGTGCGTCTGTTGTGCTACTTCTAGGTTTGAAACCATATTGATTCGGTGCAAGGATGTTGTTCTCGGCTAGATATTTCATTAACCTTGCTTTAATGCACTTTTCAAAAAATTTTCTTTGCATCGAGGTTAGAGTAATCGGTCTGTAGTTATTTGGATCAAGTTTATCACCTCCTTTAGGTACGGGAGTTAGTACAGATATTTTTATTCTTTTAGGAAAAACACTTTCAGAAAGTGATTTATTCAAATTTAATAGCAAAGGCATTAGTATATGATCCGATATAGCTTGGGTGCAAGTGCAAAAATGTTCATGGCCTCGACGAAAACTTCAAGGCGGCTCCAGGCTTACGCCATGAACACCCGCGAACAAGCGCGAACCCGTGAACACCAGCGAACGCCTAGCTCGCGCCTTGTTTTCCTTTCCGAGTAGATTCGGCATGAATTTTTGCCTTATATTTTGACAGAGAATAGATGTTCAGATCTACAGGCAAAAACTGACGATAAATGCCCAAAGACATAAAGATTTTTGTCAGTTTTCTTAGACTGCAGGCCACATACAGTTGCCGGCCAGTGAGTGTGTGGTGATACTTGGCCTCAAAAA
Organism: Thereva unica; assembly: GCA_949987705.1. Taxonomy (NCBI): domain Eukaryota; kingdom Metazoa; phylum Arthropoda; class Insecta; order Diptera; family Therevidae; genus Thereva; species Thereva unica. The sequence goes on from OX465283.1 coordinate 154,166,377, forward strand.
GAAAACGAAAACATTCAGGCCACGGCCTGCAGGCGAGCTGTGTATAAATGGGAGCCTCAAGATATAGCTAAATCCTACACAAATATTTTTACGCGGCTATGCGAACTCCAGAAAGCAGTCTAGTAGCCTCTCGATTGTTTAGCCGCCACCGGCCAGCCAATCGCGCGACCCAGCGAATGCTGCAGCATACGAAGCAAGTAACACTGACCCACGAAAAGGCCCATAGAATGTGTAGAACTACAGGAAGGCACACGTCAAATTTTAGTTGAGTGAGTGCTCACGTTTGTTGTTGTGTGTATCACTGCAACCGGAAAAAGCAGGTGGAAAAGAGCAGAGGCAAAGAGTCTAAATGATCAGTTATCTCAAATAAAATTTTAAACGAAGTCACTCCGATTTCTAAGCAGCTGATGACATTTCATCTTAATGTTAACAAGGCAGATATAATTTAGCAGTCAACTAACCCAATTTGAGGTTCACGTGAGATTAGGGCGGGCGGAGGAGGTCGAGCCAACACTCACGACGACGTCTCACCAAGGGGAAGAGGGGTCGAAAAATTGCAAAAATCGTCTCACGTAATTTATGGACGGCTCCTAACGCAGAGTGATCACCAACAAAAATTTTCCCTTCAACCAGTTCTCGATGTACTTTGCACGCAGATGATCCAGGACAATTGTTTTGGGTTTTCACTGCAGCTCTATATGATTGCATGAACCCGTTCCTAGTTTTTTAATTAGTAAAATAAACAATGATAGGCACCGGGGCAGCCGTTGACCTCTTTTACAGTCGATATGCCTGATCCTGGAGTGCGTTCAGAAACCTTACTATGGTAAACCACGAAGTAAGCTGTGATTATGCTGGGTCACTTCACTTAACCACGAAAGTTTATGTTAACCATGAAGGTTTTTGAACGCACCGTGGTTAACTAAGAATTTTAAAAAAATTACCATTAAAACAAATATCAAAAAGTTGTTGTTGTTCTTCTTCTTGTTAACTATCGCTAACCATGCTCCCGAGCAGGGTCGAAATTTAACAACACCAAGCGCGCTCTGGATCTTGCTCTGTTAGTTCGAAGTCAATGCCCTTTGCGACTTCTTTTACTATGGACTTTGTCCACTTTCATTTTTTGTCACCTTAACTTCGGTTATGAAGGCATTACATTTTCGTTGATCCTGCTGCAGTGTATTGACCTAATTTCTTGTTTTGGCTCTTTTATAGAGCTTTTTAGTACGTTCTTGAATTTAAAAAAAATGTCTTATTCACAATTTCTTCATTATTTTCTATATTTGGTTTTGAATGTTTGTAAGAGTCACATTTTCATATATCGCGTTAAGCTTTATGCTACATACACCCATCGCTAAAAACTTGGAAAATTATTAAAAATTAACAAGCTCCACCATTTCTACAATTGAGTATCATTTGTCTTAAAAAACAAATCTCGCATTTTTATTGTCTTTATTACAAAAATTGGCCAACGCATGCCCGTCCAACCAACCAAAGAATGTCCAAACCGAAATGAACAACAATTCATTTTTATATTGTCGGATGATTTATTTACTTTTTCTGGATAACACACAATTCACTCCTCCTCCCCTCCTCCACCTCCAAAAAAAATTTTGGTGTTTTGTGCGCATTGGTGCTACTATAAAACTATCAGTAAACACTTTTTCGAAGAAAAAAAATATAGTAGTAGTCCCACATCGTAAAAAGCAACAATGAAGATGGGTGAACCCCCAAATAGAATCATTATTTGTACAATAATAAAAACGTAAGATTAATTGAGAAAGGACTCTATACTTATGATTCTATACACTGGAGGTGGAATGTTTTGTTTCCAGTGGTGGTAGTATTATAAATATGTTGTTATATGTAGTAGGTGCGAGGGATTTAGTAGGGTGGCTCTAGCATCTCACGCCTCGTTATCATCGGACGGAATCTCTCTTCCGTGATGAAAAAACGTACAGAAAAATGGCCAAAAGCATTTTTATTATTACGGACACGTTACGCGGAGCTCTGAAGGTATAAATGTGCAATTTAATCAGGCACATGATTAAGGAGCTACCACCGACCGCCGCCACAGAAACTTCATTACTTCGAGTGAGTCACAAACACTTAGGCCGCTATTACATTAGGATGCCATGGCAGCGTAGCCAGCAACGTAGCCATCTGGAATATGTACATTTGCATTATGAGTATTAGACCTGGCGACGGCCTGGCCACGTATCCAGAATGGAAGCGTGGCCATAGCGTTCACACATCCCAGATCTATTTGGTTACGTCGCCGGTGAATTTTTTTACTCCGATTAGCTGTCACTTTCCGTATTTTATTTGTTTTTATTGTTTTGTTGGAATGGAACTTTTCGATACGGAAAGATTTATTTTAAAAGCAGACCGGCGATTTTCCTCAGAGGAATATTCAGATAGGGTAAAAAAGAAATAGGGTGTACCCAATAGCGCCTTTTATTCCTTTTCAAACCTCTGATGCCTTTTTGAACAACATTTTTTCTTCGATTTCCATTTTAAAAATAACATCTGACATTGGCATCTCACATTGGCCGCTGCATTTGGCAACTTGTAAAATTTGATGTAGCCATAGTTACGTTGCTGGCTACGCTGCCATGGCATCCTAATGTAATAGCGGCCTTAGTCATTAGCGAATATTGATGACTATTTTTTTTTTTGTAGGGAAAAAATATATAAAATATAAAAAAAAAAATAATAAAAATGGAGAATATTTTTCATGTTTTATGCTTCAATTTTTTGAAATATCCTTTAAAAAAAAAATCTTTGATATATATACAAGAATATTTATCCTAATACCTTTTTTGTAGCACTACTGCTGAAGAAACACCCTGTGCTTGTACTATCGCACATTAATTTCAAGGATGTACCGTAGACTCAAACCAATGTAAAAAGGAGAAAAAAGAAGAAGGAAAAAAACCTGAACTGAATTTTCTTCCTTTTTTTTTTGGACCAGTTTTTATTTATGGCTGTCAGGGCTCCGCAGCCGACTTCTCATTTCACTTTTCCACACACTTGACGTCGCTCCCGTCTCATCAATTTTTCCCGGCACGACCGACAGGGAGGCAATTTAAAATTCACACTTCACTGGACACAATTACTACAAAACTAATTTTCCCGTAGCACCGTGGTACCGCCGCCGCCGCCGTATATCCTTTTTCACGCTTGATCCCCAGCTACGGAGTGGTGGATTTTTCTTTTCTACACCTTCTTCCTTTCAACCAAAAAAAAATTTTTATTAAACTTTTATTAATTTACAACAATTTGACAAAAAACAAAAAAAAATTCTTTCAACAAATTTCGTATACCATACAAGGATCACCCCGAAAATATGAAGGGTGCACACACAAAAAATATCCTTCGAGAAAAAACGGCGAAAAGAAATTTCTTTTTTTTTTGGTGATATTTCCCAAAAAAAAAATTTCGAAGCGAGAATCTACACGAAACCACGGGCCCAAATATGGCGCCTGTAAGTATAACAGTATACCCTCTACAAAGCCACCCTTATTAGAGTAATTTATTGAAGAAGGGCAGACAGCGAAGGGGCACGCACTCTACACAATTATTTCATTTCCATAAGTGTACGACATTGCGCAAAGACCATATCCGAATTTTGTACACAAAACGAGGGGAAATGTGGGTCCTTCCTGGGGCGCTTTTGTGTGGGTGTATTTCTGACATTCGCTATATCAGCGCCAATCCCCCCTCCCCTACCTTGAAACACCCCCCGTTTCGTTCCACACTGTACACATCTATCTGACTGGCTGCGCTACACACATCCATATATCCTTTTTACAGAAAATGCAACCCCCCCCCCCTCCCCACCCAATCGGTCTAAACTGGAGAAAAAGGAATCGGATATCCTTGCGATCCTGACTGCGCATGTCCAATAAAATATAGTGTTGTTTGCATGCCGTGTTCTTTTTTTTTTGATAAGGATATCTTTGCTCTGTGACTCTGCTCCTTGCTCCTTGATACCTTGCTCCATGTGTATCCCTTGGCGAGAGGTCCTTGTGCCTTTTATTAGAGTAAATTCATGGATTTCTCTGTATTTTCCACACACGCGTACTGAAGCCCAAACCGTACGTACTGCTGCACGATACTATATTGTGCATAGTATTCTCTCCACTAGGCGCAATTCATGAGCTGTTGCCGGTTTTCATTCAACAGCCTCAATCTTGATTTCCCCTACACAGTTCTCGGGATGCAAATCCTTAATTTTTTTTTTTTTTTTTTCATATTACCCTTTTCTTTTCTTTTTTATCCACCACGTAACGACTTGCAATTTCTTTCCTCTTCTAATTGTGCAGGTCGTGTGAGGGCTAGTGTATGTTTTTTTTTAGTTTTTTTGTTTTATTGAATTTTCCTTTTTTTATGAGAGAATGCAGATGAGAAATTATATGGGGGTTGCATGTGAAGGGCTCCGCGTTAGTGTGGAATTTATAATTTGAGAGAATAAATTGTATAATAATGACGTTATCAGGTAACTAGTGGTTAATGCTAGACTATTTTTCAATCTTTCAGCGGACGATATGGTGTTATTAACATAGAGCAATTTCACACTTTTGTTGGTATAATCAGGTGACACGGTTCGCGTACTAGGAACGAGGACATAATTGTGGCGATGAAAGGGTGATGGTTTGTAAACATTGACGTGAAAATTTTTTACGTAAAAATATATGGCAATATGTGGTTTAGGTGACTTTATATCAAGACTGTCATATTCTGTCTGGAATCCATGTTCGTGCACCAGACAGAAAGAAAAGCATACGAGAAAAAGAGAGAAAGAAAAACGTTTGAGATGTGAACCGGCCTTAATATCTGCTATTTTAAGCTAAGAAACCTCTCGTAAGCCCTGTAAGAAAAGTTTACCAAATTCAGTTTGTGAAATCCACCTAACTGGAAGGAAAATGTTAAGTTGTCCTTCTGGCTTGTCCCCCTTCGCCTTGTTGCTGCATTGCTCCATATTTCAAGAGTAATTATGTACCGAAGCATTTTCAATAGACCGGTTCTGGGTAGTTACAAAGGTAAAGCAGCATTAGGTGTGATTAGTATTTAGTCGGGGGACCGCATTAGTAAAAAAAAAAAAAAAGGACCAATCACGTTTAAAAATATATAACTTTCGACATCATCGTAGTTATTACTCACATATGTACCTAGGCCGAAATTTTGAAATTGTTTTCCACACGAGATCGGTTAACAATGAATTTTTCTCAAGGGAGCCAAAAGTAGCATCTGTTATAACTAAACGGACCGTAAATAAATTGTAATTTTTTTTTTTTTTTATGTGATAGTCTAGGCTTAGGTGTCATCCTTTGTACTACTAGTCCGTCATGTCGTACACGTCATGGTGCAATGTCTAGTAGTAAGCTTAGCTCGAAGGATAGAGAGAAAGATAGGATAGATTAGGGGGAGTCGGGTGGGTGTTGGAGGAGATGGTGGTGAACCTTGCGCTTGAACTCTTGGATGTTGTATGAGTTCGGGAAAATTGACTGAGGTAAGTTGTTCCACAGTCGCGTTGTTCTTGTTATAAACGAATTTCTAAATCGGAGTGTGCGCGAAGATAAGGGCTGTAGACTATAAGGGTGAGCCGAGCGGGCAAGTCTAGTGTTGCGGGAGAAAAGTTGCCGTGGAGGCATGAGGTTACTTATTTCAGTAGAGCAATCGTTGTGGTAAAATCGGTAAAATTTTGCAAGGGCTGCTACATTCCTACGGTGGCTTAATGAATCAATTGAGGAGCAAATGGCGCTATCGCCAATAAATTTGAGAGCGCGACTTTGCACCTTGTCCAGCCAGGCTAATGTGGTTCTAAGGGCCCCAGCCCAAATATACGAGTTGTATTCGAGGCGGGGACGAATGTAGGACTTGTAGATTGCAGCCCTGGCCGACAGCTGAAGGAGGAATTTGCATCTTTTAAGGAATCCCAGGCATTGTGATGCTTGTTTAGCGATTTGGAATATGTGGTTATTCCACCGCAGATCTTCGGATAGTGTTATGCCTAGCATGTTTAAAGACGGTTCTGCCGTTAGGTTTTTGTTGTCCACTGAAATAGAAGGAGGGTCGGTGCAGGTTTTATTGGAGATGAGACAGTACTTCGTTTTGGATGCATTGAATTCGACACGGTTCTTGCGGCCCCATTCAAGAATTCGTTCGATGTCCCTGTTGATTGAAATGGACATGAGATTGCGATAATGCAGACAAGGTCTGGCGCGTGCTTGTCCTACAGTATCGAAGCCATAGGAGTACCGTAGTGTACTGTCGTCGGCAAAGCAGTGGAGTGGATTAGAAGGGATTGAGAGCAGGTCATTTATAAAAATTAGGAAGAGAGCTGGTGATAGAATTGAGCCCTGGGGAACACCTGCGGAGATGGTGTGGGGGTCGGATTCGACGCCATCCAATACTACCTTGATTGAACGGCCAGAAAGGAAGCTCTTAATCCAGTTCCTTAGAACGAAGTTAATACCAATAGCCTGGAGTTTGGTTAACAGAGCGGGGTGCCACACTCTGTCAAAAGCCTTGGAGATATCTAGAGCAACCAGGCCAGATTCACCAAATCGGTGTATACTTTGGTTGAGGTGTTCAGTTAGGCAAACAAGGAGGTCGCCAGTAGATCTTTTTGGTCTAAAGCCGTACTGTTTGTCATTTAATATTTTGTGGTGTTCAAGATATCTCAAAAGCCTCTTGTTTATTATTGTCTCCATCACTTTGGAGAGAATAGAAGTAATTGCTATTGGGCGGTAGTTAGCGGGGTCACTAGCGTCACCTTTTTTTGGTATGGGCTGAACATGGGCCAGTTTCCAGGAGTCGGGATAAACTCCGGAAAAGTAGGATAGGGCGAAAAGTTTGCGCAGAGTTTTAGCCAAAGGTGAGGCACATTTTTTAAGAACCATAGGGGGAATATTGTCGGGGCCAGTGGATTTATTGGAGTCAAGCTCTCTATCAACTTTTTACATATTACCGGTTATCTGTTTACGTGCTCCCCATGCGCCGCCAATGGCCTGCACCTGAAAAGAATTGCCTGGGCGATATCTCTCTTTATCAAACAATGTGGCTTCTGTAATTCGCAACTAGTGTGTCACTAAAGGTGTATTCCGTACTTTCTGCTTTCTGTTACTTACTGCAAGTTGCTTATTGTGAGAGAAGTACAGGAACATGTTTCTGCAGGTTTCAATAGTTTTAAGTTTTAACACGCGAATGCCAGTTTTGACATTTCCATATCTCAAATAACTAAGCTGCAGCAGGTTACAAGCAGCTTTCTGAAGGTACGAGAACAAATCTTAAGCTTACAAAGCGGCCAGCTGTTGATAGGTATTGCTCCGGTAAACAAATTTACAATTTGAGTACTATTATAAACAGAAAACGTGAAGATCAAAGCGACTGGTTCGGTAATGATTAATGAATGTAACTTGGCGACTGAACTGTCGTGTAATACGTAAATCAGCAATTTCCAGCAAAGGAGTGTACAAGAAGAATCCCGTAGATAAAGTAGAACAGTACAGAGAGAGCGAAGGCCGCATCAAATAATACAGCTCTACCGCAGAGATTTGCCGATCACAGAGACACCGCTTCCACAAATAATTACTAAATATCGAACTTTTGATTTGGACGATGCACTACTCATAACAATTCTTCCTTGTCCTCGCCTAGCTTACAAGAAGTCAGCAAAGCCCTAAACCACTTCCAATAGGGACAGCGCAGTCGCAATCAGTACAGAGATGGTTACATGTGGAAGACTACTGCCCCGGCTTCATCGACCTCAGTTTAATAATTTTCAGTTCAATCCACAAAAGTGGCTTCAACGGCTAAAGTCCGGTTCATGTTCAGCTCATGCTTGAAATTGTTGTTGCTTTTTCGCCAGAAGTTAGATATACAAAAGCTCACTGTAATGGCATTCCATTATTGCAGTTGGTTACTCTCTTTTGAGCGAGCTTTTAGGTTTTCCGTCAGTTCGAGTACAATCCGACGAATTGAGGTCTATTTATCCTCAGTGAATATGTGAAAATTGTATACGAACTGATGTTATTTTAAAGTTCAGTTCACCAATTCGCTCGAACTTGCGCAGTTCGGACGATGAAGCCGGGGCATTAAACTACACTAAACGATGGCTGAAGGCATAAAAACATACATCCTTCGGAAATCTCATAACCTCTAGCAGTTGTTGTAGTCTAACGCGTGAACTGAAGAATTTAGTGTTAATTCCAACTTTCGTATAATAAGCTGGACAAAACTGCGACCCCGTAAATGCGACTGGTTAAGGCTCGAATTCTACAAAGAGTGTATAACCAAGAAAGAGGAAGAAGGGATAAGATGCAAAAATTCCATTGATGTCTCGTCACTCAAGATGATATTGTACAAAAAGGATGAAAGTCTATACCAAGCTGTTACACCCGTTGTTGCGGCTTCAAACGCTTCATAATAAATTGTTATCGACTACCATCCAAAACTGGCAATGTGAATTGACAAATGACAAATGATCTTTGACCCCTTTGACGTGTTCCAAAAGAAATTGTTTCGAAGAGTTGTGGGCTCATGTGTGAAGAGGGACGATTGGAACAATACAATTTTAAGATCTAATATCGATATTGCAACCCATATGTCGTCGAGGTAACCAAGTTTGGCAGACTCCGATGTGTACGGTGCACGCTTTTTGCCGTAGGATGTGTCTGATGCGACCTAGAGTTAGACCCAGCCTCCGTTTTTTATGTGAAAGTCTAAGCTGAGGAGTCATTTTTTATGTGCCCATCATGTCGTATATGTTATTGGGCAATGTCTGGTAATAAGCTTGATTGGAAGGAAGGAATAGAGAACGGGAAGAGGCTATAGACCTTGCGTTTGAACTCTTGGATGTTGTCGTAGTCATGCTAAAGAGACAAAAATTGTACGAAGCCCTTAGTTACAAAAATCAAAACAAAGTCGATATCCTCAATACCCGCCGGCTAAGCCTTTGCGTCGTTGGTGGAGATTATCGGGAGACATCTGCGTCGGAGTGTTATGCTTCCTGAAACAAGTGAATCGTGCTAACTAGTCCACAAAGGCTGTGACGTCAGCAGTACCAAACTACTAGATGAAAAACAGCGAGTATCATCCCCTAGGTGAAGACCAGACCTAAGATGAAGTTTAGTACCCTATTATTAACCGATTAAGCCGGCGCGGGATATGCCTTATTAGTGGTATCGTCCATCGGAAGGACAGCTTGGACACAGGCACGAAAAACTAAAATACACTCGCCTGGGCTTTGCACGCCTCTATTTCTAGTGTTGGGTACGACACGATTGTAGAATGAGTTTGTAGGAGGTTCCTGTTCTGTTTTTCCTTTTGAGCCAGTACAATGACATATTTCAAATGAGGCAAATTAAATAAAGATTACCAATGAGGAGCCTTCTCAACCAATTTTAATTCGAATATGCATTAAACTATCTATTACACCACTTGTATCGACACTAAAGTTGATCTATTAACTGCTTTTATTCATCACCTTTTCGATCAGTGTGTCCCTATAGTAACGAGAAGGCGCCAGGTATCTCGCCATTGTCCATGGTATTCCCGTGAAATCCGCGATCTGATAAATCAGCGTGAGTTTATGTATAGGCGCTATCGCAAGACCAGAATTCCTAGGTATCGTAATGCTTACAAACAATTACGCAACCTAATCACTTGTAAAATCAAATCTGCTAAACGGGAATTTTACTCCCGCAAGCTTGATCCCGCTCTAAATTCCAAACAACTTTGGTCCAATATTTGTTCTTTAGGAATTAATACTTCTGTACCCTCACCTTCTGATGTAGATGTAAATCTTCTCAATGCTTCCTTTATTCAATTTCCTCCCGATAACACACTCTCCTCTCCCACGTACTCCCCTTCATCTAGCTCACTCAGTACTGATGGTTTCAACTTTCGTTGTGTAGACTCCTGTGAAGTTCTTGAAACATTGCTGTCCATCTCATCTAACAGTATCGGTTGTGATGAAGTTTCTCCGCGATTTCTTAAGTTACTCTCTCCACTATTTCTGGAAACCATCACTCATATCTTTAATTACTGCGTGACAACTTCACAAGTGCCCCTGATTTGGAAAAAGTCTGTTGTGATTCCATTACCAAAGAAATCCTGTCCAGTCGATTTAACAGATTATCGTCCTATTAGTATTCTTCCCTTTCTTGCCAAAGTCTTCGAGAAAATTCTCTTCGGTCAGATCACGCGCTATATTGAATCTAACAATTTCCTTTCTAAACTACAATCTGGCTTCCGTAAAAACCATAGCTGCGAAACTGCTGTATTGAAGGTAACTTCAGATCTTCGTTCAGTCCTCGATCAGGGTGATGTAGGTTTACTTGTTCTTCTTGATTTCTCCAAAGCGTTTGACTCTGTAGTTCACTCGCGTTTGCTTTCCAAACTTAGGACATTCTATAATTTTTCTTCTTCTGCCATCAGACTTTTCTCCTCCCTTCTGTCTAATAGGTCACAGTGTGTTCGTCATAACGGGGTTGCGTCTTCATTCCTACCAGTACTTGTAGGGGTTCCACAAGGCTCAATTCTCGGTCCTCTCCTTTTCTCCCTGTATGTCAACGATGTTACCTCCGTTATTCAACGCTGCTCATTTCATCTATATGCTGATGATCTTCAGTTGTACACCTCGTGTCCTCCTAGTAAAATCAGATCTTGCATCTCAAATCTTAATGATATTCTGTCCCAAATAAATGAGTGGAGTTCTTCCAATTTTCTTAAATTAAATCCTAATAAGTCCAAAGCACTCATCCTTAAACGTCCCAATAGGTCCCTGGACAATATTCCAAATATCGTCCTTGATAATATTCCTCTTCCCTTTGTTGAATGTGTCAATAATCTCGGTATTATTATTAATGACAGACTATCCTGCTGCGATCATGTCTCACTTATACTCTCCAAGATCTATGGCACATTGCGTAAACTTTGGCTCTATGGTAATCTCTTACCACAATCTATTCGTGCCAAGCTAGTTAAAACTCTCGTGGTGCCACATTTTCTTTATGGTGCCCTTGTTTACATTTCTTTTGACTCATCTTGTCGTCAACGTCTTAAGGTAGCATTTAATGATTGTCTACGGTATATTTTCCACTTGAGACGCTCGGATCATGTGTCAGGCATACAACATTCTTTATTAGGTCACGACATTTTTCGTCTTCTTGACATCATGGCACTGGTCCTCCTACATAAAGCATTTTATGCTAAAAGTCCTGTATACCTCTCCGACTTCCTAACTCCTTTACAGTCCTTGAGATCAATCAAATTCCTTATACCTGCTCATTTGTCCCTAATTGGTAGTCGCTCCTTCTTTGTGTATACAATTAGACTTTGGAATTGCCTTCCTAACACAATAAAAAGGATAGGCACAACAGCAGCTTTCAGAAAGCAAGCATCTAGTTTTCTCTCTTCCTCTTCCTCATCTTTTCTTTAGTTCTTTTTATTTCCTTTCTATTTTTTTCCCCCTATCTAACCCTCTTATCTATCCCCTATATTTTTCTTTTCACTTATACATTATTTATTTAAGGCTAGTTTAAGTCATTTTTTTTTTTTTTTTTTTTAAGATTTAAATATTTTTTCTTGCCGTTTGTTCTGTACTTTAAAAGATGTAGTTCTTGTGTACTGCCCCAATAAATGTATAATAAATAAATAAATAAAATAAATAAATAAACTGCCTCAAAGTAAGTAGGAAACCTATGGCTCTACAATGTATAATTTATATTTTACAATCACACCTCGCCTAATTTACAATCACACCTCGCTTCAATTATCTTGATATACGACCATATACCAGTAGGACATTATTTTTGAACCGCGACTTTTCAAAAAATTGAGGCCCCAGTACAATTTACCATGATGTAGGGACAAATGTACTCCCTTGTGTAAGTCCGGTTCAATTCTCTCTGGATGAATGTATATTCGTAATCTACCATTACAAACGCGAGTCTATTTTTCCCTGACAGTCCCCAAACTAAGTACTAATCGTGTCTAATGCTGCTTGACCTCAGTAATCGAACGAGACCCGGTCTACTGAGTATGCTATTGGCACGCTTTATGGTCACCAACATAATTGCCCGTTTTCTTCGTCCTATACAATAGTCTGGAACTAGTCTGGTTAGTCTTTAGTATAGGAAAAATGTGAGCGTACTCTGGCTCGTTTGGTTGCTGTACAGGTGATTTGATACTGTGTGTGCATTGCTGTTGCAGGCTAGGTGCGAGCGAGTTTTATTTTTACTTGGGTTGCCAAACTCGATGACATCAGCTTAGAATAGGGAACAACTGTGTGAGGCCAACCCAGGATCTCGATTGTAAAGCCAAATAACTAACTAAGTGGTAAAGTTTGTCGAAGGTGTATTCTTCTACCATAGAACTATGACAACAAAAAATTTCTGCGAAAAAACATCATCTCTTTTGGTCCAAATATGTTAGTCCCGCTAAAAAAAATTGTGCTATATTCTATTAGAGTTTGTCCGCCCAAGCGTTTATTGTTATGCCGTCAAAGCTGTAGGGCCATTATCCTTGGGTTTATTCGATTTCAAAAAATCTTTCTTTTCATCTATTTTCGATGAAATATGATCTAAGCTCTAAATAATTTGGGTGGCGCTAAAAGACCTAAAATAATCATTTAACAGATCAACAAACAGTGGGATAAAGCCGAAAGTGATTTGAAGTGGGTGAATCGTTTCCCAAAACAAAATCTGCTAGGGTAAAGGCTACTTAAACAAAATATAACTACCAAAAACTTTCCATTTTCGAAACTACATGAAAGGAAGAACCCCGTTCCATCGTAGGCGAGATTTTATCCTAATTGATTACCTCTGAAGGTGTGGGCTCTGCACGTGGGCATGCTTTATTCATTATTAAATAATTTCGTAAAGCCAGTAAAAATGTTTTTCTCCATTTTCAATTTGTTTTTTATAATTTTTTTGACATATTTTTTTAAATTCCATCGAAAATGTTCGCCCACCCCCGCTGCAGCAACCAGAGTAAAAATAACATACTCCACCCCCGACCTTTTATTCGTTTTTTTTTCTTTTTTTTTTGAGAAAACAAGGAAACCCTCAGACATCTTACTTGTAGTATCCCGTAGACGTCTCCTACTGCTACACGAAGCCCTAGGCTAAAACATTTTGTTTTTCTTAATATTTTTTGTTTTACTTGGTTGCTTGTTCTCGCTTGCGACTTGCACTTGGAGAGGAGACTTGAATTTTTTTATTGACATTTTGTGGAGAGAAGATGGTTTAGTGGAATCCAAGCGAAATTGCCATAATTTAATTAAAAACTCACTGGAAAGTGACTAAATAAATTACTTGATTGCAATTAACTTGACCTACACTTTACGAATTAATTAAGTCTCGGTGGTGGTGGGGGCAGGGGTAGGGGGAGAGAAAGGGTTGCTGGTTATGGCTTAGAAGTGATCTTTCCTCAAGCATGAAATACGAAACAAGTTTTTTCTTCTTTTGGTCCTTGAAGAAAGTGTTAAGGGCTTGTTGCTGGAAGTGTTTTTGGTCAATTCGGTTTGGAATATAAAATTAGTGTTCATTTCAGGATAAACTCGTGAATTAATTTTTTTTTTAATTTTAAGGGGAAGCCATTAAGATAATTATTTATTTAGCAGCGGTAAGAGATTAGGTTTACCATGAAGTCTCTTCGTTTCAATTTTGTAATGTTTTGTCATGCGCATGGAAACAGATCGAGAACAGACCAGATTTTCATGACGTGGCGGCCAAGAAAGGATAGACGACCAAATCAGGCGAAGGAAATGGAATTAGGTTGGCCACACCTTACGACGCGATAACGAAAATCTAGCCGAACAGGCCCTTGACTGGAATCCGCAAGGATCCCGTCGAGTAGGAAGACCTAGAGCAACATGGAGGAGGACCCTACTAACAGAGGCCGCAAAAACTGGGAGATCCTGGTCAGAGCTGACACCTGTCGAGCAAAACAGAGTCCGCTGGAGAGCAACTGTTTCCGCCCTATGTCCCATGAGCAGGGGCGGCGCATTCATTGGTGCAAATGGTGCACTTGCACCGGGCGGAATTTCATAACTTAGGAGAAAAAATTTAGTGTTCCCGGGGGCCTTCATTGTCATATATTAAAGGAACTGCACAGAGTGTCTCTGCCTTTTCCATTGTCATCTGCAAGGTCTTCGTCTGATTACGTCGTTTATCCTTTCTTGACTTGGAAGGTGCCATAGTTCTTGATTTGTAGTAATACGTATTAGTCGTACTATTATAGATCCCTAATTCGAAACACATGGATCGCCTCTGTTCTGAAGCTGTTGAAATCTTTTTTTATGTCCGGAAAGGCTGTTAAGGCGGACTGTAATACATGCCGTGCAGTGACCACCTATTATGCTTTGGAATATGAAGGCTTGGAGAACGACATAAACACCTCTATTATGGAGATTCGTGTGTATAGTACTATTAATTTTCGGAACCCAAGATTGTGCTGGAAATAGTTAGGGAAGTGCAGCATTAGCGGGAGAGTTTTGTGAAGTTAAAGCGCAAGAAAACTCAGCACAAAAGCAAGATCGCGAAGCAAATCCTGATGGAATAAAGGCAGGGGCAGCGCTTTCGTAGGTGCAATAGTGCATTTATACCGGGCGCAATTTTAGAAAAAAAAATGAAAAGTGTTCTCCTGCCTTCATTTTCGTGCATTAATGGAACTCCACAAAGTGTTTGTGTCTTTTTCCATTTTCCGTCACTGCAATCAAAAATGAACAGCTGATGAGGGCGCAAAATAACACTGCACCGGGCGCAAAAGAGCAAAACGCCGGCCCTGCCCAAGAGGGACTAAAGGAGCGCAAAGAAGAAGCGAGAATATCAATAATTGATTAATTTTCCCTCAAAAATCAGGTTTGTTACAAGGAGATGTGATCTAACCCATATTTTGGGAATGGAAAAAAAGAGCTTAATGGAGCAAATAGCACATTCACCTTTTACGAGCTAGGAAAAAATGCTGTACCGGAAGCAGGCGAAAAAAATTAATATCGGATCAGGGCGGTGACCCCTGCCACAAATACAAGTAATTTGGCCAAGCAGAAGAGAAAACAGCAGTTATTTCCATTTCCATAATTACCAGGTTGTGGATTTTGTGAGGCGGAATTAAAAACAGGAAAACGCCATGGTACCAAGGCGGGTTTTCTCAGACCGTTAAAATCTTTGTTTAATGTAATGTTTTATCAAGTAATTTTTAATTTTTTAAATATAAATTTGAGTTGATAAGAATTTAGTGATAATATTTGAATTGTTACCCATTTGTTTTTGTGTGTTGATTTTGATGACGATAGATCTGATTTAATTTTGTTTTATTGCATGTTACATGTTATCTTAAGGAAAATTAAGAGATTTTTTTGAAAAACATTTGAGTGCGCAAAGGGGAGGCGTTGGTTTATGTGCTCTCTTTTCTTTACTATGAAGATGGGCCAAAGTATACCAGCTGGCAAAGCAGCGAACAATGTTCAGTTGTTCCTAAATCCTCCGTGTCCTCCCTGATGGGAACGCATACCCAAAAAAGGGTTTTTCCTATGAGAACCCACTGTAGCAAATAAGGGGCATATCTAAAGAGCGGGCTTTGCCTTTAGATGCCTTATGAACACCAAATGAAGTAAAACCGATACCGAAGTTGGATATGCCCTTTAGCATACACATCAGGTTGGTACTCGATCGATTTTGAAGGTCAGGCAGCATGGGGCGTGATTAGTACACAGTTGGCGAAAAACCCTGGCGAAAAACGACACTCGCAGTTTTTATGAAGGAATGAGCGGCAACCAATGTAGCGGCCAAGTTGACACTCATGGTTAACAATATAAAGCTTTCGACACGGCCGCAGTTATTGCTCACACATAAACGCCGAAATTCTCTAATTTTTCAGCTTTTTCCCCCAGCAAGGCGTTAGATGCCCGTTGTCGGCCCTATAGGGCAATTCACATAGGGCCACATCAGACAGTGTGGCTACCTCAAAGAGGCCCCATCTGCATCCCTTTCAAAATGTTAATCGGAGGACTGATATTGCAAAGGGTGACTCCTAAGCTTGGACTTTCACATAAAAAAGACCAAAACTTAAGCCTGGAGGGATCCCGAGTAAAGATAAAAATGGCCTTATAACGGGCGAACAGCGGCCACTTGACTTTTTAAGGGGCATATTATGGCCGTAGAGCTATTAACTATTTTTAATGGGAGCAAATACGACCTCACGGCGGCCAAACTTGACCAAAAGATTTAAATGGCTTTGTACTGAGCTGTATAAACGGGCGTACGACGGCCACAAAAAGATTCTGCATCAAATGCATTGTTGAATGTGCTTTATGCGAACTTGATCATTTTTCTTATGACCAATGGTCCTTTAGATTTATCCCACTTAAAGATAATCGATGTACCAGAGAAATGAGCTCATTGGTCGTCGGTTTATTGTACGTAATGTATATGTGGTGCGTGTTGATTTATATTTTAGTGGAGTAGTTTTCTTACTTAACCGCTCGGTTAGATCCTCGTTTCCGCCTTGCAAGATATAGCCAATCCAATTCCATTTCTTTCGGCTGCTCGTGGTCGTTTATCCTTTCTTGGCCAGCACAGCGCCATAGTTCTTATGTATGTGTGGTGTACGGCCATACAGTATTACAAACAACATTCTCATGCCTGTGACATGGCCGAGGTCTGTGGTTTAATCACGGTCGGTGTTCGCCCGTTGTAAGGCCATATTTTATTTTTACTCGGAATGATCTCTGTATGGCATCAGCTCGGGACCAGTTGCAAGAGCTATGGCAGGATCCCGGTTGTAGAGCCTAATTTTACTCTATCTTGTCAGTAAAAATAAGATAGACAAAATTGAGACCTATATCAAATGTTATAAATGAATAAAGCGCATCATAAAGTCTTGACTAATGTTTTTAGATGGTTAGTGATCTCGAGTTTTGATAACAGCGCATTTTACAAGAAAGTGACAATTTAATAAATAGCAAACAATGCACCAAGTATAAGGTATAGTTTACAATGAAACTAAATCAATTTTCACCCATGGAAGGAGATGTATAGTGATCAATTTTAAAAATGATTTTGAATCACTCTAGAGCAAACGACTTTTTTTTTTTTTTTTATATGGCAGTGCTAAGCTCAGGAGTCACCCTTTGTACTACTAGTCCGTCATGTCATTTGTCACGTCATGGTGCAATGTCTAGCAGTAAGCTTAGTACGGGGGGATGGGGAGGGGTATAGGTTAAGGGTTAAAAGGTACGGGGGGGTATTGAAGAAGGTGGTGATGAACCCTGCTTTTGAACTCTTGGATGTTGTAGGAGCTCGGAAATACTGACTGCGAGAGATTATTCCACAGTCGAGTTGTTCTATTAACAAACGAATTCATATCCTGTTGAGTGCGTGAAAGGGGGAGTTGCAGGTGGAGGGAATGAGACGAGTGGGCTAATCTGGTGTTGCGGGTATAAGATTGCCGTGGAGGCAGGAGAGCGTTTAACTCGGAGGAACAGTCGCTATGATAGTAGCGATAAAACTTTGTCAGTGCTGCTACATTCCTACGGTGGCTCAAGGGGTCGATGGTGGAGCAGGCGGTGTCGTCATCAATTAACTTGAGTGCCCTTTTTTGCACCTTATCTAACCATGCTAAGGTGGTTATTGGGGCGCCGCCCCAAACTAGGGAGTTATATTCGAGAAGAGGCCGAATGTAGGATTTATAAATAACAGCACGGGCCGATGGCTGGAGGAGGAACTTACACCTCTTAAGAAATCCCAGGCACTGGGATGCTTGTTTGGCGATTTGGAATATGTGGTCATTCCATCGCAAGTCTTTGGCTAATGTCACGCCTAAGATGTGTAAGGATGGTTCGGCCATTAGTTGAACTTCATTCACTTTCAAGGGTGGAGGGGTGTTGAACTTCTTTTTGGAGATAAGACAGTACTTGGTTTTGTCGGGGTTGCATTCAACACGATTCTTCTTTCCCCACTCTAGAATGAGTTTAATGTCGTTATTAATCGACTTGGACATTAGTTCGCGATCATCAAGACAGGATCTGGCATGAGTCTGTCTTGTATCGAAGCTGTACGAGTAACGTAGAGTACCGTCGTCAGCGAAGCTGAGAAGTGGGTTGGAGGGGATTGAAAGAAGGTCATTTATAAAGATGAGAAATAGGGCCGGTGATAAGATTGACCCCTGGGGGACCCCCGCAGAGATCGGGTGGGATGCGGATTTGACGCCATCCAATACTACTTTGATTGAACGGCCGGAAAGGAAGTTCTCGATACACTTCTGTAGAAGTGAGTCGACTCCAATAGCTTTGAGTTTAGCTAACAGGGCTGGGTGCCAAACTCTATCGAAAGTCTTGGAGATATCTAGAGCAACCAGACTAGATTCACCGGATCCATGCAGACTACGGCTGAGGTGTTCTGTAAGACAGACTAAAAGATCGCCAGTGGATCTTTTTTGTCGGAAGCCATACTGTCTGTCGTTTATGAGTAGATTGGATTCTAGATATCCCATAAGCTTTTTGTTGATTATCGTCTCTATGGTTTTGGAGAGAATAGAAGTAATTGCTATTGGGCGGTAGTTGGAGGGATCGCTGGAATCACCTTTTTTCGGTATGGGCTGAACATGGGCAAGTTTCCAAGAGTCGGGATAAACTCCGGAGAAATATGACAGGGAAAATAATTTGCGCAGAGGTTTAGCCAAAGGTGAGGCACATTGTTTTAAGACGATAGGGGGTATATTATCGGGTCCAGTGGATTTGTTGACATCGAGCTCCTTGAGGCACCTGTACACCTCGCGAGTCCTAAAGAAAACCCTGTCCATTAAATGAGCGCTGTGCTCGAGGACCGGGGGTAGCGTATCATTTTGGGGTAGAGAAGAATTCGAAGCAAACAGAGATGCTAATAAATTGGCCTTGGATTTGCTGTCTGACTATGTGAAAATTTGTTTGTAGATTTGCCTTCACAAATTTTGTTTTGTTTTGCCAAATTAATCCACAAAAATTTCATTATACGACAACGTGCAATACCAACATTAGTGTGCGTGGAAATTCAATAAAGAAATTAAAGGAATAAATAGGCATAAAAATGTCCTTTAGCATTAGGCACAATGAAATTCTATTATGCACTTGTTAATTACATAATATCCAATAAAAACAAAAGCCTGAGAACAAGTCTAATTTCGAGCTTACATTCCGTCCCGCCTGCGGGCCCCTTCACAAGCCCTCATTTTTGATAAATTAGAAAACAAGAACCTACCCCACCGCCGCCGCCATCATTCCTATGCAGTACAGTCAGTTCTGTACTCCTATGCCCTGGGTTCCTCCCGGCCATTCCTGGTAGTACGTTCGGCCCCCTGGAGCCCCCATGCTACCACACCACCACACCCTTCAACACACTACCCAACAGGAGAGAGAGATTTTCCTTTTGTTCGCGGCAAACTCCGTGGAAATTATTGTCCCAGTTTGGAGATTTTATCTACTTTGAGATCCTTGGCGGATCCTTCTGCTTGAAAAATACTTTCTCTGGTTTTATTTTGTTGTTGGTATAATTCTGTGGTCCTTTTCAAAAAGGGGATCAAAAACATTTTCCAGTGTGCTTTTAGGCAATTTTAGTTGGTACCAGAAGTGATTTCGCCATTTAATTTTGGTCTAAAAGTTCACAGAAATGCGGTCTGTAATTATTTCGCTGACATCAATCCATTTTACCTAACTTTGATAATTAGAAGTTTCATGTTTAAACTGCCATCAAAGCCGGCTCTTCCAAAGCCGGCGAAGATCCATCCACCAGAGCTTGGCGGAACATCCACACAACATGGCCTCCGCCCCCGCGGGTCCGTGCACCACCGCCCCCACGCTAACTGGCGCCCTTCGGAAGTTTAATAGCTAAACAAAAATTATGTTAATCATAACAATTTTAGCGCTGCCTGAAAGCGAGTATTTAATTAAACAAAATTAGTTTACAAGGAAGAAGGTCTTTGCAGGTCTGAATAATTCTTAAGCAATTTTTCCCCTTTCTTATTCCCTTTGTACTTGGCATTAATTTTTTTTTTTATTTTGACTTTAAGGGTAACAAAGTTTAGCCAACCATCAGCGCGAGTAATTCGCTTTGCCGTAAATAAGACAAACTCGATGATCATTTTTATTTTTCATATTTTTTATTGTTAATTATTTTATCTCGGGGAGAAATTTCATAAATTAATTCTGGTATAAATGTATCTTTCTTAAACACTCGACACACACTCACTCACAAACACTTTAAAACACTTTTCAATCTCGAAAAAGATCAAAAAATAATCCAGAAGCATTTTAATCATTTTAAATATCAAAAATACCCCCAGAAGCATCCATGGAAATATGATATTCCTGCTCCGGAGGTGGAAGGTCTCCACTTAAAACGAGAATAATTATCATGGATATAATTCTGTGATGTTCGCCACGCAGGATTTCGGATAATTGTTTGGTCTTTGTTGCAGGATAATTACCTAAATGTGAGTTGTGGATTTTCTTAACAAACGAAAAAAAAAAAAAAAAAACAAGGTTTTCATAACAACCTGTTCTCTGTCTCCAAGTATATCTTTGTGTAAGTGAAAGACTGTAAAAGACTTAAGCAGGTCATCGTGGCTGGGGATCTAATAGGTCGCCATGTAATGAGCAAAAAATTGTATGGATGAAGGATTTTTTTGTTAGGGGGTGGTAATCTACCCCTTCCCTTTGTAGATATCCATTTTTTTTCGCTAAACATTGTTCCACTTGTTATAAGTCCCGAGGGGGAGTTTCGTGTTTAAATTTTGCTGTAATCTAGAGATATTATGATTACATGGCTGCCTTCTAGGTTTGCACTAACAAAATCACTGTGTAAGGTAAGTTGAGATTACACTGATGTTTGGAGAATGAATAGTGGTGCATCTTCTTAATCAAAAGCATTTTTGGCTGTTA
This sequence comes from Thereva unica, assembly GCA_949987705.1. Lineage (NCBI taxonomy): Eukaryota > Metazoa > Arthropoda > Insecta > Diptera > Therevidae > Thereva > Thereva unica. Next base: position 154,187,303 of record OX465283.1, read on the forward strand.
AGTCATAAGGTATGTGAAATCTGATGGCGGATTCTCGTATATGATGCCTTCCACTCCTCATGCTCAATCTCCAAATTCAAATTGTTAACTATAAATGGAGCAAGTCTAGGTAGTCAAACCCATCGAAAAGGAGTACCTACATATAACGAATGTGGTAGGTGAAGGGAATTCGTGGAGTATCGCGAGGTATACTAGGGCCAGCACCTCCTCAAAGGACTAAGGGCTAGATTGGAACCCGGATAGCTCCAAGAGGAACCCGGATAGCACAAAAAGGCGCTACTATGCTAATTGAAGGTCAGCACCGAGTATGTGGGCCTTGCTTTTTTTTATGAAAAAACCAAGCTTAGGTGTAACCCTTTGTACTACCAGTCCGTCATGTCGTTCAGTTCATGGTGCAATGTCTAGTAGTAAGCTTGGTTTGAAGAATAGAGGAGAATAGGAAAGGTTAGAGGGGGTCTGGAGGGTGTAGAAGAAAATGACGATGAACCTCACGTTTGAACTCTAAGATGTTGTACGAGTTCGGAAATACTGACTGCGGGAGATTATTCCACAGTCGAGTTGTTCTATTCATAAACGAACTTCTAAACCGTATTGTGCGTGAACGGGGGGGCTGTAGGGTATGGGGGTGAGCCGAGCGGGCTAGTCTTGTGTTGCGGGAAAAGTATTGCCGTGCAGGCAGGAGGTCCTGAATTTCGGTGGAACAGTCGCCATGGTAATAGCGATAAAGTATGGAGAGGGCTGCTACATTCCTACGGTGGCTCAAGGTGTCTATGGAGGCGCGAAAGGGGCCATCACCAATGAGTTTGAGGGCACGATTTTGCACCTTGTCGAGACAAGCCAAGGTGGTTTTTGGGGCGCCTGCCCAGATATGCGAGTTGTATTCGAGGCGCGGCCGAATGTAGGATTTGTATATTGTAGCCAATGCGGCTGGCTGGAGGAGGAACTTGCATCTCTTGAGAAATCCAAGGCATTGGGAGGCTTGTTTGGCGATTTGGAATATGTGATCGTTCCATCGCAGATGCTCCGTTAAAGTTACCCCTAAGATGTTGAGAGTTGAGTCAGCCGTTAGATTCTCTCCATCCACCGAGACAGGAGGAAGGTCGGTACAATTTTTGTTGGAGATCAGACAGTGCTTCGTTTTTGTGGCATTGAATTCGACGCGGTTCATTTCGCCCCAATGAAGAATCGATTCGATATCCCGGTTGATCGAAGCCGACATCAGTTGACGGTGGTAAAGACAAGGTCTGGCACGTGCTTGTCTTATATTGTCGAAGGAGTAAGAGAAATTCAGAGTACCGTCATCAGCGAAGCAGTGAAGTGGGTTGGAGGGGATTGAGAGCAGATCATTAATGAAGATTAGAAAAAGTGCGGGTGAGAGAATTGACCCCTGGGGAACTCCGGCCGAAATGACATGTGGGTTGGATTCGACGCCGTCCAATACTACCTTGATTGAACGGCCTGAAAGAAAGCTCTTAATCCAGTTCCTTAGAACTAAGTGTATACCAATAGCTTGGAGTTTATTCAACAGAGCTGGGTGCCATACTCTGTCAAAAGCCTTTGATATATCTAGAGCAACTAGGCTAGACTCACCAAAGCTGTGAATGCTTTGGTTGATACGCTCGGTTAAACACACAAGCAGATCGCCAGTAGACCGTTTAGATCTGAAGCCGTATTGCCTGTTGTGTATAATTTGGTTGAATTCTAGATATTTCATCAGCTTTTTATTGATTATTGTCTCCATGATTTTGGAGAGAACAGAAGTAATTGCTATTGGGCGGTAGTTTAAGGGGTCGCTGGCTTCACCTTTTTTTGGGATTGGCTGAACATGAGCTAGTTTCCAAGAGTCGGGATACACTCCGGAGAAGTAAGACAGGGCAAAAAGTTTGCGCAGAGGTTTAGCCAAAGCTACTTCAACCAAGCTGACAGAGATGAATAAGAGTCTTGAAGAGTTCGATTGCTTACTTACCTTGGCTTTGTTTAAGAAAAATTACAACTGGACTCATAAAGCTCATATGTGCGAACAGACCCGTGCTTGAGTATATGGCCGCCGGCGTGCCAGAGTATGTGGTCGCCTCCAAGGTAACATCATATATAGAAAAGGGAAATGTTTAGAATTGGGACTACAGACCAAAATCGCTCCAAAATATGTTTAGGTATTCAGAGTGATTTTTGAGTGCTCACAAATTGAATGTTTATGCCCCTCCTCCCGCTGCCGCCACCGACCTGTGCGCAACATCAAAATTGATAAATCACTCACAACATCCCCGTTTTGATAAGAAAAATATGTTTCCCTCGCCTTCAAATTACTATTGGACCACTCAAAAATCACTCTGAATACCTCTAAACAATTTTGAATCGTTTTGGTCTGGAACCGCAATTCTAAACATTTACCAATATAGGTGCATATTGTAATTGGAATATAATTAAATGCATAAAACCTTGCATATATGACAGGCAGACGATTAGGTGGTCTTGGTATTACGCAGCCTGAATATTGTGCACTTATCCGTATAAGACGTACTTTCCGCCGCAATTAGCCGCTTTTTATTTTGTTGTACACACAATGAACCCAGGCCAAGCACCGCCCTGTGTTCGGATGAACTTACCAGCCCATGGAGGGTGAATATCGCCAAGCTACGTGTTTGGAAACAACTTTTGGGAATAAGTTTTTCCGCTAATACGCTTTTAGCATGTCATAGGGACGAAAGTTAGCTAAAATGATCAAAATGTTGCTCAGAAAATTGAGAAGAAATTATTGATATAGCCTGCGCCAAAACAATTGGGAATCTCAAAATCGCATGTTCCAAGCGCAGTGAGAGTCTCAAATCCTCACCACGAACGTAGATTCGAAAAGAAAGGTGCGCACCGTCACTCCGTTTGTTTAAAAGCCCAAATCACCCGCTGCGACTATTGCCATAGCCAGATGCTGCGGGGGATTGTCGTTGCCCGTAAACGAATTTAAAAGGGGTAGCTACAATGTACGTGCGCTTGTATTTTATCCATACACGAAATGTTAATGTGTGTGGAATTGTCATTTCCCCGCCTGCGCGTAAAGTTCCCAATTGTTTTGGTGCGCCACATACAAGTGGAAGATCACGTTCTGTCCCTGTTTAAGTTTTTGGGGCAATCAGAATAAAAAGCAGACAGTGTATCATTGCTTACTCGAGCGGACTAATAGTCCAGTCAAAATAGACGAAAAAACGCCATAATTGGAAGATAATTCGGAAGTTGCTGAAAATTGGAACAGCCCTTAAAAACATTATTATACATAAGCTGTAGAGACTGCCACGCGATTGGACGACTGCAAACTTTTTTATTCAAGGTCAAAGGGTCAAAATATCAGTTTTTTGCAAATATATGCTAAACCGTACGTCTTATCAGAAAATTGTGTTTACAACGTTTATAGATTAGGCGATTATCTACAAAAAAATATATTATACATTTTCTCGTAGGAATTGCCATTTCTGAGATATTGTCGTTTTAATAAGTTAAAATACTCATATTCTATCATTCCCGACTTGTAAAGGTCATCAGAAATTTTATAAATCCTTTGTTGGAGTAGGCGGCTAATATTTTCAGGGGTGATTCCTGGATATCTTGGGAGAAAAAAATTGTTCTACAGAGGGCGGCTATCTCCACTATCCACTAAGATACAGGGTGATTAGGGAAAAAATTTGTTTTTTTTTTAAATTTACTGAAATTTGAATAACTCCTAAAGTAATTATGATAGAGTAGCCTAATTAGGCTCATCTTTTAGGTAAATGTGTATTCTTTAATTTGGTATAAAACACAGCAACCTGAGTGACTCCGTTCAAAAAATATATAGGCTGTGAGGACAACCACATATTTCGGTCTTTATCGCTCCCCTGTTCCCCGCGCCCTCTGGGGTTTAGAGTGACGCAATCAGTAATGTGCCAAAATTTTGCGTTTCCTTGTTGAGTCTCTATAATTCTAAGGGTGCGTTATGTCCAATTCAATTCATAGAGACAATTAACTCATTTTCGATTGCGACCACAAGAATCATGTCGAATTCAATAGTTCCAGAACAAAGTACTGTCTTATATCAACAAATCCCGCAACATGTCCCCATTCGTTTCAGTGGCCAATATCGAACTAATGACTAACTCATCTCCCAGCCTCGTAGGCCAAACATTGACAGAGGGTTTGAGGGGAAACTAAAAAATCATATCACAATACTAAGGGTTGGTGGTCGGCCACCAGCGAGATAGGGGGAACAATATGTAGTGTGCCTTAACCATCTCGGACATGTGGAAGTACGGTCATAACCTCTCATGGTGGCCACTGGAAACTATCCTGAAATACCAAGCCAATATGTAAAGTTATCGTGTCGAGGGCTGAGGAGTAGTATAGGTAGTTTGTGCACTGCCGTTTAACGATCTTCCTTGGGCACCGAGCGCACTCTGTTGTATGACGCTTTACCTTGATACGGAACAAGATGTACCTTCCTTTCCTAACCATTCTCATAGGCCTTGTATGGACCAATTAAGATGGAGAGACTCAAAGCAAGCAAGGACTGAATGCAGGACCAGGAGCCTGGGAAGCCCCAGTTGGATCCCCATGCAGTGGGTTGTTTTTCAACGAGATCCTAAGTTCTACAAAATTTTTAAATGTGGAAGAATTTAAGCTTAGGTGTTACCCTTACCCCTACCAGTCCGTCATATCGTTTAAACGAACGATTTATCGCCATTGCCTTCAATACTCTTCCTCCACCCTCCCGCCGTCTCACCATAACCTAAAACCTATTCTGGCCTTCGAGCTATACTTGCTACTAGAGATGCTACCATGGCCAATAGACTCAGTCTTGACACATGGAATGCGCCGTCTATACCTTCGGTATTTCAACATTGAATAACTCGGACATTTTTTAGCCGATTTTGACAAATGAGCAAGATTTAGTTAAGATATTCTTTACCATTTATTTCAAATCAGTTTTTGAATACAATATAGATTAAACGACCAGCTCCAATCGATACGCAAAAAGCAGCTCTTTTTCGGGTATCCTGCGTAACATTTGCCAACATTTTGGGTGTTATGGCAACTATTTTGGTTCGTAACGTCCAGAAGCGAACTTCTTACAATAATACGTATATCGACTGACAGATGGCTCTCTTTTGAGTTTTCGTAATCGATTAACCAAAATTTTCCTAATCGGTTTTCCTAATTAATGAGGTTCATATTCATAATAAATGATGAATTTTCGTCGTAAATTCGTGTTTGAGTGTGTGTGTGTGTGACCAGGGCCGTAGCAACCAGGGGGCTAGGGGGGGCTTAGCTCCCCACGCCTTTGCATTGCCCCACACGTTTTTCTTATATATGAAATCGAAACACTAGAAAAAGAAAGAACAAAATTTAACGACAATCGAAAATAAAAGCCTCTAAAAAACCCATTCAGCATTTTCTCCCCAAATTGGCATCCCTGTAATCTAGGTCTACACGGGTATTCATCACAAGTAGGTTTCTTTACTTTACACGGAGATATCTGTATGTGTGCCGATAATTAGATGCAACGGGCGAACACCGGCCGTTTGGCTTTTAAGGGCATATGATGGCCGTAGGGGTTTTAACCTTTTTAAAGGGAGAACATACAGCCTCACAAACCCCGAAACTTGACCAATTTAAATGGCCAAGAACTGAGCTGTACATACGGGCGGACATTCGACGGAGAATTCGAGCTAAAAAGAATCTGCATGTATTGTTGAATATGCTTTATGGGAGCTTGATCATCTTCATAATGTACAATGGTCCTTGCGATTTATCCTACTCAAAGATAATCGATGCACAAAAGAAACGAGCTCGCCAGTCGTCAGTTTGTTTTGCGTGAAATGTGTGAAGCGTGTTGAGTTATATTATATTTTAGGGGAAAATTGGAGTATGATTGAAAAAAGAGGAATATGTTTCAATCAAGGTCGGTGTTCACCAATTTTAAGACCATTTTTTGTTTTTACTCGGGATTTTAGCAAAACTGACTTTCTTGCAGTAAAACCAAATGACCCATTTTTTTGGAAAGTGTTCCATGTCTGAGGGTGTGCATATGGTTTTATCGATTATTTGTCTGACAAATGTCTAATATTTATGAACAATTAATGTAACATTAGTTATTAAATTAAAAATCTCGGAAAATGTGTAACGAAATGAACCCTAAATTTATACTCGGGGGCTATCGAGGACGCTGAGCACGAATCGAGCTCCAAATTATTGACGATCCAATTACATTATCATCTCCTCGGAAGGCCAGGCCAAGAGATGCTAAGATAGGGTGTCATGAACTTCTGATATTCTATACTATTTTCGTGCTCTGCAATTAAATTGTTATGCTTCTAATCATTGAAACCGACGGTAGCAAAAATCAAGACTGGACAATAAACGAAACAAATGGACGAAACAAAATACAAACCCAGTTGATGGCGAATGGAGTAGTCAATCACGTGGCATATCCATGCCATATCGTAGCTCCCTTATCTTTGCGGATGCGTATCTAGACCTCTTTATATGTGCCCATAATTATGAAAGTGGTCTAAGTCAAAATTTAAAAAAAATGAGTTTATCAGTTATTTCATACCACATTAGTTTAAACTAAATGTATTCAATATAATTTTTACGAAATTGTCAAAAATGAACCATTAGATAGTGGTTGTAATTTCAACATTATATGGAATTCATTCAGTGTGTCAAATGCAATTCATTAAATATCTTCAAACAAGAAATATATGACTTAGACCACTTTCATAATTATGGGCACATATATTCTTTCATATTTTGAAAAACTGCCGTCAAGATTTTGGACCAATGGACCATTTTTGATCCAAACATGTATTAAATTGACATTTTTTCTGTCCCAGAAACCAGGGTCTGTCTCATCGGCATTGAAGTCTGTTTCCCACAAGGGTTTGTCGATGTTTTCAAATTGGCCACTGCTGCTTGACAGAACTAGACCAACTAAGGAAGCCCGCACTTTCTTATGCAAAACTTTCGTGTGTCTTTTGGTGATTCTTCGATTAGCTGGATGTCCTCTTTTTAAACTTCTGTATTAGTTTGGGTAACTTATTAATTTTGTCTCTCTCATTCGGGGCTCTCTTTCTCTTATGTGCGGCACTTAACTCGGCACCTTTCATTTTGTTCTAAGCAGAGTGACGAGATAGATTTTCTAAATATCAATAAAAATATACTATACTTCCTAGTGCAGGGGTACAGCCAGCACTCGGTATAGATTTTTCAAACTCCGTGACACAAAAAATTTGAACAGTTCTGCGCACCTCATTGCCAAATTTTATAAATATTGTTCTATCATTTCCCCGCTTTTTAGTTAAAACGGCAACAAACGCAGAAAAAACTCAACAAACTAATTTGGGAAGGGATGCGCGCATGCCGAATGAATAAAGTTAATTAATCTTTATATGTGTTGAGCAGAGCTTTTAAATACATGTAAAACTTCTGCTCAACCAAGTCAGTTTATCCATCGTAATAAGCATAATTTTATTACAATTATGCTAAATATTTCTCATCCCTAAATTTAAAATAAATTAAAAGAATTGCTGGAAAAATTTCTTTTAAAGATATGAGCATTTTCATTCATAAATTGAGAGTTCTCCTCAGCCGCAAGCAACACAACCTCCCCAAGCAGAAGCGCGCTTGCGACTGGCGGAAAATGGCAACAATCTAGTAATCAAAGTGATAAAAACACAAATTTCGTATTTTTTAGTAGAAATCACTACAAATTATTTCTGTAGCATATGTGTAAAATATAAAAACCTTAAAATAAAAAAAAAATATAAAAACGAGTGTTTTTCAGTCATAATCACTGACATATAGAATGGACTGCTTATGAGAAATTTTTCATGGCACCAATTTGTTCCATAGGCTACAAACCTTTTTTCACTCCATGTAAACACCGGAATCACTTTTGAAATTTACATTTTTTTAAATACGTACTTAAAACATTAAAACAACACAAATATTTTGTTTAAAAAAATTAATAAACACTATTTTCACTTTTCCACCTTTTAAAATGCCTTTTTTTCATTAATTTGCAAATTTTATGTGTATCTGATTTAAGTTCTCAACGCCTGTCTTAGCAACTGACATTCTCACCGGGGGCTTATGGGGAAAAGAGCAAAAGATATAAACATCACTATACCCGTCTATTTTTTTCTAATTGATTTAACGCAAAAGATATAAACATCACTATACCCGTCTATTTTTTTCTAATTGATTTTATTTCTGAGTGCTTCTGTCAGTTTGGGGGCTTATGGATGAGGGAGCGACTATACCTTTTTGGTGCCATCGGTTTGTATGGGAATAATTGCTGATGAGCAGTCCATTATTATATGTCAGTGGTCATAATTTGTAATTTTTTTAAATAATCATTGAAGTCCCAGAAAAATACACCTCCCTTTAGCAATACGCAGTCGCGACTGATTACATGGCAGCAAGTGATTTGATAGGAGGAGTTAAATAAAGCTTTTGTCTGAGCTTTTAAACATTTTTAAGAGCTTAGCTGGGGAACATGCGCGGGATGCCACGACGTTTGAAAACAACTATACAAACTTGTTTCCAAGTGACATTTTCCGCGTTAATTTAGTAAAATTGCTTTGCCCCACCACGCAAAAGAGAGTAGCTACGGCACTGTGTGTGTCGAGCCTATAGGTGATAAAAATGACCTAAAGCGGAAAGTTGTGATTAAATAGTGAATTAAAAGGCGATAAACAGAAGTTTTTAGTGGGAGATATTTAATAAAATGGCCGAGGACTATGTTTCAATCACTTTTGGTGTTCGCCCGTTGTAAGGCCATATTTTGTTTTTAATATGCGCGATTCACCGTAGATCTTCTGCAACATTTTCAGCCGTACAGCACAGAAAATTACGATTGAAACACAAAACTTCTTATTCAATTTTTCCTTTTAAAAATTACGAAGCACTTAAAAGTATAATTAACGTAAACAATTTACTGCGAAAACAATGAGTGACAGATGGGGCTCAAATTCCAAGTGGTATTTCAAAACAGCGTTACCAGCTTACAAGAAAAAAATGTTACATAAATGATGGTGTATCTATGTATTATTTTCCTGCTTAATACAACTAAATGTCTCCATCACTCAAAACTTTTCACTATAAAGCATTAAAGTGATCTATTAAAGTCCTTCTCTATATTGTTTTAAGAAATCCTGCTCGTATCTTACCACTCCTATTATAAACCATCAAAAAATTTAACCTAGACCCAAGTTTCCTTGGTCAAAGTTATTTAATATCAAACAACCTCATTTTAAACCTAAGCAAAAACGCTCTAGGTTTACGAATTTGGGTCACTGGACCCTTCTTCCTTCCGTATTTATGATCCCAAAAGATGGCCCCCAGTTTAAATTTTAAGTTATTTGATAATAAAAAAAAAAATTTGGTGAAAAATAAATTGAATTTGTGTATTTTTTTTTAGTACATACCTTTCTACGTCCACAACAAAGCATCCTTCGCGTACGCGAATGTCCTGTAGCAGCTTTCAATCGCGTAAACTTCCTCCACTGCATTAGTGTGCAATCTTAAGAAATAGCTCTTTCCCGCTCAGTGGTCGGCGCGTTGCCCCGCCTAATGCAAGTTCTCAGGCTAATTTTCGGACACATTCAAGCACATTTATATAAACATATAATATTAGAAAGAAAGAAACACTCTTTTTTTTTTGTTGTTGGTAACAAATATCCCCGAAACTTAGCCTAAGTCGGAACCTAAATTAGCACATCTTAAAAGTTACTTAATATCCTGGTGTCCATAATCCCAAGGATATCATCCGAGTCGCCTGAAAATTTGATAATCTATTTTAAACTGTCCTAAATAAATCTGTTTATGTATTATTGATTCAAAACACCCCAGTCCCAGTATAGTCCCCCGCTGGTGGGTCCCTTCTCGCCCGCCGCCCGTTCAGCGGGCGAGAGAGGGGCTCCAAAATCAGGAAAATGTTTCCTTGTTAATTGCAAGGGCTGCTGCTGGTCGTAAATTTTGGGGCCTGCCTGTTTGGTATGCATAAAATCCTTCAGGATCAGGCTAAGATTTTCCAGGAAATGCCTCTGTATATGCGGTGGGATGCGAAACAGACGCCGATGGGTGTGCTTCTTTAAGATATTATTTTGGAAATTCTCATTTTGGTGGGGATTATTTAAAACTTTCCAGAAAATGCCCAGAAAGTGCTCAAAGGCTGTGGGATGAATTTCCCTCCGCAACTTCTTTAATGGTCAGGGAAACTTTCATCTGCTGCCGTAGTGCGTGGTTAGTGTGGGTTCTGTCGTACCCAGCTTCGCACGCTGCAAAATAGGGTAACAACAATAAAAAGGACCTGTAATTTTTGGCCAGGGGGCGGAGGAGGAGAGAACGGAAGGACAGCCTAAACGGAAGTTGTCAAATCCACATTCAAAGCATCACAATACAGAAAGAAGAAAAAAACAGCATAGGCAGGGGAGGGAGGGTCCTAAACACAATTAGTGGTGTTCAAGGTAAATAAAGACCCGAATTTTCACTAAATTTCCATCAGCAACGGAAAAACGGAAAAGTGTCGAACGTTTCTGTGAATGTTTTCAAGGAATCCACCCCCTAGCAAAGGGCGAAAAACAGGCAAAATGATACCTATCAAGTATTTAAGCGCGCGTATGTAGGTGGATTTCATAAAACAATATTTAGGCGTCGGTTTCACATTACACAGCACACACTTACACTTCTACTATACAACAATACAACAAAACCCAACCATAGAACGACAAGGTACAAATAGGCACCTCCAAAATGCCAAAAGGCACTCAAATAAATCGAGGCGTCAGTAACTTATGAAGGCGTAGGTAATATCAATTTGAATCAACATCAAAACCACATTTTTGTTGTAGTATCTCCACCTCGTCTTACCGTAGAGAGAAAATCCAGGATTGTTCCGTAGAAGAAGAAAGAGCTACCTTGGCGGAACGTCATTTACAGCTGGAGTTTCTGGGATTAGTAATAAAGGTTAATTAAGAGATTTTATTTTGTTGGATCAAATGCAATACGAGCCGCAACACGGTCTAGGTTGATCTGTAGACTTATCAAGTCATATTATCGTGTCAATCAAAGTTTCGTTAATTAGTTAGGGAAAAATTTGATTATATGAATGGAAATCGCATATGCAAAGTGTATATGATGAAAATTTTGGTTAATTATTACGTGGGAGCATAATTAAAGTCGGTGTCATATAACAGAAGGGTGATTTTTGAATTCTGATTTGAAAACTGTGAAAAAAATTGCAATACTATATAGCAAAAGGATGTCCGCAAGGAGGAATCAAATTTTTACTCCTGTGGGGCCGTGCTGTAGACAAACTTTTAAAGCTACTCGGTGGCCACAACTTTTTTTGTTCGGATTGTGGTACTATGGCCCTATTTAGTGGCCAAACCTTTTTTTCCCAAACTGAGATAACACGTAATGACGCCGGAATAAAAATAAAACTCGCCCGTTATTAACCTGAAACAGGTACGCACAGCGTCAAAGCCCCTGTATGATACCCAAAACTGGAACGGTACGCCTGAGTAAAAATTCTAGTTTTCCATATGCAGCCCGCTACACAGGCACATATCAATAAAAGAGGCACCGAATAGTGCAAACGAAGCTCGGTACGCTGACACTTTTTCTAGAAGTAAAATTGAAGCTTTCAGAAATTGAATAGGACCAAGAAAACGGGCAATTATCTTACTGACCATAAAGGATGCCATGAGCATACCCAAAAGACCGGTGCTCGTTCTATTACGAAGGTCAAGCAGTATTGGACGTGATTAGTACTAAGTTGGGGCACCTCTTGGTTAAACACGACTTCCAATTATCTTGGTGACTATAAGAGGGGCAATTAGCTCAACAGCCCGTTATTCGTTCGATTGCGAAGGTGAAGCAGCATTGGAAGTGATTAGTACTTAGTTGGGGGACCACTTGGTAAAACGATACTCGCGTTTGGAATGGTCGATTATGGATGCATACCTCATAGTGGAAGCAATTTTAGATTTTCATGCCTGTAGCGGGCGAGTGTATATCCGTGTGGCAGGCGCTTTTGTTCATTGTGCGTGTCAGTTGCGAGGGCGTATAAGCTTTTTAAAAAATTAGCCACCGCATGCAGTACGTTCTAAATGGGGACTCCACCTGCTTGAGTTAGAGTAACACTTAAAATGTCAGTCCCAAAAGACGATTATGGTGCCTTTTTCAGCAAACGAATACTGCGGGAATTGACACCTCCGCCGTCGTCTGGTGCCAAGTCCAGGGTGTGAAAGAAGGAGGACCTGCCAAATTAACCAGAATCGGAAAAAACCGAAGAAACTAGGCAAGAAACCGCATGAAAAAAAAACGCTCGGACCGCCAGCTAACGGATCAAAGAAGAAGAAAAAGAAGCGGAAATTGACAGAAACGGTCCATGTAAAGGCCTCCATCTACTATCACTATAATTTTGCTTGTCACGCAAGAATGTCATGCAAGAAGGTTATTTTGTAATCTATTATCATACATGCAGTCAATCCTCACTTTAAGGAAGAGTGATACAGTTTTCGCGTTATCAATAATTGGACTGGAATTAAAAACAGGAAAAAAGAAAAGGAGGCATAGATATTGCCATGTGAAGCCATGGTTAACTGAACGGCCATGAAAGGCTTTTATGAAGACTCCTTGATACTCCTCCCGATGACTGGATGGATTGTGCGCCATTCGAAGATTGGTTTAGCAAAGTTACCCCTTTTAAGTAAAGGCAAAATACAAAGATGAGGGATGCAATTCGTGCCAACGAACGTCTTTCTGCAACGCTTCGATTTTCAGCTCCTGGGAGTTCCTACGAAGATATAAAATTTCATACAACAAATCCACATTCACAGTGAGAATGACGAAATGATTGACAGCAACAGCATCCGCTACTCTTCATGCGGTCATTCACTTAGCTCCGCCCACATGATTTCAAAAACTTTTAATTTTTGTCATGCATGCTTGATCCTGAATCCTGCAAGCTCATCCACTATCCTGCATGCATGTCAGTCAGCCGTGAATTTCATGCATGCTTGATGGTGGATCAGGGCCTTAACTTTCAATCCAGGTCCATAATTCTGAACTGCGGCAGCATTGAGTACAGAAATGTACTGCCGTCGGTCCTCTAAGTTCGTAAATATAAATGAGGATCACCATCACAAATAAAATACAATTAGAAGGATCGACAGGGATAGTAAGTAAGCTTCCCCTCAGCCCCTTCCTCTAAAAAAATCGATATTGAGCGCCACTTATCCGAAAAGTTTTGTACTACATGCACCTATAGGCAATTATATTCAGAGTGTGCCTCATGCACGTAGATTTTGATGTTCGCGGGAGCATTTGGCGCCATGGCCTAAAATCTCCACTCGCTTTCCTCCAACTATCGTATCGTATTTTCCGTCTGAACCGATAGTCGGATGCGAATGAAAAGTACCCTAAAACATGCCTGAGAGTATATGTACTGAATATTGCTATGGTATTCATAAAATCGGAGATCGTTTCCGAGATCAGTTCGGTCAAACAGACAGACAGAAACAGACAATTTTTTTATATTACTATTGGCGCAACTGCAGCTAACATAGTCCATTCGGAAGTTCAAATTGATCGTTGATGCGTTCGAGCCTTTCGAGTGGTATTTGGCCAAATTCGGGATAAAGTTGGCTCCCAATTCTCGATCGTTTCCTGCATATCCTTTGGATTTTACGGATCCCGAAAGGAAAAACTCTAAAGGGTTGATATCACATGATCTTGGCGGCCAATCCACCGGCCCGAAGCGGGAATTTAACTGCTCACCTTATTATTCTAGCAATCGATTAGTCATGGTATCACGAGCTCTTTTGCAAGAAGCGCGATCTTATTGAGCCGTCGAGATTACGGGGTTTAGTTTCAGGCAGCAAATAGCCTCTGTTCATGGCGCGATAACGGACACCACTCACAGTTAGTTTCCGGCGGGCCTCATTTATGAACAAATATGGACCGCTGAATAAACCACACCCAACCCTTGCTTTGTCTGGATATAATGGTAACGCTTGAACTTCTTTGGGTTGCATTTCAGCTCAAATATGACAACTTTACAATTAACGTAGCCATTAAGCAAGAAATGGGCCTCGCCGCTGAAAAAATTTTGGTTGAAAACGGTGAATCGATTTTCGTAATACAATTGAATAATCTGATAACGCTGCGCCGGGCTGAGTCTTCTCATTGTTCACAGATTGCCAAGCACTTATCGGGGCATTCCCTAGTAAAAATAAAAAATGGCCTTACAACGGGCGAACACCGGCCACTTGTCATTTTAGGGGCATATGATGGCCATAGAGTTTTTAACCATTTTTTCTGGGAGCACATACGGCCTCACGACAGCCAAACTTTAAACGGCTTTGTACTGAGCTGTAAAAACGGGCAAATGACGGCAAATTTGAGCGAAAAAAAAGAATCTGCATGTATTCTTGAAAGCGTTTCACGGGAACTTGATCATTTTCATTGTGTACAATGATCCTTTCGATTTATCCTACTTAAAGACTATCACAAGAGAAACACGAGCTCGTCAGTCTTTGGTTTGTTGTACCTGATATGTTATACGTGAAATGTGTAGTGCGTGATTTACAAACAATGAAACTAATATGATTGCGGCAGGTCATACTTGATATTCAGAACTACATACTCTCTTACTACAAAGAACCGCGTTTAACACGAGAACAGAGAAGTCACGACGATCAGTAGGAGATCGAGAGAAAAAGTACAGTTTGACTTCGAAGGATTTAACTGCAGCCAATTTACTGGCGATCCGAATAAAACATGACGCAAGCCAGCGGTTAGCTTCTCCACAAACATATTGATTTGATTTTTTGGTACAAAGAGATCAAGTTCCACATCAAGTTCCATATGTATGTATCTTGGAATATTTTACTGCTTAAGGAAGATCGTTTACAAAGTACTTAATAAAAGAGGTCCAAGAATGGAGTCTTGGAGAACGCCTAAGTGAAGCAGGACAGTTGAAGAACTATTCACTTAATTTAACCCTTTGAAAGCGGCTAGTTAAGAAACCATACAAAAGTAGAAGAACAGAATGAGAAAAGTATGATTGTGAGGAGAGTTTTCGCAAAAACAGGGCGTGATTGACGGTATCGCAAGTCAAGCTGCAATAAACAACCACCGTGATGTTCGCAAATAGAGCTGCAAATATCAGTCGTGACTTTAAGAAGCGCAGTTTCACAGAGTGTGATGTTTGCGATACCCGGATTACCACATATTTATAAGTTTAAGACGTTTACAATACGCAATGATTTCAGTTGCAGCCCGCTTTTCAAGAACCTTCGCTAGAAATAGGAAAATACTGATACCCGAAAATCGGAGGGACTGGCCATAGAAGCACACTTGGGAATAACGTGCGCATTTTCCTTTTGATTTCTTACCTACCAGAGTATTGCAGTTGGATCCCAGTCGGAATAAACTGACTACTTAGAAAATAGAAATAAATTCAGCACTAGTAGTGCATTAGTTCTCTAAGTAGTTTAAAATTACTTAGTTCTCCAAGAACTACAAAATTAATTAGTTCTTCATTTGGTTCAAAATGAATTAGTCCTCCAAGAACTTCAAAATAAATTAGTTTTATCCAAGAACTTCAAAATGAATTAGTCCTTCAAGAAGTTCAAGATGAATTAGTTCAAAAAGAATTAGGTAGTTCTCCAATTAGTTCAAAATGAATTAGTTCTCCAGTTAGTTCAAAAGTCCTCCAGGAACTTCAAAATAAATTAGTTCTCCAAGAACTTTAAAATGAATTAGTTCTCGAAAAACTTTAAATTGAATTAGTTCTCGAAGTATTTCGAAGTAATGCGAAGTTGACGCCATCGTAGGACAACGCTATACAAAAATAGTGGGTTGTTTTCATATAAAGGGAATTCAACTGCGGACTACTACTCCCTCCATAGATAGTAGTTATTCGACTAGTCTTAGAACTAGTTCACTTTCCTACTGGGATTCCATGTATCGACATGATAGCAAAAAGAAATGAGCAAGCAAATAAAGCATGGAGATGTTGTAGAATACAATAAGATTTTCAACGGAATAAATTGAAGAGGACCTGCAAAATACAGATAAAAAGAGGTACTATAAGATCAAGAAGGAGAATTAGAAAAGAATTAGAAAGGAAAATTTGTAAAAACTACCAAATATTTTATTATTTCTCTACCATTAATTCCATACATATATTCCAATTCCTGCCAACCCCCATATCATAAAATTCTAAATATACATTTCCCACACACCCACAAAAATCAAAAATACACTCTCCACAAATAGGGCGTTAAATTCAATATAACAAGGATTATCCCTTGTGTTTACACTATAAAAAAAAGAGAAAACAAAATGAAATATCTTCAGTTATTAAAATTATCCCTGTTTAGTGCCTAGTTGATGGTTCATATAAGAATATTTCGAACCGTTTTTTTTTTATTCTAAATAAAGATGGAAAAGTGCCGGCAACGGATCTGGGATTCAACGGCAGCAACAACAGCAACAAAAACACATATACAAGGAAATAGCAATAATTTATGAGGGTAAAATCCATTTGAAGTTACTTTTTTATGTAAATTCTTCTTAAATCATGTAAATATTCACAAAAAAAAAGAAAACAAAGTTTAACAGGTCTTTTTTTTCTGTTACTTAAATCTCTGGGGCACAATCCTAATGCGAAAACCTTACGAATATCTCAATTTGCATATTTATCAATTCTTCCGTTTTTTTTTTTTTTTTGTAAAAAAACACGGAAAACGAATCGAATGAATTGAATAAGAATGTTTTCACATATGGACAAATAATTAGTTTGAACTCCGTAGTTTATAGGGTCCGAAAATCAAAATCGTAGTTTTCGACATATTTTGAAATTTGTAGGTCACAATCTGGTATTGTAACACAATTTGGAGAAGAAGTAATGTTTGTGTGTATGTGTTCGTACTTCGTAAACTACGAATATCGCATTTTTTTCTTGCACGAAACGATACCATGCTTTCGAAAATTATAATGGTTGGGTTGAGGTACTGATCGAAGCGCATTAGCGAAAATATAATTTAAAAAAATTTCATAACATTCGGTCTAGCCATTTTTTAGTTTAAACGAAAAAGACTTCAAAAAAAGTACTTTGAGATCTCTTAAAAATGTACATATATCCGATCTACCGTGGGGTGCGACTCTTAGAGTAGCCCTAATAAGGCATCTCGCCGGCTTAACCAATAAATAATAGAGTACCAAAGTTGCGCCTTGGACCCTATGTCCCATTACCGATTAAAGGGGAATAAGAAGAAGACAGTTCGGCCGGGTCTACACCTAGCGGGAGATACACTTCATTGTTCACCTGCGACTTGGTACTCTCGGCATCACGGCCTTTGTTAGCTGGTTTAGCAGGATTTACTGGTTTCAGCAGGTATAACACTCCGACGAGAGTGTCGGTGGCTTGGGCCGACGGTAGCGTCTCTGGCTCTGATATCGAAGCCCCATTACAAAACAAATTTGTTTTGATTTTTCTTAAATCCGTGGATTTGATGCAAATTCACAAGGCTTGAATTCAAAAGGAGGCCCTATACATGGGTGAAAAATAAATACGCCTCATTTATAACAGCAGAGGAACAATTCTAATTTAACAGAGTACCTTTTGGACTTGCCACTGTCTCATCAGTACCTTAACGATTTATTTTGATAGATTTTCGAGATTTGGTAAGGAACGAAAAACGACCAAAAAGAGGTGTTTTCTCTTTGAAAGCTTCTCTCCGAAGCTTTAAAGCTTCCTACTCGGCAAAGCTTTCGGGCTATAAAAGAAACCGATACACCAAATCAAATTCAGTCTTTTATCAGACTAGTTCCAGAGATGTCATCTTCTTCTGTCCTAGCCGTGTCGAGGTGTATGATCCGACCACATACCAAGACGGACTACATACTGAATGACATTGGGATGTTGCCCACGCATTGTCGAAGTGTACGATCCGACAATGTTCCTGGCCATCATTCCTAACTGTATCGAGTTGTATGAGCCGACCACTACCGGATCAAGACCATTTGTAAGAAGGTGTTTGTTCTCCATAAACCCTAGACAACTCCAGAGCTTCCGGCAACCCTCCCTTGAAAAAGGAGTTTCAGAGAACAACCGCATGAAACAGCTTTACAAAGTACTGTTTGCGGTAGCTATGCGGAAAAAATTACTTACAAACAGCAGAATTAATTAGGGATTAGATAGAAGACGAAAATAGAAAGCAAACCATACAGCAGAGATGGCCAACATAAATAGAAGCAAGGGCGGAATCAAAAATATTCACGAACGTTGAGGACGCAACACTTTTACACCTTGGCTTCGATTAAATTTTTATGCAGGGCTTTGACGTTTAGTCCAGTGGCCACAACGCAATTTCAGTTTAAAATTGTGTAAAGAGCATTACGGATAGTTAACGGCTTCATTGTCTGTTACAGGCCATTGCTGCGAATCGGCCAAGAATGCCTCGGAGCCGAATGGAGAACACCTTTGCTTTTCGAACCAGTGGTGGTAGCCTCATTAGCTGGTCACCAGTTTCTGAGGATTATAACCGTGCGCCTGCGTACCAGACTAAGAGGTACTACGCTAGTCTAGTGTTACGCTCCACCTGAAGACGCAGACGACGACATCAAGGACGCTCTATTCCAAGGGGAGACATCATTGTATTAATGGGTGACCTAAACGCATAGATCCGCCCCAACAACTCCGGCCACACAATTGGAAATCAAGGCATAGGCCAGATCACTAACAGCAACGGTGAGCTTTTCATTCACTTGTGTAGATCCCAACCAACTCATGGTAGCGGGAACTTACTTTTGTCACAAAAAGATAAACAAAGAGACCTGGGTAGTGGCCATCAGCCGCGGATGGCGAACTATTCTAGAGTGTGTCAGGAGTTTTAGGGAGCTGACACTGTAAGTGACTACCATTTGATAGTAGCAACTATTCGCCTCAAAATAGCCGCAATCAGAAACGTCCTAGCATCGCGTTGACGATTTAGCAGATGCGCTACAGCCAATCGAAAAAGGAAAGCACAGGACACTTGTACCTTTCCGGAGGATGACAGCAGGCTCGATTCAGAAAAGGTCGTTCCTGCATAGATCATATTAAGATCTAGGGAATCATAGTGGAGCAGACTACTGAATTACGATCCCCTTTTTTCATAGACTGTGAGAAAGCTTTCAACTCGGTTAATAGAAGCTTTATATTGCAGACACTACAGCAACGGATATTGCCAGGGAAAATAATGGAATTAATAGAAGCCCTATACAACAATCCCAAATGCAGAGCTAAAAATTATCCCACAGGTTTGAGGTGAGTTCAAGAGTACGACAAGGATGTCTACTTTCGCCATTACTATTTCTTACAAACTTACGAACTGAATAACCGAGACGTGAAACTGGCCGATAAATTCTGCTACCTCGGTAGTATTATTACCGAAAATGGCGGTGAAGAAGAATACGCGCGACGTTCAACTCCAACGCTAAGGAAGGAATTCCGTGTACGTTTGCGAAACAACACCTAACCATCAGGCGAAGGAAATGGAATTGGATTGGTCACACCTTGCGACGCGAAAACGAAAATCTAGCCAAACAGGGCCTTGAAGAACTCATCGAGTTGGAAGTCCCAAAACAATGTGGAGGAAAACAATTAGTGCGTTTCCATGACAGCTTGAAGCTTACTTGAAGCGTACTTCAAGTACAAATGTAAACGCAAGCAGCTCGACTGGAGTCGATCAAAAAGATTTTTGTGATCGGCTCGAGTGCTTGTAATGTAAACCGAGCTTGAAAGCTTGAGTGCTCGAAATTGGGAAAGTTAGGCCTGTAAATGTGTCTAAAGGTAATGTGTGGGAATATGAGGAGACAAAATATTAATGAAGAAATAAAAGCACGATAAAAGGAAGAAATAAAAGAAATATAATAGTAACTTCAAATGACAGCTAAAGAACTCAAGCTCAGTTTAAGCTAATATGCCGCTTCAAGTAGGCAGAGCATATACGCGCTCGAGTTCTTGAGATTTTCAAGCCTTCGAGTTCTCAAGCTGTCATGGAAACGTAGTAAATATTAGCAGAGGCTACAACAACTTCCTGGTCAGAGCTGAGAGCTGTCGCGCAAAACAGAGTTCGCTGGAGGGCAACTGTTTCAGCCCTATATCTCATGAGGGATTATAGGAGGGTTGTGTATGTATGTTCCCCTCTTTGCGTGTCGTTATCAGTGTTCTAAAATCCACCTTGACTAGATCTCTTGGTGGCCCCTCTTCTCTCAATTATGACGTCATATTATGAATATTTTTGGGCGGGAACTTTGTTGAACTTACTACCATTGAGTTCAAGCTAGCAAGACCAACCAATCTCTACTACTTTTGTTTTTGATAGCGGTGTGTAGGCTATGCTTTCCTCTGACTCCCAGCAGAACTAGTCTTCTTTTCCTATTTGGGCTTCCATATCTCCAAGCACCATTTTAACAATGTTTGACGGCGGTTACATTTGGTAGAATTCCTCTTGCTCCTCTTGCTTATGACTCTTATGTTATGCAATCTTGTCTAAATACGAAATGTTCCATATTCTGTTACTTATTGGCTTGAAGTCCAAAATCGGTTCTTTTCCACAATGAATGCTATTCCAAACTTCGGTGACCCACTGCAGAGTACCGTGTAAGTTCTGAGATCAATCAGCCATGGATAATGTTTGAATAGTTGAGTTAAGGTTGAGTTGAATTTTCGATTCGCGTCACAAAACAAAACACAGAGACGATGCTGTCATCTAAATTCAATTACTCAACTACTGAAATCGCGTCCTATATGTATTATTTCATCTCAACCCAGGTAGCTGAGCTGAGTCGAGTTCAGTCGAACCTAAGTCAACTCGATTCGCGTTTACATGTAGTTGAACTCGGATTCAACTTGATTTCAACTCATCATGTATACGTACTAACTTTCATTTTCTGCTCCAGAATGAGTTGGAGCAGACAAAATCTACGCAGAATATGCACTAGGACTAATTGCAGTGTTAAAAGATTCTCGGAATGTTAATATAACCCAACCAAAGTTATGTTTTCAACATGATTTGCTCTACTTTAGTTTAATATTGCATAAACTTAAGTTGTATACAACTTTTCCTAATATTAAATAACAAAAACACTACTTCGTTTATTATTTGTGTATACTTAGGGTGTTCTCACCTGAGAAGAAGAAGTGTAGTAAACGTCCGCGCGCAGTGTATACAAAACTTTTTGACACCCACTGTATGTTAAATAATACTCGATATTATTAAAATACTATCGAAAACGTATACATTACCCCCTATAGTGAATTAAACAAATACAAACAGGATCTAGAGTAAATGCGTGTGTATGTATGTATGTATAATAAGAAATTAACCTCGAAGTTCAATCAAATCGGTCAAAGTCCCATAAATTCACGCAGATGCACTGAGAAAAATAGTTCGTTCGTTTTGCTATTGCAGTTCCGAATTTGTTACTGTCACGAGTTCTAGGGGATGAAAAATTCGATGATTTATAAAATAGTGTTATATATAGTATATAAAATATGCACACAGTTTTTATCCTTTTTTTTTACTCACAAAAAAAAATAGGGGGTATTTTTTGGCACAAATTCAATTAAAAACTGGCAAAGGACTAACAGGGATAAAATTGTAAAAGCTCCTCCTGACCGAGAAGCAGAATTTTTTTTTGTCGTAGTTGTTGAAGAAGATAAAAAGGACATTTTTTTTGCATGTTTGACACAATTATCCTTTTGCGTTTTTTTTTTATTCTTCCTTGTGTCTGACAAGGCTGTGCCACACACAATACACAACGAATATGATAAAAGTAAAAAAAAAAAAGGAAAAAAAATAATATTGTAGGATCTCTCTAAAAAAAATCGGAAGTTCCCCTCTTTCTTATCTAATATCGAAAGGGGAAATTTTCCCTCTCTCTCTCTTCTCTCCACCAGGAAAACACATGCATGCACAAAGTTATGACATCACTATCGTACAAATACACGTGTATATACTATTCGTCGTACAATTTCGTATTTTTCTTTATCGATCGATTATAAACGACTGCCCGCTTCGTTGTGAAAAAAAAAATTTTTTTTTTTTGGTAAAGAGTTTTTGGATTTAATTTTTTTAACTTAAGGCGAAAACTTAAGACATTAGAGTTGTAATTTAACAGAAAATTTACTTATCCATGGGTAAAAAGGTCCTTTTTTTGTAGAAGGATATACTAAAAATAGCCCCACGCACGACCTGCCCCCACCCTCCTACCATTTTCTTACGATCGAGGACATTAGCACTTATAAGCAATTAACAGGAAACAAATTTCTGACAGTGAAGAAAAACATTTAATTTGTTTTTATTTATTTCAAAGTTTTGTTCGTCCTTTTTTTTCACTTAAAAACAAAATAAAAACCATCCCCTAAAATATAAATAAAAAAATCACTTTTTTTTAGTACACGAAAAACCAAAAAACTATAAAAACGAAAAATCTCTCTCACTTTTATCCTTAAATTTTTTTAACTTTATTCTTTTTTATTTTTATAACTAAACTCTACAAATAACGGCAAAAAAACACTATCTGGTTCCAATTTTTGTATCTTTGTGGATCATAATTTTTTCGCCTCTCCAAAAAAAAAAGAAATCGTTTTCCTCTTATCAATTTAATGTCACACACACTCTCTTTTTTCCCAATTTACCCGAGATATTCTTTTTTATGATATTCAAAAACTACAGAAAGTCTTCATTTCAATGGCGTGTTTAAATTGTATTTATTTATTTTAATATTATTAATAATTTAACGACAAAAAATTTTTGCTGTGTGTGGATATTTGGAACAAAAATTTCACTCAGCCTTAACTCGGCGAATCGAAGGAATTTTAACGTCGCCGCGTCGTTAACAATCGATTACAGCGAGGCAGAAACGGCGAAAGACACAGAATCGTCGTCGTCATGAAAAGTTGGGGAAAATGGCTGCCAACGACGGCGTCGGCGCCCCAATGGAAATACACAGGAATTTTCTTCTTGTTTTATTTATTTTTCGTATATTTTTTTTCGTTTTTTTTTGTGAGTGTGTTTTGTGTGTTCCTGATTTTGTTTGTTGTTTCGTTTTTTTTATACTTCTTTTGCCTCCTTCCTCCTCGTCCTGTGGTGCGAATGGCAAAACTTCAGCTTTAGAAGCGACGACGAGTGTTGGTACAGTTTAAGGCCCCCCAAAGATAAATTCCGTTATATAGGGGAGAGACAAAAAATGTCATTGGTGAGCTTTCCACCCTTATCTCATTCACAAGTTTCTTATATTGACCTGGTGTGGAAAATTGTGGGATTGTAGTGATATTCGCTGATGTTTTATTATAACGTACAGCGAAATTGGGGAGCTTTTCGCTGTTCGCTTTTTTGTAAAACTAAACTTCCCCTGAAATTTTTGAGCAGAATTTATATTGGGGATTTGGAAATTTTGTCCTTAAACAAATTTTGGAGAAATATTTTACTAAAACTGTGTTTTTTCAATCTGTTCTATTCTGGAACTGCATTCCAAATTTCTCAATATAGTCAATAATATATCAAGAACAGTATCCAGGATAAAGGGAAATTTTATATTTCCCTTTTCTTAACGTATACTTTTACACTGACAGTTGACAGTTGGTTATTTTTTTGAAGCAGTTTTGTAACGGAAGACGGTGTTCACAAATAGAGGACTTTCAATCCACGAAAAACGCTACATAAATACGGGGATTAAATAATTACAAAAAAAGGAAAAAAAAACTGGGGTTTTTCCAAGGAGAGAAGAAAAAAGGTAGGCGGATTTTTAGAGAGAAATCATTGAGAAAATAACGCTTGGTTTTTATTCAGCTTTTGTTAGATTTGAGTGTTTAATAATTGATCATCGCTACATCAGGAACACAATCCACGGGTTCAAAAAGTGACAGAGTCAATACTGAAAGTCCGAATTCCGACGTAGAGATTAGGAAAGAGTGAGATCCAAGCTGTAAACCCTTTTATCACCTGGATGAACCAGCCGCAAACGAATAGAATAAGAGGAACAATATTAATCCTGCCCACAGTCACCTGAAGGGCATTTGGTCACCTGCAGGAATCAAGTTCACCTATCGGAATATTTTACATACCTCGTGAGCCGAGTGCCCCTACCTTTGATAGTAACTATCTTGCGAAACCACTAAGTGCCAGCCGAAGGGCTGCGTAGTAGAACAATGATATCGGCAGACAAAGGAGAGAAGTTAGAAAACTATTTAATATGGCTAAGGTCTCGGACAACTGGTACCTCTACAAGAAAACCGTTTCGAATTAATTATAACAAAGATTTGAGAAGATCCAAACGAAGGTGGTTATGGAAAGCCTTCTGAGAAGAAATAGACAAGCCTCCAGGCTCCGTGAGGCTACCCAAAGTCTTGTCTAAGGATCACTCCAATGGTATTGTCTCCCTCAAAACTCCTGAAAGGTCCTTTACGGAGAATACCAAGTATACCATGGAACTATTAATGAGCACTGATTTCCCGAGTTCTCAAGTAACTGACCCTGGATTGGCCTTAGAATGTAACACTGGATCGGGGGTAGTTTTTGCCCACTAGTCCTACATTAGGAACAAAGGCTTGGCAAACAGGATACAGGATTACTGCGGGTAGGATAGTAAGGGCCATTGGCGCTTCCAAGCTGTTGTTATCCCTAAATCGGGGAGAAAATCCCATAAGGAAGCAAAATCCTATCGATCCATCAGCCTCTCCTCCTTTCTCCTGAAAACTATGGAGAAGGTTTTAGACAGGCATATTAGAGAGGGTCTTTCAGCGGACCCACTGCACTGCTTGCAATTTGGCTTCCGGCCAGGCTGATATTCAGAGACTTCCGTGCTAGTGAGAAATATCGAGAGATACCTCGAGGCCAAGGAAATCTCTGTGCTTTTGTAGACATTGAGGATGCGTTTGACAACGGTACCTTTGACGCGATCAATGCAGCCGCAGTAAAAAAAAGCGAGTAGATCATATCGAGCTTGCTGGTTCATTTGAAGCTGGTATCCCCAGTTGTAATTGTTGAATAGGATTAGATCTATTCGGTTGTATCGGAGATGGTGGGTATTATCCGGGAGAAGCATTATATATTCCGGATGGTTAATTACATCCTCGTACAAGGAATTTACCAGGTTGGCATTCTTGGATGATGTTACATTTCTTGGGGGCGTTATTCCAGATTGAGGCAACATGCCAGGTACATTATGTTGTTGTTGCAAACCCTGTTGTTTACAGTGTCGGACACAAGTTAAGCAACTAAGATGATGTACGGATTGTGGTGTATTGCAGGTTGCCAAAGCATTCCTCTTCCGAGTCACCATTTTCAACCTACTGAGGCACCTCACGTTGCGGCAATATTAGGTAAGTGCTGTCACCTAAGCCTACCTGGATCAAGGCGAACTACTTGCTTGTTTACCCCTCGGATCATCAAGGCGTTTCGCTCGCGGTAAAATTGGCCCACGACTGTAAAAGCTGAACAGAGCTTCGTTACCTCTTTTAAGAATACCAACTGGAAGAACTTCAACAGGGACCTAACATTTTAGACTGCAACTGATGAATATACCCACGGATCGGAATTTGTCCCACGACGACATCGAGATGGAAGAGGTTATGTCAAGGTTCGACTTGAGGTCCCCACACTGCTAACAGTGCGGACAGTCCAACGGTCAAAAGAGAATTATTTCATCGGGGACTCAAACTCAAGAGATCCACTGGAACTGATCACATTTCTAACTTTTTATTAAAGCACGGTATCTAGGCACCTCATCATCAGCAATTGCCTATGCAATAGCTTTTTCCCTAGTGCTTGGACGGAGACCAAGATTGTTCCCGTTCTCAAAATCGGAAGAGTCCAAACTCAAGATGATCTGAGGCTCTACTATCTAACCTAGGAAAACTTCTCGAAAAGGTCATCCTAAGGAACCAACGAGATTATTCCAAAGCGTCAGTTCAGTTTCGAGAAACTGCTCTCTATTGAGCGCGCTCTGCTTCTTCTTCTAGAGAGTTTCATCAAAAATCTAAGGGGCAAAAAATGCACGGTTATGTGCGCGCTCGACTTAAGAAAGGCTTTCGACAGCGTTTGGAACAAAGGCCTTATATAAAGATGAACGGATTGGACTGGTCCTATAACATCTCCAAGATAGTATGCAGCTTCCTTTCAAATAGAACTGCAACAATACATATGGGTGAGACGACGTCCGATAATTTCGCGATCAGCTCTGGGGTACCGCAGGGGTCTATACTGGGCCCAAAACTGTTCAACATCTTTGACCACGACTTCATACATAACAACGAATTGGGCTCTTCAGGCATTCAGTTCGCGGCAGATATAATCTGGTAAGGGCTTGCAATAGGTCCTCAGCTGCGGCGGCAACCGCGCTTTAGACACAGCTGACTTGCATCACGAGCCGTTACAGAATCTAGAACAAGTTATGGCTGCAACGGCGGCTATAAGGGCGCTCACCAGCTCCAAAACTCTCTGCAGTAGGACTAAACTACTACTTTACAAAGCAAAGCTTAGGCTAATCGTTGCATACGCGTTTCTAGTTTGGTGTACCTGTTCTTCTACAGCTAAGGAAATTCAGATCCTAGAAAGGCGCTGCACCTTACTGTATATGAAAGAAACGAGCAAATGGCACTCGAATCCCAACTTCTACTTCGTTTTGCAGCACATTCTTTAGTTTTGCGTTTATCGTAGTTAGTTTTTTAATTATTGGTGATTTTCAATTAATCAACAATATTCCCGCCAAATTTTCACGAATTACTGCCTGCCGTTAACGGTTAATTAAATCAAACTCTCCATCTATCGTCAAGTACATAAAACAAACACCATAACCGAAAAGTAAACTTTCTGAACGATTTTACTTTATAGCAAAAGCTCAGGGCTGTCCTTAAAAACCAGAAAGCTTTCGTACTTTGACATTTCTCTTGTTGCTGTCGATGTGATAAGAACGACCCTGAAATCAGCTGTAATAAAATTCTTTGACAGTGCGATTCTTATTTTGTTTACGGATTAATTTAAAGCGAATTTACAGGATTAACGCAAAGGTAGCTCCGCCAGCACTCAATAACGGTGCCTATTTTGTCCCAACATTAATGGTAAATTTGTCTTTTTAGATGATGTTTTAGACAGTCGGGCAGTGCGCATGCTTTAATATGGCTGGCCTACCTTCCGTAGCCAAGGCGACAAGGCCTTAGCAACCAAGACAACAAAGGTAAATTACCGAAATTCACTTGCATTTCTTAGCGAGAAAAATAAATGATTTGTCTGCTTTTTAGTGCTACTTAAATCTATCGGAATATTGTGCAATTCGGAATCAAACCCCACCTTTCGGTCTAGAGGCTTATCAGCGGCGGACAGGGCCCTCGGTGAGTGCACTTTTTTCATGCTAATATTACGCACATTTTCACGCATTGGTGGAAAGCAGAATTTTTTGGGTTTTTTTTAGACATTTTACAGGTGAAAGGTGTGCACTCCTTAAAGGGAATTGTTTGCCAAGATTAATTAGTGGCAGAGAGTTGAGAGGTTGTTGCCAATGCGTGGTTCCGGTAATGATTTTGTTCTAAACTTATGTAAGGCTCAAAATTTTCTGGTAATTTTTCCATGCTGTTAACCTAGGACTCAATACGGCTATTAGTAATATAAGTGAGCCATTAGGCCATAGTATAAGTTTCAGGAATAACTTGAAAGAAAGTAACTTAAAGAATCATTATATTTTCCAGCAAGAGTGTTTCTTATAGATTTTCAGCACAGTACACAGCTGCATAAAAGCAGGCACTCTAGTTACAATGAAGTACATTCTGTAACCTGGAAAGTTCTCTATTAAGAAAAACATTCACAAGCTTCCATCAATATCATTTTCAGCTTCATATCGATAATTAGGCTTTTAGTCAACTTGCGTTCTTCTTAGGTAGCGATATAGTCCTTGTCACACTCTGCTGCTTCCGGCAGCATTGTGCAGGGAAGATGAACTGCACACAATTGGCGCTGAAAGGACACCGTTTTTCAGCCGGAATCTTGTAAAGCTTGGTCTTATACATAAGTATATGGCAGTGTGCTTGGAGTGACTTAATATCCACCCTGTTATATTCAGGTACGGGATCGATCTCCTATTTTTAGCTTCTCTCGAAAACTTCGCATTAAAAAAAAAATAGAAAATAGTGAAAAGTCAAGTGAAGACCACAATTACCAAAAAAAACGGAATAGTGAAAGACAATAAATCAGTCACCTCCAACCACTTCCCGTGCTCCCAGCTAGGCTGCGCCTGCGCCAGAGGCTAAATCGGTTGTTTAATAGGAATCGACTTGTTTAAAGAAACATAACAGTCCAACAAGGCTGCTTCCGTTAGCCCTGTTGTTGTTTCGCCGGCACAGTATGCTATGAATGAGGTTATAAACCTTACGCAAAAGAGCAGTGGCGGAAGAACGCCCCCGCAAACCCTGTCTTGCGTGGAGAGGGGCGCCCTCAAGTTCGGGTAAATTCAAAAACTAATCACTGCCGCATCAATGCAGAATTCAGCTACAGACTTCAAATTGAAGTCTGTAGCTGAATTCTGCAGTGATGAGTTTTGAATTTACCCTTCCTTTGATCAAAATGATAGAGATTCACGTTTGTTTTGAAAAAATAAAGAGAACGCCGAAAGGATGTATCGCGTTAAGAATAATAAATGGATTAGTCAAAGTAATTGAATCACGAATTAAAGTAACTGAAACGATCGTAAAAGGCTCCCGAATGTCAAGGAACAAATCGTCTGCTACTAGAAAAAAGGGGAGACCTCTGAAATTCTCCTAACTGATTCTCCTCCAGCAAGTACGAGCTATGCAGTCTTTGCTGAGCTCAAATCGGTCAACAAATCACCAAGCAAGTTAGCAGTGGTCTCTGAGACGAAAAATAAAATTCCTACGGGTTACATTGAACAGGATGTGTAGTAACTGCCCTTTGGGTCCGTAACATAGGGTATTCATACTCTTACGGCTGATGGCCACCAAAGTTTTGGTTCATGGTGTGGATAAATGTTTGAATGGATAAGACTTGCTGGGGGCTCTGAGAGATAGTAATCAGTGGCGGTTCCTCTTTGGAAGCAAAGGAAGCACTGCTTCCCTTGACCAAATAGGCAACTTCATAAAAATAAATTTATATAAATGATAATACATTTAAATTTTAAAATATATCAAGATTAATTACAACAAAAATCTTAATTTATTTCCTCCTCTGGAAACACTAAAGCTGGAGATATTGCAGCTTCCCATTGCTGTGTTCGAACCTAGGCCTCGAACATGATATGAGCGGCGAGCGGCAGAGTGACAATACGAAAGTGCCTCTCCGCTAATTTGAGACGTTAAATTTTCCTGGTGCCGCTCTTATCGTGGCCGAGGCTTTACACAACATGGGGAAGCTGTAATATCTCCAGCTTCTTTGCCACAGAAAATCAACGTAAAACTCCAACACATTCAATCTAATTGGACCCACACTCCCGCAAAGGTTTGCGTTAATACAGTACCCTCAGAAGCTGAGCTAAACGCAGCTTTTTCGGAACCGAACAGCGAGAATTGAGAAGTCGAAGATAGAGAAATTTTCTGTATCCACCATATTCTCTTTTGTTCTGGCTTCGAGCAATATTAAATTTGCTCTTAAAATTTTGTTTCGTAATTTTGTTTTTGACTCTTCTTAAAATATGAATTTTTGTTTGAAGATTGAGTCAAGAAAAAAGAGATCGAGGATAGGTGAAGTTTCTCTTTATCTATTATTCATTCTAGTGGGGTGGCAGGCGGTGTTTATTGAATATAAGCTGATGATTTAAAGGATAGAGAATATTTTTATGAAATTCATTTTTGAGTACGGGTTGCCTGAAGTGTTTTTTTGCAAGAAGAATGTAATGATGGTAGGCGAAGGTTACAATAGGGTTTTATTATTACTAGGGGTATTCATGATCTGTGTTATTTGTGTTATTCATGTTAAACAAATGTCATTTACTATGAGTTTTATTTTCGATCTTTTAGATTTTGGCTTATTATAGCTTAACAGCTTTTCTTTGGACGCTTTAATTTTGAACAGAATTTGAAAAAGGGCGCAAAATGCCCGCTAGCAGTGAAACTATTTCGACAAAATGCAAAAATTCACGGCTTTGAATTCGATTTTTTTCACTTTTTTTAAGTTCAAAAAATTTTTCTTGTCCACAATCATAAAAGAAACTGTATTATTAAAAAAAGGAAAAACCTCATGCGATGCACAAAAATTAAAGGGCAATTAATTTTCAAATTTGAAGTCAATTTTTGGGATTTGAATAAGATATTTTGACCTGAAATTGTAACCAGTTATTGTAAAAGTTGACTGAAAAAATCCGATGATGCCAAAATTTAGCAGTTTTTTAAGTTTGTCTTGACGTTAGGTGTACAGATAAAAATTTGATATTATAACCGCTGATAGACAAAATCATAACGAGCAGCCTCTATTTTTTTGCATTTTGCGGACCTACACATTCTATATACAGCTGTGAACACTAAAATAGCAGTACTTCGATTCAAATCCATTAAACTCATTTCTAATCGTTATGATGGCGAAAAATTCTAAGAATTATGTGAGGGTATTTAGCTGTACTCCTAAATTTAAAAATTCACACTGGCTCTAGAGATTATGTCCGACGTCCACCAAATATGGAGTACCATCCAAAATACACCACGAAAACAGTTAAGTTTGGTGGGTCAAAAATGTTTTTCGTATTACGGTGTGGGTCCCATACACAAAATTGATGGTATCATGGACCAAAATGTGTATGTGAGTATTTTGGAAAATGTAATACTACCATACGCTTGCGAAGAAATGCCTCTTAGATGGGTTTTCCAGCAGGATAATGACACAAACATACTAGTCGTAAGACAAAGGAATGGTTTCGGGTCAATGGAGTGGATGTTATGGACTGGCCAGCTCAGTCTCCTGACCTCAACCCCATTGAAAATCTTTGGGGAGACGTTAAAAGAGATGTGGCTGAAGCGAATCCAACAAATAATGCACAACTTTGGGGAGCTGTGCAAAATGCATGGTACTCTATACCGGCTGCTCGATGCAGTAAATTAGTCGGCTCAATGTCGCGACGTTGCAAAGCAGTTATCGAAGCATTGGGAAATGCAACAAAATATTAGGTGTTATAATACTGAAACGTTTAATTTAACGACAAAAAAAACTATTTTTTGGCAACTTTTCTTTACAGAATTCTAATCAAGAAATAAGACTACTATTTTAATGTTAACCACGTTAAAGACATCTCACCGTTTTACAGTATTGTTTGTAGGAATACGTTTTTCATTTTTCGTTTTTAATTAATACTTTGACATATGAAAATAAAATACCTGTAAATATTTATTATTATGTAAGCTACTTGGAATATATTTAACTATTTAATTTTTTTTTGGACTACTGCTATTTTAATGTTCACAGCTGTATATATACCTACAGATATATGATATAGATACAGATATACAGATATATACAGATATTTTTACTTTTATCGTTCGCTTTGGGCATTGCTTCCCTTATCCTGAACCTTACGAACCGCCACTGATAGTAATCCTGTGTTTGATTTCCAAAAATAGTATTTAGGATAAATTGGAAAAAGAAAATAGATGGGCAGACATTGATAAGCTCATCTAATACAATTAAAGTATACATTGGAGGTTTAAAGTATACCTTCTGCGGGAGATCATTAAAAGGCAAGAATTTGCTGAGATCCAGCACCAAATATTAAACCAACAAACCGTTTCTGACGACACAAATTTTTAAGAGCTGTGGAGTACAACAAAGGGTGCTATATTGACGGCAGCGGAAGCAAGCATCGGTTAAGTCTAAAGAAACATGCAACACTGGATCTCGGACACAACCTGGCAAAAAATAGAACGCAGGCCCTAAAAATAACGTGAGTTCTACAAGCAACCCCGGACAAACGTCATCAACTTGAACGGGAATATTTTCAATTACAACGGGAGATAAAGAGAATCGTCCGGGGTGATAAAAGGCAGCGAGCTCGCACAAAATGTTGAAAACGCGGCAAACACTGGTGCTGTAAGGTGCTGTACCAAATTACTAAACAGCTCACGGGAAAGCATTCTACTAAAAACCACGCCGTCCAATACTACGGTATTTGAACAAACAGAAGGAAAGCATTCGATCCAGTTCTTCGGAGGTAGGTGGCTAAAGAATATCGGGGGCAACTTAAAGAATCAATGATTATCAGTTATCGAGACGTCGCCAAAAATCGTCGAGAATGGGAACGAATCGTGAATAAAGTTCGAGACCCAGCGTTGCGGGGACGTCCCTTTCGGACCGCCAGCTAACGGATCAAAGATGAAGAAGAAATTTGTCATTCAGGATTTGTTTGGACTGTACATACCGCATAAGCTTGTTGCTGATTATCGTCTCCATGGTAATTGCTGAGCAAATTGAAGAGGAACTTCGTCCATATTTGCCAGCTGTTCCAACTTAAAGTGATGTGTCTTTTGACATTGAATAATGTAACGATGAAACTCGAAACTCTTTTGCTATTACCTTTCATTCATCTTTTGGGCAAATTTGATGTTCGTTTCATGAACTATCAGCACCAATTGTGTGCTACCTTCAACTCATCAATTTCTCTTTCTCCAGCCTCATCTTGCCTCATCCCCCAACAATTGTCCTTGACATTGTGCTGGCTTGTGCGAAATTAATATTTAGATGGATTTTTTAATATTGTAACCGACCTTGATTACAGAATAAATATGTATATGTAGCGGTTTGTTCGATAACATTTTACCTTTTTTCTAGCAGCATCAACAATCTATGAAGTAGGTTTGAGAGACGTTTTAATGGAGGTGGGTTACAGATCGCCCGGATACATCCGAATTCAGGGTATGAAGTCAAAGTATTGATTTTCATATTACTCTCGATTTTCTGGAAATAATAATGGGATACAATTTCAGAGTATGGTGTCAATATGGCATAAATTCCTGGTAAAATATACTCGAACATTTTTCAAGGAAACCCCTATGACGAACGTCGTGTTATTTTGTATGTGATACACTCTTTAATATTTCTACAATATTTTTATAATCAAATGCTCACTAGACAGATTTTCCACATTCTGATATTTTAAAGATGTTTCCCAATATTATTTACTTGCTGATGTATTGTGAAGACGAGGATATGTATGAAGGATTTCTGATTAGATACGAAATAGAGAATCTTAACAATAATTGCAAATTCCTGGGTATATTGTATTGTAATGTATTTTATTTTGACAGAAGTTTGGTAGACCAAAAGATAACTTAGGCTACTAATAAGCCTTAAAATAGTTTTGTAATTGCCTTTCACACTTTTTTAGGCATTAATCGTGCTTTGCCTGTGTGGGGACACATACGTCGCTCTAGTGCAGCACACCTGTAAAGGACGTGTTCTGCGGGGTCTGTTTCTACCAAACTGTATCTACATTCGTCGGCCGAAATCTGTCAGACCCTAATGCCTTATTATTCGCAATGCTTAGCGTACTTCTTCTATGGTAGAGGCTGCTGTGCTGTCATTCTCATCGTCCGCATTCACCTTCTGTACATTTCGGATACCAATGTGCGCCTGTTCTGAGTTCATTAGTAGTAGTTCCTCGAAATGCTCTGCCAATACTTTGTCGTTGTTACTTATTACTACCTCCCCACGCACATTGTCACTCTAGGCTTAAATACTTTCCGTTGTTGATTTACCTTTTTGTAGAAGTTTCTTGCATCCTGATTCTTCTATTTTTCCAGTTGTTCTTCCCAATACTACCTTTTTTCGCTTTGTGCATTATCTTCTCAGATCGCCTCTTTTCCTCATACTCCTCTTCAGAGCTTTTTGTTCTGTCTACTTAGCATGACTTGGTATGCTCGGCTTTTATCCGTTATCACCTGGGCGCAGCCATGGTTTTCGGACAGCTGTCTGGACCTCGTCGATCAGCGGAAACGAATGAAACATCGAATTCGGACAATACCGAACAAAGAACTTCGGCGGAAGCCGAAGCATACGAAGCGTAATGGAATAACGTTCCGTCAGACACGGAAGAGGCCGCGTCAATGCACGAGTACCGGATGCTGTATCAGACAATCCGGCAGTTAGTTGGCAAAACAACATGAACAAACGACAACATCAAAAAATTCTTCCACCAGCTGTACAACCACAACACGCACAAGGTCCAGCACCCGAGCCGCCGATTATCGAACAGTTGACGAATCAGTTTCTCGATATCTAACCGACAATTATCGAGGTGAAGACGGCAATTAAATCGTTGAAAAATAGAAAAGCGCCGGGAATAGATCAAGTAACCGCCGAGATGATCAAAGCCGGAAGTGATGTCTTATCACAACGACTTCATGTCCTGATAACATACATATGGTATTCGGATTGTGCCCCGTCGGCGTGGAAGAAAGCGAACGTTGCACCAATTTTGAAAAAAAAAAGTCGGGAATGCAAGAGTTATCGCGGCATTAACCTCCCTAACTGCCGTCTTTTCATCGATTTCAAATCCGCTTTCAATTGCATCGATTGGAACAGCTTGTGGAGAGTCTTGAAAACCGAACACGTACCATTAAAAATTATCCATCTTCTCCAAGCTTCGTACGATGGCTCAACCAGCAGCGTTCGTAGGAGTTCCCGATTCAAGCGGATAACCGACACGGAAATGTCGCTTCGCCACTTCTCTTTAACGTTGTGATCGACGCGATTATGCGTGAAGCATTCGATGGACGACGCGGAGTTCGATACGACGACAACCACTTCGTAATCGACTTGCTGCTCGCCGACGATAGCGACGTCTTCGCCGATACGGATGCCGAAGGAACGGATATCTTGTACGACATTTCCCGCATCGTCCAGCTATACGGGTTAAGAATCAATGCGGAAAAGACCAAAGTGCTCACAGCGGACAGATCGAGGGCTAATATTCACCTCAATGGAACCAAAGTCGAACAGGTCCCGATGTTCGAATATTTGAGATCATTGTTTGAGGAAAAGAAAGTGGCATCGACGGCCGACATTCACAGCTGAATTGGCGAGACAACAACAACATTCGCCTCGCTCAAGTGGTGCATATGGAAACGAACAAACATTACCATCAAAACGAAAGGAAGCCTTTGCCAAACGTTAATCCTTTCGATTCTTCTTTATGGATCCGAAATGTGGACACTTCTCAAGCCAAACGTCAACAAGCTCGATGTTTCCAAATGTGATGTGATCAACAGACACTGATCGAAGAAGAAATACCAAAATGTCGACTACGGTGGTTTGGATATGTTTGCCGAATGGAAGAAACAGCTTACCACGTAAACTTCTCTGGCGAGACCGTCCGTGAAACTAGAGAATTCAGCAAAAATCGTCGGGAATTGAAACGAATGATGCATGGAGCTTGAGACCCAGCTGCACTGACAGCGGCGTATCCGTTACGGGGCCGTCCCGCTCGGACCCCCAGCTAACGGATCATAGAAGAAGAAACAGAAGCCCTTATTGTGTCAATATTCAAATTAAATTTCTTCTTTTAACTCTTTTAAACAAGCTTTCGTACCTTACATAATATCAAAACGCAGATTTTCTAAAATATCTCGAAATTATCATTCAACATAAAATAATTTCACTTATTCCCCCATTCCCTGTCTTTACCTTAACAATTCCACGAATTATTGTCCCTGAATGAAATGCAACGAACCGTTAAGGATGGCAGGATTAATGCAAACGAGCACCTGCCGCAACCACATGTTCGTGTGTTGTTTCAGCAGTACCTCATCAGTGCCTGCTCAGACGCGGTCCCCGTGTAAAATGCTCACTTTTGAAACTCGAAAAAGTTTAATTAGACCGAAGTAAGATTGCATCAATTCCTTTGATTAGACGAACGAACATTTCTGGATATAAAATTGTGGATAAAAGTAAAAGTAAAATTTTGTTTTTGGTAATTTCAAACTTGATTAACTTTTAGATCAAATGTAATATTTTTGTATTATTTGAAAGAAAGTTGTTAATTGTCCTAAGGAGAAAAGTTGCGATTAAGTTGTTCTTATAGATTTATGCTCTTAATGAGTCTTGTTGTTGTTGTTGTTGATTTTGGTTCGACGGATTATAATTGGGAAGTGATCAAAGTGAAATTGGGGAAGATTTTTGATTGATATCAATTCCTGTC
This sequence comes from Thereva unica, assembly GCA_949987705.1. Classification (NCBI taxonomy): domain Eukaryota; kingdom Metazoa; phylum Arthropoda; class Insecta; order Diptera; family Therevidae; genus Thereva; species Thereva unica. The sequence continues at coordinate 154,223,516 of OX465283.1, forward strand.
CGGGATTAGTACGGCTAAATATATGTTTTAAAATTGTAGATGTGTTCAAGACATCGGCTAAATGTGGAATACTCTTCGATTTTAGACAACCTTGATGGTTTCCAAATGAGCACTATGTCGTCGCTAGGGATTTCGTTTTCAAGAGTGTATTTTTACTTTTTAACGTGCACTCACAGTCAAAAGGAAGTATATACAGTGGCGGATTTAAGGGGGGAAATGAGGGACATTTCCCCCACCTCCCAAAGTCCTTTTTAAGTTTGGATAATTTCAGTTCTGAAAAAATATGTCGAGTGAAATTGAACTAGGAAATTTATTTCTATATATGTGTAATCATAAATATTACTGTCTATTTTTAACGAAAAACTCTTGACAAAATGCCTCAACATTTTTAAATTGTAGCTGTGTGCTTAGTTTGAAATGTTATGTAATCAAAATAGGTCTGTATCTGAAATTGTTGAATTTTGAAAAAATGCGGCTTAATAGAAAATTTGTTTTAGAACCTACATATACATAGGTACAATACCTCTGTGAGCTTTTTAATTAACAGATTCCATACGGTAAGACATGCAGGACTTATCCTGGGCAGTACATTTGTCCTTACACGACGGTAAATTGTACTGACTACTCAATTTATTGAAATCTCCCACTTCAAAAATGTCCTACTACTACTGGTATGAACGGGTAGCCCAAAGAATATAAATATCTGCACTGCCTGTTATTGACCTTGGCTTTGTGCAACATCATCCTCCACGATTGTCGGTCCCTGTCTTAAAGTCTCCAATTTGTTATACCTAGGGTTCATAGATCTTATTCTAATCTATCTACATATATATCCCTGCACCCAAACCCAACCCACGAATATCAAGGAACACAGGAACACATCCATTGCATTTGTTACATTGATGTGTAGGTGTACACAGGTTTTTTATACCCTTGACAGACAGGCATAGTCCAGTCAAAATAGACATTCAACTGCCGCAAAATTCGGGATTAGCTGAAAATTGGAACAGCTCTTTAAAACATCATTGTAAATGAAATGTCGTATGGCTCCAACAATCGGGAGAAGCAAAAAAGTTTATTCAAAAGATGAAAAAATCAGTTTTTACAAATATCTCTTATACGCTAAGTCATATCATAAAATAGTTCTTACAAAGTTTGTACGTAATGCCATTGTCTACAAAAAATATTTAACATTTTCGCCGTTTTAAAAATTTAAAATACTCCAATCCCGTTTTTCGCTACTTGTAAACGTCATCAGACATTCAATAAAATCTTTTGTTCGACTACGCGGCTAATATTTTCAGGGGTGATTCCTCGATGTATTTGAAAAAAATTATTGTATAGAGGGAGCTGTCTTCACTATCCACTAACATACAGGGTATTTACGAAACACATACTACCTATACATGATGAGTTGAATAGTTGAGTTGAGGTTGAGTTGAATTTTCGGCTCGCAAACAAAGCACAGATATCCTGCTGTCAACTAAATTCAACTACTAAAGTACTAAACTCGCGCCTATATGCATAACTTCAACTCAAGCTAGGTAGCAGAGTTGTTTCCGAGTTCAGTCGATCCTAATTTAACTCGATTTGGGTCTACTTCTAGTTGGACTTGGGTTCAACCTGAGTTCAACTCATCATGTATACGTATGTACTAACAGAAACTTGAATGACTCCATTTAGAAGATATGTATTCGGAGGTTCAAAGCATGAGAAAAATCCCAATATACAGCTTTTAAGAGGTATATGATGGCCGTAGAGTTTTTAAATATTTTTATCGGAAACACATACGGGCCCACGACGGCCAAACTTGTCCAAAAAAATTAAATGGCCGAGTACTGAACTGTACACACGGGCATACGACGGTAAATTTGAGCCAAAAAAAATAATTTGTACCAATGTATTGTTGAGTGTGGTTTGTGAGAACTTGATCATTTTCGTTATGTACACTCGGCCTTTCGATTATCATACTTAAAGGCTATCAATGCATAAGAAAGCCAGGTGCGCCAGTCGTCGGTGTGTAAAGTCACCGCGTACTTGATTTTTAGTGTTGATTTATATTTTAGTGGGAAATTTTGTTAGAACCTAACCTTCAATTGATAAATTTGTGCATTGTTAATTTTTTTTTGTAATATTCGAATACGAAGACATGAGCACCAGATTTCATAATGGTTTTCTCAATAAATATACGGGCGTACAGTCCGACAGACATCCTTCTGATGCCCGGCACATGTCCTAGGACTATGTTTCAAACACGGCCGGTGTTCGCCCGTTGCAAAGCCATCTTTTATTTCCACTCGGGGAATTATTTTATTCTTAGGGAGAATTTTTTTTTACTATCATTTTTAACTGTACACACAGTACTATTTCAGATAACATCTTCTCCAGATGTAAAGTAAAATTTCATTTCCAAATAACACTTAAAAATTAACCCATATAACTTGTCTCTAGACTCTATATGATATGAGAAGATTATGTCTTGTGTACTTACTTTGTACAGTTTAGCTTATAGCCTTCTCTGAATTTATTTGAGAACGCAGCAATTTTAACAATACCCAGTTTAGTTTAAATGTTATATCAATCCAAACATTCTGTTTTGAAATAAGAGAATACCCCTCCCCACCCTGGAACGGAATTTATTTCATTGCAAGATACACTTTCAAAGCCCCAAAGGAACTATTTGAGGTAAAGCGAATGTGGCTTTGGCATACAGATGTCGAGATTCATAACCAAAACCCAAATCAAATAACAATCAAAACTGGTCACAATTTAACCAATAAGAAAATTGTTTTATATCAATTAAAATTCTTAAAATCTGTGCTCTAGTCCACGACAATAGTTACCCAATACATGTACTCTTGAGAGTCGTAATCAATCAGAAATTTCTTGGTATCGATATTTGCATTTTCCGATATCTGTGCTGCACATTTTCTGCTTATCAATGATGGAGGCACTTTCGTATGTGTTGTTGGCATGTGCAGGATATCACTAAAAGTTTCGCATTATATCTATTTGTGATAACAGGCGCTAAAAGAACTTATCGGGCGTTTATGGTTTGGAAATGACGAAGGAAGTCCTTTATTAGTTCAATAGACGAAATATTCATTTATCTCGACATATTTTGCATACTCAGAATGAACTAAAAGAAATTAAATGTGCCCTGTTGAAATGGAGAATTTGTAGTTTTAATAAGTCATAAAAACACTCCAGCTCCTATACCAACTCTGATTTGGATCCGTCTGCCTACAAGATAACGTCATGATCTTTGTCAAGCTGGAAATCTTCCAATTCCTCTCTGGTTAGGATCCGGATATTGAGGTTACTGCAGAAATCTAATTTTGCGACCATGTAGTCGGTAGGTCCTGATACCATTTCCTGTGGTAAAGAGCGTAGTATATTAACTACGCCCATAGGTTTCCTCGACCCCGCATTCATGCATCCGGAGGGTTGAACAGGCCGCCTGTTGCCATATTGTATATACTACATTGTCAACCGCTGCATCTGAGCTTGTAGATGCTCACTCCCTATCAATCTCGATGACTGTTAGTTCATCCAAGCACTCACTAAGTTCTTCATCGGAGTTAGCCTCTCCGTTGGATAAAGCCGTTTTGAAACTTTTATCCATGCTTGCCTTAGTCCAAAATGGAGTTTAAGGTCAACTGTTTGGAGCCTCACTGTCCATGCACTGTCTATAGGGATGCGCCGAAGATACTCGAGCAATTTGACCCATCACGAACTACATAATCATCTCTGATATTTTGGCCTCGATGTCGGTCCAGGAGTCGAGAGTTGGAGACCGTTGCAACCAGCTTGCTTGCCTTCGGCACGATACATTTACACCTTGGCTTAAAAGTCGTGCCTCAAACTACGGGTTGCCAACAGCACTGCTTTTGCTACTTGTCGTAATGTCTTCCAAAGTGAAGCGTTGTGTAGTAAACGAAGATGTAGTTATGTTGAGATTGTTTGGACATAGATACAGACAATGAGCGAAAAGAGATAGACAAAACAAGTATACAAAACGAGTGCGAATGCGACAGTTGGAAGGGATCGACCTCAGAGAACAAACCTCAATTAGATTCAGAACGTTTTTAGCAAAGGTCTCCTTAGCCTACCTAATAGTTAATGTTTAAAAAATTTGGCTCTCAAAATAAATTTCAATAATTGTGCTGTAGCTATTTGGCTCTGTTAACAAATGAGTTTGCCGACCACTGGGGCCTTATCATGAAATGCGATACGAAAGTAAATACGAACCGAAATTAATTTGCGGTACGAATGAATCTACCGATAATAGGATCCGTGTACTACGAATTCGCATTGCCAAGGGAGTTCTACCCTACGCAACTTAAAAATTCTTTCTAATACTGGGAAAGTAGGCAACTTCATGCCAATATTTGACATTTTATAAGTGCGGTAATAAAGTTTGTGAGTTTTCTTTACAAAAATTAAATAATTTAATCGAAGTAAAATAAAATATATATTATATACATTATTATATAAAAATGATTAGTGTCGAAACGTTTTTCTCATCATCTGACAGTGAAGAAGAAAATCTTCAAAATATGCGATTGGTTCGAAGAAAACTTCGTGATAATTCGAATCCTATGGGACTCCCTGATGCAATATGAGTACACAAACTTTATTAGTTTCTTCATTACAATTATTTTCTGTTACAGCTTTATACAATTCTTTCGAGTATCAAAGCCGGTGTTTTCGTATCTTTTAGAAGAGATTAACAATGAATTTAACCCAGCGGCTAATTCGGTTTCCATTCCAAGCTATGTAAAGCTTGCGTCTGTTTTACGTTTTTTCGCGGAAGGAGGATACCAAAGAGGCACGGGGCAGGATAGTTTTGTGGGCATGGCGCAACCAACCATTTCAACAAATCTGAAGGAAGTCCTTACAATACTGGCAATGAAAATCTGTCCAAAATGGATAAACTATAAATGCAGAAGAAAAGAATGCTTGCTCAAATACCCTTTAGCTAAACTGGGATTCGTCTTCATCCAAGTTACTAAAATTTCGTATTGTTTTTGTGTTGTATCTTTTCCCCTGAAAAATTGTTTATTTATATAATCAATTAAATATGTAGTTATAAGAAAATATGAAATATAAATTTACATTTTTTATTCCTAAAGTGTGCACCAATCACTCACGAAATCGAAATGCGACAGCTGCACAGCTATCGGAAAAAATTCCGTTTGTAATCGCATCAAATCGATTCGAATTCGCATGGCATGATCGCTTTTTTCGATTTTCGGATAATTTCATTTTCGAATCGCATTTCATGATAAGGCCCCTGGTCTATCCAAAACCTCTCCACAGCTGGCCGTTTTGTAACTTTTTAGTAGGTACACCATGTATATGGGGACTCGTCCGAACATAATTCTTTGGATCCTAGCTATGATCTGATTACTGCGATCCCAAAGCCTTTGAAGAATCCTCATAAAGTGTCTTCTTATAGACCTATATCCATATTACCCATAATGTCAAAAAATATTTGAAAAAATCCAATATTGAAAACGAAAACATGATACTAACCCGTTTGGTTTAAGAAAAAATGTACATTATTAAATAGGCTCTAAAAGAAAAAATGATATCCTGAGCTATATTTTTAGAAGTTGCTCAACCGTTTGACAAAGAATGACATGAAGGACAACTATATAAGCTGAGATTACTCTTTCCCAAAGAACATGCGACGATTTTGGAATCTTATCTCACAAAGAGGTTCTTTCGCATCAAGCCACAGATGCTTACTCCCATCTAAAAGAATAAGAGCTGGAGTACATCAAGGAAGTGTATTAGGTCCCATGCTATACTTACTTTTCACGAATGACCTTCCAGACCCCTCAAATAGTAAGGCACTTTCGCCGACAATACAAAATACATACAATCGAGAAAAGGGAAGTAGAATTAACCCGTATCCTCCAAAACGCTCATCTATACACAATAAACTGCTTATATACAAACAAATATTAAGACCCGTGTGAACATACGGAATTCAGTTGTGGAGTGTACCACTGAAAATAATATAGAAATAATTCAACTGTTCCAAAATAAAGTAATAAGAAGAACAGCAAGTAAATGCACCATGTTAAACAAGTAAGAAACATTGAGAAATACTCTTTTCCATTTGCGTTTAATGTTGAACTACATAGCCATCACAATCATTGCCCGAAAAAGAGACAGAAAAACAAATATTTAGTGTAATACCTACCAAGTGATGGATACTCCATTAAAGCATCGTTCACGATTATAAAATGTGTTCGTAAGAGGTGCCTCTTTTTTTTGAGCCAGTACAATGTCATACTTCAAATGAGGCGTGGGGCCATTGTATTGACAAAAACAAGCAAATTAAAGAAAGACGGATAATAAACACCACTGAAAAGCTTTTCTGCCAGTTTCTACCCCAGAGTAAGTAAGAAACCTACATAAGCCCTCACAATGTAGATTTATATTTCATATTTCTCACCTAATTTCAAGTTGACAATTTTACTGCCGCAAAAGTAGTAAGAAATTTCTCTAATCTCCAGTTCGTATTTCGTATCGTCTCATTTACCTCGATACACTAGTAGGACATTATTTTTGAACCGGGACATTTCACAAAATTAAGTCCTCAACACAATTTATCATATTGTAAGGGAAAAATGTACTGCCTCGAGTAAGTCCGGCTAAACGCTATAAAATTTTGTAGTCTTCATTTCAAAAAATCGTGAACAGGGTTTTTCCGTTTTACATTAAAATGAAGCAGTATTACACTTATTTATCTCCATATATACCAAAAATTCAAAAAAAAATCAAAAAGTGCAAAAACTATCATCCAATTTGCGTGAAACGAAATTAATCGAAAAGACGCATTTCCATTCATGCCATTGACCTCACCAAAATGATCTTATAAAATTTTCTGAATGTAATCATGCTTCAATACAATTCATACTAACTTTCGAAAAACACCCTCAATATTATTCCACAGCTGAACCAAATCGTTCAAGCGGGCCACCTGCCCTAAAATTGTACCTTTACCGGTATGCCGCCGCAGCCAGTTGGTATTCTCAACACTTCTCTATCATAAACTCAACTCCCTCGTGTGCATTCAGCATTTTGCGTTCAGGAACTATATTCTCAACCCCTGTAATTTCGAAAACATTTATTACCTTCTAGAAATTCAAAAAAAAAAAAAACTAGCAACAACAACAAAAAATAAAGTAAAGGTAAAAAAACGGGAAAACAGTCCTGTTACCGCACTTTCCCGCGAACTTTCCGAATGCACTTTATGTCCGCTAGTTTTACCTGTATCTCACTCCAAGCACGCCAGTTATTTGATCAATAACTCCTTTATCACAAAAGCACACCGGCACACAGCTTACGAATTGGTGTTTTCCAGATAAAATTTTTTCTCCTTCGTCTTTTTTTCGGTGTGTGACTTAAGGAGGTTTAAGGGTAGTGAGTTTTGTGCAAAATTTTTTAACTAAATTGGTGTAAAAAAATATTGTTAATTTAACAAAAAATTGTGGAAAAAACTATGCTTCTTTTGAAGCATTACTCCAGTGATAAGGTATTGCTGTTGGAAATGCTGTGGCGCTGTGGTTTGTGCGATTAAATGAAAATTGTTATTCGCCTCATAAAAATCATTCATAAACATCACAAAAATGTCTTTAACATAAAATAACTCTATTTGGAACTAAAACTTATTAAAACAGCATTAAAAGTTGGTAAATGTGCATAAATTAACTCAAAACAGTGTGAGTAACTAAGTACTTATACCTTAAGTATAAATTATTCTTTTTTTCGTTGTTGAGTGTGAATCAGTTTAAACATTGGTTGATGTCTGATCGTATGAACTCTATTTTTCTTTTTCAAAATTAATTAATAACAATTTTTGCACATAAAATATTCTTAAGTATATCACACTATTCTAATTTTTTTATCGTTCATTGTCCGACTATCGATTTTTCCAAAAATGATCTATTGTTAAGTTGTACGTAAGATCATTATTACAATTAGTAGATACGACTAAATTTCCCATTCGGTTCATTATATCCGAAACAAGCATGATACTTTTTTTGTTTTTTTTTTTTTTTCAATATATAAATGTTTCACTTAGTCAAATCGCTTTATTCAAATTAAAATCAATCCTTTTATGTAAATCAAATTACTCTTTTGTCAATGTCAATTTGTTACCCCTTTGTTAAATATTTTTACACCCAAAATAGAATAAAAATGAAGAAGATACTTCTTTAAAGCATCGGATTGGGACTTGTGTTTCCAAGGTAAAAACGCACTCTCTCACTCACTGCATAAACGAACTTATACTTATATGTTTTCTTTTTTCTCAGTCTACCAATCTGTAAAGCCTAGGTGATTTAATCGGCAATGTTTAAGCGGAATTGAGATCATCGAAACCTCTTCTAGGGGAGTACAGATGTTCTCCGAATGAGTCACTGTACATAATTGAGTTGAGAAACCCACTACGAAAATGAAATCATTATTTGATGAAAGGTTGAAAGTCTTCAATGCCACTGCTCGCAGTCAAAACTTCTGATATTTGTCGACTTACATCGAACTCGGTACTTCTAGATGTCCCAAATTAATGACTGGAGCTTTTTCAATTTCTTTAAACTAATTCCGAATAAATCCCAAGTACTACTCCTTAGTTGCAGCATGCCATCTATTTTACTCAATAATATTCCACTGTATATTTTTGACTATGTCAATAATCTTGGCATTGTTATTTATTCCACACTATCTTGTTGCAAACATTTTTCATTTATGCTCTCCAAGACGCAAACTTTGGCTCTATTCTAGCCTTTTATCGTCATCTTCTGTCACGGAGACTATCCCTCCAGCAAGGCTTGTCATCTCCTTTTGTTTATGAGAGGGAGGTGTTAACATAAAGGAAAAGCAATGCCAATGTCTGTTCACTGTTCCATTGGCCTTGAAAATATTCCCAATATGGTATTTAAAAGATGCGCCACAACTAGTGCTAATTAAGCCTCTCAACCAAAACACCCACCACTTTGTTGAGTCTGGTCTAGCTGCTTTAGATATTTCCAAGGCTATCCGAGTATGGCACCCTGCTCTATTGATCAAACTCCAAGTTATTGGAATTGAGTCAGTTCTAAGGAAGCTTCCTTTCTGGCCGTTCAATGGTACTCAATGGCGGTCGAATCTACAATCTACACCATTTTGGTTTGGGTTCCTCCGCAGGGGTCAATTCTATCACCCGTACTTTTCCTAATCTTTATCTTTATGATCTAGTCTCAACTCCCTCAAATCATAGCCTCCTCTCCCCTCCACTCATAACTTAGATGATGGCAGTACGCTGCGTTACTTTTACGCCTCTCACAATATAAAACAAGCACGTGCCAGATCTTGTCTTCATTATCGTGAAGTTATGTCCAATTTTATCAACCAGGATATCAAATCGACCGGGATAACTTTAAACTGAGGATATGCGATGGAATGATGACATATTCCAAATCGCTACACAAGCGTACCGGTGCCTCGGATTTCTTAAGAGATGCAAGCTCCTCGTATATCTTATCAGACGCCCCAAAACCTACTAGGCATATCTGGTCAAAGTGGAAAACTGCGTAAATTCTTTAACGAACGAAATGATTGATGCACGACTCACATCTAAATCAGTACTGTCCAGCCTTTTATAGCCCGGGAATTTCCTAAAAACGCACGAAAGTATACAAAACTCCAAAATGTCTGTAAATTGGTCCACAGCTTGCTTGTGACATTTTAAAAAAACAAATCCGGAATCACAAAAAAGCATGACCGCCGGAGATATCGCGTTTTCCCGAGTTTTCCTTGTATCTCAGGTCATACAACCCCGTGCGTGCCCAAAATGTTGACAATCAAATTCTCTACAACTTTAGTTCTTACAAATGTTATTCAAGGTCAAAGTCATCAAAAATCACTTTTTGGCCAAAATTTCACTCAAAAACTGAGAGAAACTAGCCGCAGGCCATCTTCGCTCTGTCCTTGGTTTTCTTGCGAAATCCGTGAGCGAGAGTACATGTACAGGCGTTAATGCAAGACTAGGATCCTTAGATATCCTCGTCACTAGCAAGGTTGAATCACGAAAACTACTGCTACTGCTCTTTTGACATCGATGTAGACCTTATAAATATTTATCTCCCGCTGTGTGGATTCCTCCGAAGTTATTGAAATACTGCTCTTCATTTTCTCCAACTGCATCGGTTTTGATGAAATCTCCACGATTTCTTAAGCTGCTCGCCTTCTTAATTTTGGATGACAACTCCCAAGTGTTTAGTTACTGCTTGACTACTTCGACTACTAAAAAACCGTAGTGATCCCTTTACCGAAAAAAATCTTCTCCTTCAGATATCTCAGATTTCCGTCCCATTAGAATTCTTCCTTTCCTTCTAAAGGCTTCGAGAAAACTCTTTACATCCAAGTCCTACGCGACCTTGAATGTAATAGCTTTATTTCTAAATATCAATCTGATTTCCATAAAAATCATAGTTATGAAGCCACTATTCTATAGATAACAACTAACATTCGTCCTGCGCTTAATAAAGGCGACAATGCGATATTAGTGCTTCTTGACTTCTCCACTCGGTAGTGCACAAGATCCTGCTTTCCAAAACTGAGTCAGCGCTATTTTTTCGCTTCTTTTGCTACACGGCTTTTCTCCTCTTGGCTATCTAACCATTTTCAACTTGTTCGTCATAACAATGTTATCTATTCTCTCCTACAGATGCCTTCTGGTGTTCCACAAGGTTCAATTCTTGGTCCCTTACTATTTTCATTATATATAAATGCTCTCTCCTTTACTATCTGCCACTGTTCCTTTCATCTGTAGGCTGATGATCTCCAACTGTATACTTCCTGCCCTCCTTGACAGATTGATTCTTGTATTTCCGACCTGAATAGCACTTTTTCTCGAATAAATGTGAATGCTATAAGCAACCAAGGACAGAGCGAACTGCCTTAAATTAAACTCCAAAAAAGAAAAGGATAAGTCAGTATTTTTTTGTATCTTTACTTTCATCTCGACTGCTTTCATTTTCAGTTTTCCCAGTACACCATCAGCAGCAACCTAGAATTTACAATGTAAGAAAGTAGTATTAATTGCTAACAGGAACAACACATTTATTTTGCATAAAACCCAATCCCCGACTACTTTAGTACATGCTATTGTGTCATCACCGGAAGCTATTCATCATATTATTTACAAATTTGTGTTTTTATAAATTATTTTCATATGTATCTTTTCATTGCCACTAAAAGATAAATTCCAGCTGAGCATGGAGTCTTAATTTTATCGTAACAATGACATCTACTTCGGTCTTAATTTCAGGTTAACACGGTCTTAAAATAAGAGGCTAATAGGGTATGAACTTTAGCGTGACACAACGCAATCTGCAATTTTTAAGATTCGTATCGGAATATAGGCATCTAAATGCGCACAACTTCCTTCTTCACAAAAAAAACAACAACTTACTCTCTCTCTCAAAAAAAAAAATAATAATTGTCGTCAATACAGCCATGAGCGTAGCAAGGGAGGGGGCCAGGTGGGCCGGGCCGACCCCAGAATCCTTCTGGCCCACCCCAGAATAGCGATTGTTTCTCCAATAATTCTCCACAAGTTTTCTTTCGAAAATAGCTCGAGAAAGTGAGCAACCGAGAAATTGTTTGCAGGGTGTGTAGTTCATAGAGTAAGTCGTTTGGTTTTAAATTCGAATCCAACTCAACTCTGCTCCAATAGAAACGAAGTATATGATACGGCACGCACGGGTCTAGGTCTATAATTTGTCTAATATATTTTTCTGCCTCACTTTAGGAAAGTTTAGAGCAGTTTACATCCTAAACGCAAAGTGGAAACGAAAATTGGAAATCTTTTATCGCATAGAAGTTTGTATGAATGCTTCGAATCCAAGTGCGTGCAACACAGAGAAAATCGGGAATCGCATTTGCTCTAAACGCATCCGTCCGTCTTTTCTTCGGCCTGCCTACAGGTCTTTCTTCTTCGATGATGATAGTAAAGACCTTCTTTGCTGCTCTTTATTCTGACGTGCGCTCGACGTATCCAAACCAGCGAAGTGTATTGAGTTTTACCAATGTCCCTTGATATAACTCTTTGCTGACTGTTTCTACATGTCGCTTCCTGACAAATTAGGCTTCTCAAAATTTTCCTTTAAAAGGAATTTAGCATCCTTTGTACGAACAGGGCAAATTAGTGTCTTATATAGTGTAAACTCCCTAACCTGGCCCTAGAATTAGTAATAAGGAAAACGTCAGTCCAGAGAAGTGCATCAATAAGTACACAGTCGGTTCAGAGTCAATGCTCAACATCCGGAACTGGAGACATGCTGCAAGGGACCGTCAAACTTGGAGAAATGCCCTAGAGGAGGCCAAGGCTCGATTTGGGCTCTAGCGCCATTGGATGGATGGAAATCCGATTAGCGGCTCCCGAGTTTTGAAGTCTAAACATTTTCGACTCGCTTTCCTACGATCATCGGGTCAAGTTTTCGATCTAAACCGATAGCCGGATCCGATAGTCGGATTCGAGTGAAAACGTAGATTAAAATATCCCCAATACTACTAAATCTTCCGTGAAAATCCCGTCGCTATCGGATTAGACATTTCCAAGATTAGCCCGGACAAATAAACAGACAAAAAATTTAAAAAATGACAATGAAATCACAGTTTTCTTATTCTTATTCTACATATACAGAAAATAAACTGAAGTCCAATTTATGTAATGTTCTGAAACCGTTGACCAAAGGGCGCCGAGAGACAATGTCGCTCTACCTTGTTCAAGGGCTAGGGCCGGCACTGAGCCCAAGTCTAATGTACTATCACTTACAGGTCTTTAAAGCTTTTTTTTTTGTAATAAAAATTTAATAATAAGACGACATGTAATTTTAAGACTATCAAATCTTTAAAAAATATTTCAAACAACAAAAAAAAAGATTTCATTTAGAGAATCTTAAGCAGCAGCAACCATCTTTTTTGTCTACCAAGTATAAAAATCGAATGCACAGAAAAAAAGCGAAATTCCACAAACTTCCTTAGTTACCAACCCGTAGCAACAGGAGCACCTGAGGTTAATTTCTTGGCAACGCCCTTCTCAATTTTGCTCCTTGTGAATTTCTTCTTTTTATATGTATCAAAATCGGCTTCAAGTATGCATGCGTACACATAAAGCCAATTTCATTTACAATTTTGTACTAAATCAAATGTTTATGCCAAAATGCTCAACAAAAAAATATTGTAATATACATTTTCTTTTTCTTTTATTTTCAGATTGTTGAAAGAAACTTGTGCAATTTATTTAAAAAAACAAAAAAACAAAACGATAAAATCGTTAATGATGCAATATAAGTAAATTTAAAAACAAAACTACACATAAATGGAACAATTAACCAAATAGAATTCTAGTCAATTCCTGTATATATAATATACGCTACTATTAAAGAAGATTTAATGCTATTGTTGTGTAAATATGGCAACGAGACTTGCAACCCAAAGGCAATTTGTAACAATAACACCAACTGCAAATAATACATCGTCGAAGGAGACTAGAAAGCAGAACAATCAAGGTGATGTTATTACAATATCATCATCTGGCGGCACAGGAGATCAAAGAAATAATGGACAGGGAAATGGTATTGGAATTGATCAAGTTATTTCACAGGTATATTAGAGTTATTTTTAAATATATGAATATTGATTTTTTTTTTATTAATTTCTAGCTTAAATTTGTTATTACTTTAAAACGAAATTAAACGTTCTAAATTTTAAAGAACTATGCAATAAAACATGATTCAACATCGGAAAGGATTTAACATAAATCCCATTGCTTTGTCGAAATTATTAACAATGGCCTGTTGAGTGTAATTTGATTGACAAACCCTTCTAAGTAACATTTGCAGACCAATTAGTTTCTATTTTAAGAAATTGATGCATAATTATTTAGCTCTTATAGTCTAGGAAATATAATCCGTAAATGACACATCGTATTGAATCACTCTTACAAATGCTATTGAAGAAACTAACGATTACATATTACTCTGTTGGCTTACTTAAAACACTTACTTAACAAAACATTGCCTTATCTCATAATTATATAATTCCAAATCGCCAAACAAGGATCTCAATGCCTGGGAGTCCTTAACACATGCAAGCTTCTCCTCTCGGCGCTCTTTGCAAACACTATTAATTTATATCAAATTGTGGATCATCTCACGAGCGTCTCTGATGTTACTGATCAAGGATCCTATCTTCTTGATCTTTGTCTTACTTCTCATCCAGTGTTTTACTCCGTCGAAGTTGATTCACCTCTCGGAAACCTAGTCAGTGCTAACTTCTCATTCTAATTTCCCACCCCTCCCAAACCAATTAAGAGAACTGTATTGCATTATTAGAAAGCCAATTGGGGGGGGGGGGGGCTTATTAATTTATCCAATCCACTGACTGACATCGTTTGGTTGATGAGATTCAACTAGTTTCAGGAGGCCCAGATGTCAGAGTCGCGATAGTAATAAATTTTGCCAAATATTCGCCTTGCTAAATGGATAATAGGATATTAGTAAGTATGTGTAGTAAGAGATAAATCTATCTGATTTCGAATTTTTCCTACGTCAAATTGTGAATGCGTCAAATTGACGCGCTTCGTGAACCTAGTGTTGTGACAGTTCCTTCCGTCACTTCTCTCTCTCTTCACTATCTTACAACTAGAGCTGCTGTTCGACATTGCACTCTATACAAAAAAAATAGATTGTCCTCAGTATAAAGGGCCTTTCCTGAGCCTCTAGTCTTTCACATAAAAAATAAGACATTATGGATTCCGACAAAAAAGATCCATCTTTAATTCTGTTAGCTAAATTCTAACCTATTGAAGTCGACTCACTTCTACAGAAGTGGATTGAAAGTTTCCTCTCCGGCCGTTCAATCAAGGTAGTATTGGATGGCGTCAAATTTGAATCTCACGCCATCTCTGCTGGGGGTCCCCCAGGGTTCAATTTTGTCACCTTCTTTATTCCTTATTTTTATAAATTACCTACTTTCAATCCCCTCAGTTCTCCACTTCTCAGCTTCGCTGACGACGGTACATTGCGGTACTCTTACGGCTTCGACAATGTAAGACAAACGTAAGACAATGTAAGACAAGCCAGATCCTGTGTTCACGTCGAATTCAACCCCTCCAAAACTAAGTACATATTGTCTCCATATGCAATAAAAATGCAACTCCTCTTCATCCGTAAAGGTGAGTGAAGTTGCACTAATGGTCGACCCGTTCCTACACATTTTAGGCGTTACATTAGCCATTGCGAATGACCACATATTCCAAATCGCCAAACAAGCAACTCAGTCAGTGTCTGGGATTAGCTAAAATTGTGGAAGTCCCTCCTTCAGCCATCGGCCCGTCCTTTTATATAAATCCTACATTCGGCCTCTTCTCAAATACAACTCTCTCATTTTGTGCAGCGCTTCGATAACCACCTTGGCGTGGTTAGATGAAGCTCAAAAAAAGGTCCTTAAACTAATCGATGACGACACCGTTTCCTCCACTATCGACCCCTTGAGCCAGCGTAGGAATGTATCAGAAGTGACATAATTTTATAGCTGCTATGATAGGGACTGTTCCATCGAAATAAACGCTCTCCTGCTTCCACCGCCATCTTATACCCGGAACACCAGATTAGCCCACTCGTCTCGCTCTCACCACTTGCATTCCGTTTTTTCGCGCACTCAGTAAGATAGCAATTCGTTTCTAAATAGAACCACGACGGTGGAACAATCTTTCGCAGTCAGTATTTCCGAGCTCTTACAAGAACCAAGAGTTCAAATGCAGGGTTTATCGCCACTTTCTTCAATACCCCTTCGAACAAAAATTAACAATCTACAGCCCAAACTAACATTTCGAGATAGTAGCACGTTCTCAATCCCCGCTCACATTGGAAATATCCAGTAATCCGTCCCATCAATTAACACTAAATCAAAGGGACTGCTTAAGCACTCATGACGCAACAGAATTGAATCTCTTCAAAAACGAATAACTTATCCTAGCCTACCACAAGGGGAGGAGGGAAGTTGTGGCCGCTGTCATGCAGAAGGCAACTGCTTATCTCATGTCATAAGTTAATTAATCAATGTAAAATTAGTCAACGTGCAAGGTTTGAAATAATTTATACAATTTTGCCACTAGCATTAAAGCGAGGTTTGTGTCTAGAGATCATCATCTTTTGTTGGGCGATCCTCAGCGCTACAGCACACTATGCGATCGGACTCTGTCACAGTTCTCTTCAATTTCTTTCAATTCAGCAGCTATCTTCTGCAGTTGTTAATTTCTATCTTTCTTAGCTTTTCTTCAATTTTAGTGATCTTTCTTGTTTTAGATGACGCAGAATATGATAAACACATCTTAAAATGATCAGTTTTCACGACTTACCTATTTTAAATCTTTGCAATTGATCAAATCATCAATTTCACTATTTTATGTCGGGAGTCACTTTCTACGTCCCTTTTTTCACTGAATATTTTCCTTTCAAAATGTTTAATGTCAATATTTTTCAGCTGCATTTCACTATTAGACGCCTCAGTGTTTTATACAGTGTTTTTAGAATAATCTTAATTTCAGGAAAATTTTGTGGGTAATTAAAGGCTGCTTCCTTTAGTATCCAATGCACCTTAGTAGTTAAAACTCCTTACACCCTTATTGATACATTTTGAGATGCCATTGCACTATATTTCTTTGAGAGTTTAAGATAATTAGTAGCTTGTTGAAAGCTCTTATAAATATCAAAGGAGTACTTTGATAAGAAACACACATTCTATATGTATAATAAGATATTGTAACATAATTGATTGACAGTTAAAGCTTTAATCTTTGTGATAATTCAAGTGATTTTCATTAATTTGCATCTAAACTGCACAAACAAAAGTTTTATTAGGAGTTGAATAGCAATCTTCCACTTACTGATAAGATGCTATATGTGCCAACCTTTGATATAAAATCTAGATCAGTCTTGTTTCTAGCTAAAAAAGGAGGAAATATAAGATTGATTTTAAAGTTATGCTCTTTTTTAGATAATAATTATACAATTGAAAAAAAAAAAAAAAAGACCGTAATGCATGCTCTTTAACACCAATAATAATTGTACGTCCAGTGCTGCATTAATATACCTTCAAGCATACAACGCTTTCAAAAAAAATGTCACAATTAAACTAGATTAATTCAATCAGAATTCATTCAATGTGATAAGTATGCAGCCACCAAACTTCTCCAAGCTTATGATTTTCAGTCCTTTAATTACATACAATGGGATTTATTTTGTAGCAAAATGTTGTCACAAAGGTATTATCAACGCCGGTCCTAGGCGCCAGGTGGGATTAGCCGCCAAAATGAATGTCAAAAACAATTTCGAGAAAATTCGCCGCCTATGCAGAATTTCACCCATAATATTTACCCATCTTTCCCAAAAAAAAAGTGTTAAAAATTTCATTAATTTTGTAAAACTGTGCAGCGCTCAAAAATTCACACTTTGGGGCCCCGAAAAAATTTAATAATAAATACACTCGAGCCGAAATTTAATAATAAATACATCGTGACGACACTACTAACCACTGATTTGATCCTCAAAAAGGCCGCTGTTGTTCGTCGTTTTCGTATTTCGCCGTTTCGCGTTAACGTCCTATGCAGCTTACGCAGACAGGATGATTCCGTACACACGAAACGACAACAGTCGGCTGCAAAGGTGGTACAATCGAGGCTACAGAAACATCGCGAGCAAACGAGCCGGAAAGAACAAGCGGGATTTAGACCACATCGAGGATGTATTAATCAAATATTCGCACTCCGTCAGCTAATGGAAGAAAGAATTCGTTGCGGCAAACGAACTGTCGTCGTTTTCATCGATTTCAAATCCACTTTCGATTACGTCGATTGGAACAGCTTGTGGAGAGTCTTGGAAACCGAACACGTACCATTGAGAATCATCCAACTTCTCCAAGCGTCGTACGATGACTCAACCAGCAGCGTTCGTATTCGAAGCGACTTATCCGAGGAGTTCCCGATTCAAAAAGGTGTCCGACAGGGAGAAGTCGCTTCGCCACCTCTCTTCAATGTTGTGATCGATGCGATTATGCGTGAAGCATTCGATGGACGACTCGGAGTTCGATACAACGACAACAACTTCGTAACGAACTTAATGTTCACCGACGAGAGCGCCGTCTTCGCCAACACGGATGCCGAAGCAACGGACATCTTATACGACATTTCCTGCATCGCGCAGTCATTCGGGTTAAAAATCAATGCGGAAAAGACCATAGTGCACACAGCGGACGGATCGAGGGCCAGTGTTCACCTCGATGGAACCCAAATCGAACAGGTTCCGAGGTTCAAATATTTGGGATCATTGGTTGAGGAAACGAAAGTAGCATCGCCGTCCGACGTTCACAGCCGCATCGGCCAAGCAACAGCAAACTTCGCCTCGCTCAAGTGGTGCATATGGAAACGAACAAATATTTCCATCAAAACAAAAGTACGCATTTACCGAACGTTGATCCTTCCGATTCTTCTTTACGGATCTGAAACGTGGACACTGCTCATACTGGACCCTAAGAAGCTCGAAGTCTTCCAAATGCGATGCTTGAGGCAGATCCTCGATGTCTCACTACGCGATCGCCTTCGAAACGAGACAGTCAGACAAAGATGCGATCAGCAGACACTGATCGAAGAAGAAATGCAAAAACGTCGGCTACGGTGGTTTTGGACATGTTTGCCGAATGGATGATGACCGCTTGCCTCGTAAACTTTTCTGGCGAGACCGTTCCGCAGGTTGCAGAATCCGGCAAGAATGGAAACGAATCATGAATAGAGTTCGAGACCCAGCGGCACCGACAGCAGCGTATCCGTTGCGGGGACGTCCCGCTCGGACCGCCAGCTAACTGATCAAAGAAGAAGAAGAAAGCAAAGGAGGTTAATGGAGAAGTGGGTGAGAGAGGACGATCGAATGGGCACAATTTCCATCGCCCTCTCTCACCTCCATAAACCACATTTTCAGCCGATTCTTGTCGTGTCGTGTGTACGATCGTGTGGAATAACCCAATCAGGCATGGATGCGTGAGCAAACGGAACTGGATGTCAACTGTACGGTACACTTTCACCTCGATGGATTCGTCAACAAGCAGATTTGTCACATATGGACTGATTAGAACCCAAGAGTTATTGCTGAGAAACTAAAAGTAACTGGGTGGTGCTGTTTTACGAGCGTCGGAATCTTCTGGCAGTACTTCTTCGAAAACGGGCTGGGCTAGACTTACCGTGAATGACATACGCTGTCGCGCCATAATAATAAATTTTTTGAATTTGCAATTGGAGGCTATGGATGAGGACAATATGTAGTTTCAACACGATGGTGCTACACAAATGACTTCTTCCGAAATGGTGATCTCAATTGGCTGCACAGATCATGTGATTTGATATCGTTTCTTTGAAAAAAAATTGAAAGAGAAGGTGTACATCAATAAGCCAACAACAATTCAAGAACTAAAGATAATACTTCGACGCATTTACATTGTGAAATCGCCAATACGTGTAAACGAAAGAATATTATCACAAGGCAAATGTATAAAATAGCTCCAAGCAAAGTCTTAAACAAAATTTTCGTATTGTGCACAGAGCAAAAACTTCTTTCGAACTCCTAGTCCTTGTCGTATGATGACTGAAAGTGTGATTGTTACATTCCTCAAAAGGATTCCTTAGAGCACGATACATTCTACTTTACAGGTACTTACAGTATTATATTACGTAAAGTGACACCATGTTTTGCAAGAGCAGTAAAATTTGTCGTTGCACATGAAAAGCGCAAGTTTCAGTCATAATTTGTTAATTTGAAGTGAAAAGTACAAAATTGTTCTACAATCACAAGTTGTGATGCTTTCAGCTTACTTAATTAATCAGTTATGTAATTTTCAAGTAAATCAAGTAAGGCTTAAAATTTCCCTTATGTCGCAGCAATGCGACCATTCAAGTTTCCTCATTTAACGACATCATAACGTAGTAGCTTCAATGGTTTTGGATTCTAGGCTCCTGAACGATATGCCAGGAATGATATTAATTTTTAATAAAGTAAAAGCGGCATATTAAAATGAAATTAATACATGACACAAAAATTTCCCTCACAAGGGACTTTTCCCTCGGCGGGATCTCAAAACGTAAATTGATTTTACGCGTCAATTAATTGCAGCAATTCTACTGTGCATCTGTCTACCTGGCATTAATAAATTTATTATTGATAAATTTTTTGGTGATATTAATTGTGTGTGAACAGGCGGAACGTTTTACGTATCAAGTCACGTAAATATTTATGGTTCTCAACTTCAAATAATGTCAATCGATGACTGTAGAGTTTTCTACGTAATATCATTGAAAAGCTGTTGTGAAACGGTTCTTTTTCAGCTCCAAGGCTCTCTTGATAAATGGTAAAGCATTTGAAGTGTATTCAGTTTCATATTTCATGTTGAACAATTCTATAAGAATAAGTCCGGCGTTGTTTAACTTAAAGATCCACATCTAGATTGTCTTTGAGAGAATTTGATCTCTCCCATGTCAATATTTGCATTGTTGGTTATGCTGTGTGGATGCATTCTTTAGAGATGCAGTTGTATACTCTTGAAATTGCAACAGGCGAACAATTCCAGATAAAAACATACCATAATTGCAGGATGTTGTGTACGGATATTTGTAGATTTGGCAGAACTCGGCATTTTGTTGCAATTTTCAGGTGTATCAACAAAAGTTTTTATGAGCTAATTAGGGCCATGTGATTTATGTACAATCATTCACATTGAAGACTATAAGCTGGAGACTTCAAATGAAGCTCACTTAGTAAAATTCCTAATTTTGAAGGTTGTAGCTTTACGGTTCGGTATTGTCTGTTCTGGTACAGAACGATTTGCTATGCATTGACCAGTCTTCGGTCTAAGAAAAATCCGTTCTGCTTTCTACCAATTAGAGATATACAAATAGTAACTCGGTCTTCTTCTTCTTCTTTAACGGCTCTACAACCCGAAAACGGTCTTGTCCTTTCGCAACTGACCTCTCTCCACCGGTCCCGATTCTGAGCCGATGCCATCCAGTTTGGCATCCCTAAGCTCTGTGCGTCCTGGTCTACGCCATCCTTCCAGCGAAGGTTGGGTCTCCCTTGCTGTCGCAGCCAAGAGGTCTTACCGCAGAGAACTTTCGGAGCAGACTCATCTTCACTCATACGAGCTAGATGCTCTGCCCACCGGAACCTACCAAGATTTATTTTCTTCACAACGTCTATGTCGCGATAACACTCTTATATCTCGCATTGCAGTCTCCGGAATCGTCCTTCCTTACATAAGGGGCCAACAAACCTTCGAAGTATTTTCCCCTCGAACACGGCCAAGAGTTTTGAGTGCTTGCAGATCCATATGTGAATACAGATAAGACCATCGTCTTATATAGTAAAACTTGAGATGGTTAGATGCTTGGGTTTGAAGAACCTTGACAGACTATAGTAGGCTTTGTTGGCTTTTAGCAGTCGTGGGCGTGGAAGCTATTGTCGGCTGCTACTATTGACCCAAGGTAGGTAAATGATTTTACCACTTCAAACTCGTGTTCCTCTACCTTGATTGTGGGACCAATGTAACCAATGTGGGACCATAGTAGTTCGGTAGTTTACTTTAAACTCCATAAAATATGGTTCGATAAAAGGGAAAGAAATCAATGCGAGGAGAGAAGATTGTTTGGAATTTAGTGGGAACATTTTAAAAACAAGCCAACAATAGAATCATCCTTTATACTTCCAGTTGATACGGTCATGGTGTAATGGCTGGTAGTAAGCTTAGTTACTACTGCAACCATAAAATAAGTTTTAGGTTATGAAGAGTGCTGAGTTGTTGAGTCCCCGTCGGGCCTCCGGTTCAAAATGCAGAATTGATTCTGACTATTTTCACTGTTACATAATTAAATCGGGCTAAAATTAAGACTTCCAAGTCACGAAAAAATTTATTCACGCATTTGTTTCTTTATTCAAAAATGTTACAAGAATCTGGCACGTTTTAATATTCAATTACAAAAACTTAGCACTGGATTAAACTTTAAATAAAAACAAAACTATAAACGCTATGTATTTCTGCAATCTTAGTAACAATTGGTTTTAAAAAAATTATTTAATTCACACTTCACAAACCGGCGGCACGACGAGAACTGATCGCCAAACTTTCTTTTGGCGGCGAGTTTCCGTCGCACCGCGGCCCACACGCTCAAAGTCCACAATCTTGCACAATGTTGCAAAAATGCTGGTTCATCACATGCGCTTGCGATAAGCGCATGTGCTTAAATTATCGACGGAAATTGAAATTGATATCTTAAAAAAACAATAGCTGAATGCGCGCATAAAATGTGGCATGAAATTCTAAAGGTTGCTAAAAACTGCGCATGGATGCTTATTCAGTTTTTTGAATAATGAGTCTTTTAAATGAATGCGCGTGTAGGCAATTCGAGCGTGTGGTCCGCTTACAATGTTGCTTTTTTGTTGTTGTGATTCACAACACTCCTCCCCCCTTATAAAGCTTAAATACGTATGGTTTACGTTAAAGATATAGTTTATATATATTTGTATAAAAATTTATAGCTAAAATAGTTCTCAATTTGAATTTTATTTTATTATTTTAGATTTATATTGCTTCTTCAGTTTTGGCTCCTTACATTAAAGAATAAAGTTATAGTTTATGTATATGCATATGTGAAAAAGAAGAAAATTTCATAACTAAAATAATTCTCGATTTAAAATTTTTTATTTTATTATTTTAAATTTCTATTGTTTCTTCAGTTGCTGGCTCTTTAGTTTTGCAGTTAGTTTTAATTTTACATTTAATAATTTTCTTTAAAACAATGTAGCTTGAGAGCGTTATTATAAGGATAACTGAAGATATTATCATGATAATGAACCAGGGAGTTGTCTCTTTTGTGTTTTCATCCTTATTGCGAAGGTCTCTTTTTAGTTCAGACAAACTCTTACTTATTGGCTCTAAATCAAGATTCTTGAGGTCAAGTTTTTGAAGTGTTAAGTTAGTTAGAGTTTCTTGGAATTCTATTATTTGCGTATTGTTTAATGCTTCCGTGAATGCGTTTCCAAAACTATAGTGTATGATCTTATTATTTGATATTTCATAGTTTGCTTGGATCTTTATTTCTGATGTTTTAGCTTTACACCCGGCTTCTAAATTTAGAATCCCGCTGTAATGCAAGGTTATCGCATAATTAACATCTCCACACGATATTCTAAGGAGTGTGTTGGTGGGTGTGATGAATAACCACGAATTATCCTTATTTAATGGGTACCATAATTCATGCTTAAGTTTAAATAATCTCACTTCGCATGTATTATCGTGATATTTACCCTGCCTTAGGTTCATGATGCAGTTAGCTCTACCTTGACGGTAACTAAGAAAATTGTCGCGGCATAGAAAATGATTCTTTAAAAAGTTAGAGCACTGCGAAAACTCTGTTCTTGTAATGAATACGAACTCATCGTTTGCTTCATTTATTGCTACATATTCGGCGTCTGCTTTTATAAAGTAGTACGTTTGATTACCGAGTGTAGACGGTAGGGGAGTGATTTTATAAATCTTATAGGATTTGGAGATTAGAGGGACCTTAACTTCGAATATTAACATTTCGTTTGCGTACAGAGGTTTTACTGAAGACAGCTGACTTATTACCGGGATATTCACTCTAGTGGGTTTAGCGGGGAGTGTCAGTTCTTTTCCAAGTTCGATTTGGACATCTCGGAGCGCGCTAAGGAATAGTTCGGATGTGGTTAGATGTTTATCTAATAGCCCTTGTGTTGCTGATTGCAATATGTCATATAACTCATGTTGCTTAGAGATTACTTGACTATGAGCCAGCCCTATTATGTTGGCTAGTTCATCGAAATTTTGGCTTTGTTGTACATTCCGTATGAATTCTGATTCGTTGTGCATACGTTTGGAAAGGTTAACAATCTGGGCTTCAATAGTTTCCAGCGATTGGTTCATGGCCTGATAGGAGATATTGACATTTTCTAGTAAGTCCGTTAGGATGGAAGTCTGTTTCTCGACGTTGTGAAAGAGTTTGTCGTCGTTCCTTTGGAGTTTTTGGAGTGAGGACTGAATATAAATTGCGTCATCTTCATCCATTGTACCAAAGAGAAACTTTCCTAGTTTTCCTATGCCGTTTATGATACCCCTTTTGCTACGCGACAGAGTGGAGGCATCTAGGATTTCGTTTAGGATTCGATTATTTTCCAAGATTTCCGAATGGGTATTATTCAATAACCGTGTGGTTGCTATGCAGTGCTGCAACGTAACTTTACAATATTCTGAGAGGGTCTTGAGGTAACCAGTGATCTGGTTGATCTCTGTGTGTAGTTGGGTTATGTTCATATGTATGTAGAACTTCCAAGATGATGTCGCCTTGAGCAGGTCCCCCAGTTCTTCGAAATACATCCCTGTTGTATTTTGTATTTCGGTAAGATTATGATGGAGTTTTTGTTCCGCTGTCTGTCCGTGTGCAACATGTAGTACAACGATAATTATACATGCGTAGATCCTGGAAATAAATTGAAGTTGTTAATTGAGGGTCCGGCCAGGAAGTGCTTATTTTCTATTCGGTGTGGAATCTTTTTAGAAGGTTATTATGAACGATTTTTATATTTCTGCCTATCTTTATGGCTGAGGTTTCGGGGCTTTTAATTTCCACAACTTCGTATGGACCTTCAAAAACTGATGTTAACTTTTTGTTTGTCCGACCTTGCGTCTCAAATAGTACTAAATCTCCCTCTTCGAATTTTACCATAGTACTATTCTTGTCGTAATATTGCTTAGATTTTTCCTTTGCCTTTGTTTGGTTGGCTCTGATCAACGCATACCCGTTTTGAAGGCGAGCTTTAAGCTCTAGGACGTAGTCTTCGTAGTTATAGACCGGTTCTACTGGTCGCGTTAGAGAAGAAGGCAGTTCTGGCTTAATTCCGAACAATGCTTCAGGGTGTGAAACCAGTAGAGGAATGAGGAGAGGTATTGTAACAAAATACTGCGTAATCGATCCAGGTATCCCAATTATTGGGATCTTTACTGGAGTAACTACGCAAGTAGTCTCCGAGACTCCTGTGACCTCGTTCTAGCGACCCGTTTGATGGTGGGTGATAAGGACTCGTTTGTATTTTCTTAATTTTTAAGAGTTTACAAGTGCGTTTAAAAAGGTCGCTTAAGAAATTACCACCTTGGTCAGTGAGGAGGTACTGGGGTGTACCGAAAAGACAAACCACCTTGCGAACATAGTGTTCGGCTACGGTATTAGCTTCTTGGTTTGGGATTGGTATAGCTAATAGGAATTTAGTTAAGTTATCTTGGAACGTCAAAATGTATTTGTTGCCGGCTTCAGAAATAGAAAGAGGTCCTACAATGTCCAAGGCTACGCGTTCAAAAGGCTTGGTAGCGGTTGTTGTGATATTCATTGGCAGTTTTGTTTTTTTATACGATTTGTTTCGTTGGCATGATTCGCAGCGAGCTATGTATTGTCTTATATCTCTCAACATATTGTTCCAGGTGTACTTGGATTTGATTCTTTTAAAGGTACGGGAGACGCCTTGATGTCCGCCTACAGGAGTGTCGTGATATTCCCGTAAAATCTGTTGTATTTCCTCTGCATCTTTAGGAGTGTTTAAAATATTAGTACTGTCTGAATTTGGTTGATCTGGTTGTTGTTGTTGACAAGCCTGAAATCTGGTTACCACATTTACTGTTTCAGACTCTAGCCTAGTTAGAGCATCCGCATTGGTGTTTAAATGACCGGACTTGTGCATCACATCGAATGTATATTCCTCTAGTTTAATACGCCACCGCATTATCCGTGAAGTGGGATCCTTGAGATTAAATATCCACACGAGAGGCTTGTGGTCGGTCACCACCGTAAACACTCTATCGTAGACGTAGGGCCTGAAGTGAGAGACAGCTAGGGTTGCCAACTTTTTTTGAGAAAAATAACGTAACTTGTCTTGGAAAGAGGAAAATAAAAAGTATTTGAAAAATAATAAAGTATTTTCAAAATTTTTTTTTGTTTAACTCATTTTCTATTAACATTCATATTCAGTTATATATTAGTGTAAGTATTTTCATACTCAATTTCTTTTAAAAACATATTTTTTGCGTTTTTGGTGCAAGTTATCAATTTTTCGTTTTTTGGAAAGTTTGATAGCTCATACAACAATCTAAATCTAGATTTAAATAAATGAATAGCGCATTTTTTATTAAATTCAAAGACGATCTGTTTCTCTCTTCCCGCCACTTTAAATTCATCACAGAGAAAAGTCTTTCA
Organism: Thereva unica; assembly: GCA_949987705.1. NCBI lineage: Eukaryota > Metazoa > Arthropoda > Insecta > Diptera > Therevidae > Thereva > Thereva unica. The sequence continues at coordinate 154,249,878 of OX465283.1, forward strand.
GTGAATGCTGAAGTGGCGGGAATCTATCACTATCAGAATCAGAATGACTCGCCATTTAAGACAATATACAAGAAAATTAATAGGTACATACATATTTAAAATCAAACCAGACATAAAAAATGTGAAGGAACCGATAGCAAAAAATCTGTCATCTGCATTTGACGGTCCTGCCATCTTCCTTTTTGTTAAGTAATAATTAGTTGAAGCGTGTGACTTCTATTCTGTTTTTTCATAATAGGCGCTAGTAAATCGTTAGAAATTAACGAATATAACGTGTTAAGTTCCATGCGTAATAAAGACTCATAAAAAAGTATTTTCGCATACTTTATAATTATGTAAAAGTATAAAGTATATCGACTTAAAATAAAGTATAATACTTTATTATAAAGTATGGTTGGCAACCCTAGAGACAGCCCAGACGACCGCTAAGGCTTCTTTCTCAATCGTTGAATAATTCCTTTCTGCACGATTTAATACTCTACTCGCGTATGCGATGGGTAGGTCCGTGTTATTGGAGTGATGTTTCTGAGATAGAACGGCGCCTATTGCTGTGTTGCTTGCGTCAGTTGTAATATAAAATTTATTGTCGAATACAGGGTATTGTAAAATGGGGGGTGTTGTCAAAGCTTTCTTAAGGTGGTTGAATGATTCGTCGCAGTAAGCATCCCATTGAAAGGGAACATCTTTTTTCAGTAGCTTGTTCAATGGGTTCGCATGTTTAGAAAATTGGGGTATGCACTTTCGATAGTAACCGACCAGGCCCAAAAATGATTTTATTTGTTTCGCGCTGGTTGGCGGTTTGATTGAGAGAATTGCAGCCGTTTTATCGGGATCAGGTTTTATTCCCTCCTGTGTAATTAAGTGCCCTAGATATAACACTTCCTTTCTTAAAAATTTGCACTTATTTGGTTGGAGTTTTAAATTGTGGTGCTTTAGACATTCGAATACTTCCCTTAATTTGGCAATATGGTCGTTGAGGTTTTTGCCGTAAACCACGATGTCGTCTAGGTATACAAAACATTTTATGCCTTGTAGGCCAGTTAAAACTTTGTTCATAAGACGTTGAAATGTGGGTGGTGCATTTCGCAACCCGAAAGGCATTCTATTGAATTCGTAGTGGCCCGTTGGAGTACTAAATGCCGTTTTTGATTTATCTTCCTCTGTCACGCAGATCTGGTGAAAACCGTTAGCCAGATCAAGTGTGCTGAAATATTTTGAATCCCCTAGTTGGTCAAAAATGCTTTCTATATCAAGGCCCCCATACACGGTCAAATTGGCTGTACAACCAGATTTTCATCAAACCTATAAGCGCAATGTATTTTGATCGGCCGACCGGCCCACAATCGATAGTTTTGGTTGTACAACCGCACTTCGCTGTACAACCAATTGGACCGTGTATGGGGGCCTTTAGGGAGCGGGAAGGCGTCCGGTAATGTTACCTCGTTTAGTTTTCGATAATCTACTACGACTCTCCATTTTTTACATCCGGTTGAATCTGGTTTTTTTGGGACCACCAATAAAGGTGCATTCCAGGGGCTTACGCTGTTGCGTATTATACCTTCTTCTAGCATTTGACCTACTTGTTTTTTTATTTCTTGGAGATGAACTTGGGGTAAGCGGTAGGGTCTCCTATTTACCGGTATTTGATCCGGAGCAGTTTTGATTGCATGCGTGATATCCGGAGTGTACGTAAGTTTGTCTCCCTCTAATAGAAATAGGGAATTGTATTCTTTACAGAGTTCTACCATGTGGTTTTGTTCTTCTGTATTTAAGTGGCTGAGTTCAAGTTCTGATATTAAGGTTTCTAATCTTTGTTCGACTTTGTCGATTAATTTACAATGTTGAAGAGGGTATATTTTGTATTCGGATGCGTTTTCATAATTGGGTGTGAACTTTGTTGGGAGTTCAATCTCTTTAGTGGATGAATTTAGAATGCTAATATGAATGTATCCATTTCTTGACTGGGTTATTGTACCCGAGGTATATACCTGCGGAACAATTTCTTCAGGGAAACAAATAATTTCTCCGGCTTCTGTTATAGGTCCGACTTTCAGAATCTTTTCTGAGCGTGGGGGGACCTTGATAGGGAGATGGCGATATATAAAGTCGAAACATACTTTCCTACCTTTATGATTGAACTTGAAGGTGTTTTCTTCATAGCATATGGTAGACGTAGTGCGAGTGAAAAAGTCTTCTCCAATAATACCATCGGGGATTATAGGAAAATCTTGTGGGACTAGATGAAAGGGATGTTTAATAAACGAATTTGAGTCTACCATCAATTTTAGATAACATGCGCCTTTGGTTGTCACGCTTTCCTTCGTTATACCTTTGATAGTTACGATGTGACTGGTATCAACTTCAGTGTCCTTATGTAACTTATGTATTTTTATAAAGCTCAATGAAGCCCCAGTGTCTAAGAGCATTAAATTATTGTTTGATTCGGCTTCTTTAAAGTTTAGGTGTACTTCACTATGAAAGGTTCTTTCGTTATAACTCAAAGTTAGGACGGTATGTTTTTTAGGTTTCCTATGCTGGTCGTATCCAAAATCGGAGAGGTTTGAGATTTTAGTAGATTTAGAAAAGTTAGTGGATTCAGAGCATTTCGCATATTCGGAGGATTTAGCAGATTTAGGTGATTCAGGAAGTTCGGAGGATTCTGCGGTATCATAAAAGTTGGCGAATTCAGAGAATTGAGCGAAATCGGAGAGTTTAGCAGATTCAGAGAAGTTGGCAGGTTCAGAGAATTGGGTGGAATCAGAGAATTTAGAAGATTCAGAGAATTGAGTGGAATCAGAGAATTTAGCAGATTCAGAGAATTGAGTGGAATCAGAGAATTTAGCAGATTCAGAGAATTGAGTGGAATCAGAGAATTTAGCAGATTCAGAGAATTGAGTGGAATCAGAGAATTTAGCAGATTCAGAGAATTGAGTGGAATCAGAGAATTTAGCAGATTCAGAGAATTGAGTGGAATCAGGGAATTTAGCAGATTCAGAGAATTGAGTGGAATCAGAGAATTTAGCAGATTCAGAGAATTGAGTGGAATCAGGGAATTTAGCAGATTCAGAGAATTGAGTGGAATCAGGGAATTTAGCAGATTCAGAGAATTGAGTGGAATCAGAGAATTTAGCAGATTCAGAGAATTGAGTGGAATCAGAGAATTTAGCAGATTCAGAGAATTGAGTGGAATCAGGGAATTTAGCAGATTCAGAGAATTGAGTGGAATCAGGGAATTTAGCAGATTCAGAGAATTGAGTGGAATTAGAGAATTTAGCAGATTCAGAGAATTGAGTGGAATCAGGGAATTTAGCAGATTCAGAGAATTGAGTGGAATCAGGGAATTTAGCAGATTCAGAGAATTGAGTGGAATCAGAGAATTTAGCAGATTCTTTAATTATATAAGTGTTTGAACTAGCGGGAAGTTTGTGAGTAGTACTTAAGTTCGTCGTCTGGCGCCTTATTGGATATCTTGAACCCGGGTCCTGGCGCCATTGGGGCCTGGGTTCTTTCGGTTTCCCGAGTTGTTTCTTTCTTGACTTTGATTTAATTGTTCCTTCCTGCGATTTTCATTGAATTGGCGTTTGCGACATTCATCTATGAGATGTCCTACGTTTTTACAGTATTTGCATATTTTGTTGTTCCATTGAGTGTCTACCTTATTTATGTACGCTCTTGAATTTTGGGGTTTGTATGTTGTTAAATTCTGGTTTTCCCGTTTTAAAGCAAGTTTTCTACATTCCGAAATATCATGTCCTTTATATTTGCAAAATTGACAAATTTTTCTTTGTGCGATTGTATGTTTACTTCCTGTATCTTGTTCTCCTAATCTTTCTTCTTCAATGGCATAATCTATAGCTGAACGCAGAGTTTCGTGCTTAGTAGCCTTCACTATCAATTTAAGTGGATGTCGCAATCCTTTCTTGAAATTATTGAGCGCTGTTTGCTCATTCAATTTTCTTATTGCTCTTCGCCCTTCCGCTGATTCGTTTTTTGTTGATACTATGTCCAGCTCGTCCAATAGCTTTTCTATCCTTTCTGCGTATGTGATAACATTTTCGCCTGGCTTTTGTCGTAAGTCAAATATTTCGGCCTGTATGATTTGAGAGGATCGTTCCTGCGAAAATTGTTTTTCTATTGCTTGCTTGAGTTCTTCCCAAGTTTCGTATTCGTTGTACCTGATTAGTAAATTATAAGCTCTTCCAGTAAGCTTTGATTTGATTAAATCTAAAAATTCGAGTTTATGTTCTTCGGAGCGTGCTCGCGACTTTTGAATGTCCGCGACTTGTAAGAATCTATGAAGGGTAGTAGGATTGCCGTCATATTCGGGAATGAGTTTAATTGCATGGCCTAGATTAAATGGAGACGTCATATTCATGTCTTCTTTAACGTCACTCTCAAGAATGGGACTTAAGGGTTTTCTCACTTTACCACTTCTCAGAGTTAATTCTAGGGAAAGCCCCTTTTTTGACATTTACTCTTAATTGAATTTGGGGATTGAGAGCTTACACTCGGTAGCCAAATTAAAATTTGGTCCTTTCGCGGACCGAAAGAAGTTGGAAATTTGAGGATCCCAAAACTGACACTCAGTCCCTGTGCGAAAACAGCAATTCAAATTTCGATTTTATGGAAAATTCATTTCAATTAGTAAATTTAATTTTCGATGGTTTGCGTCTATGGAAATGTGTAAATTGTTATACACATATCAGTTTTTTCTTTAATTAAGTCAGCCGTTAAATAAATTTAAAAAGCAAACAAGTAATAGCAATAAATTATGGATAAAACAAAATGCAAAGAAGGTCTTACTTAAAATAATAAGTTTGTTTCTTAGTCAAAGGAGATCACAATTGTTTCGAGAATAGTATGCAAACAAAATCTTGCTCTCAATTCAATTTATAAGAAAAAATTAACACTCTTACAATCTTATCTAGAATAATAAAATATTAAATTTTCAATAAATGTTCGTTTCTTCGTCCATTTTCACTATGGTATATTGGCAAACGGCCTCAATACTCCGAACGTCGTTGGATAAATGTCAGTGTTTTATTTATTTATCTATTTTTTTTTTTTTTATATATATATTTTTTTTGAGACTTTGAGACTTTCGCATCGAGGACGATAGTTAGAAGAGCCAACGACAAGAAAAAAAATTCGAAATAGGAAAGAGCGAGAAGAAGAAAAAAAATAAAAAGGAAATATTATTTTTCACCAAAACTGAAGAATTAGATACCAATATTAAATATACTATAACTTATAACACTATTAAATTTCCATTCAAGATTTTAAAAGTATAATAAGTGTGTTAAACATGCCTGGCCATTTTAAATGATGTTGTGGGCATGCTCCTCCCACTTATTCGTTGGTCGGGAAAAGTTCCTCCGACTTGGTGTCCTTGATTGTAATTTTGTTGATGTGGGCACGCTCCTCCCACTTACTCGTTGGTCGGGAAAGGTTCCTCCGACTTGGTGTGAATTACTGGCGATTGAAAATTAAAACCGCGGCATGTACGAAATTCGCATTCTTTCCGTTTATAGCCGAGATAATTGATAACTTTATTCACTTAATTTATTAAAAAAATGGACTTATAATCGCGTGAAAAATGAAGCTTGCTATTGCTTAAAAATTGGATTTTTTTTGCTAAATCGGTTTACCGCTGCCACCAATGTTGAGTCCCCGTCGGGCCTCCGGTTCAAAATGCAGAATTGATTCTGACTATTTTCACTGTTACATAATTAAATCGGGCTAAAATTAAGACTTCCAAGTCACGAAAAAATTTATTCACGCATTTGTTTCTTTATTCAAAAATGTTACAAGAATCTGGCACGTTTTAATATTCAATTACAAAAACTTAGCACTGGATTAAACTTTAAATAAAAACAAAACTATAAACGCTATGTATTTCTGCAATCTTAGTAACAATTGGTTTTAAAAAAATTATTTAATTCACACTTCACAAACCGGCGGCACGACGAGAACTGATCGCCAAACTTTCTTTTGGCGGCGAGTTTCCGTCGCACCGCGGCCCACACGCTCAAAGTCCACAATCTTGCACAATGTTGCAAAAATGCTGGTTCATCACATGCGCTTGCGATAAGCGCATGTGCTTAAATTATCGACGGAAATTGAAATTGATATCTTAAAAAAACAATAGCTGAATGCGCGCATAAAATGTGGCATGAAATTCTAAAGGTTGCTAAAAACTGCGCATGGATGCTTATTCAGTTTTTTGAATAATGAGTCTTTTAAATGAATGCGCGTGTAGGCAATTCGAGCGTGTGGTCCGCTTACAATGTTGCTTTTTTGTTGTTGTGATTCACAACAGAGTGTTCGAAGGCAATCGCGGAGTGAGACAGCGAGAATCTTCCTCAAGCATCGCATTTAGAAGACCTCAAGCTTCTTGACGTCCGGTTTGAGCAGTGTCCACGTTTCCGATCCATAAAAAAGAATCGGAAGGATCAACGTTCGATAAAGGCGTACTTTCGTTTTGATGCCAATACTTGAGCGAGGCGAATGTTGTTCTTGCTTGGTCAAAGCGGCTGTGAACGTCGGAAATTGATGCCACTTTCGTTTCCTCAACCAATGATCCCAAATATGGAAACATCCGAACCTGTTCGATTTGGGTTCCATCGAGGTGAACACTGGCCCTCGATCCGTCCGTTGTGAGCACTTTGGTCTTTTCCGCATTGATTCGTATGGCTAGGCCATTCGGCAAATGTCGTATAAGATGTCCGTTGCTTCGGCATCCCTGTCGGCGAACATTAAGTCAGTTACGAAGTTGTTGTCGTCGTATCGAGCTCTAACTCGTCCATCGAATGCTTCAACAGGTCGATCAGAACATTGAAGAGAAGTGGCGAAGCGACGTGATGGAAAAGCGTAAATTTTTAAAATGAGTACGTACGATATTATTCTCCATTGGACCTAATATAATACCCAGGCCGGCCTTAGCCCTTTTTTTATGTGTAAGTTTAAGCTCAGGTGTCACCCATATTTCTAAACTGATGTGTGCGTGAAAATAAGGGTTGAAGACAGTGAGGATGAGCGTTGTGTTGCGGGAAAAACATTGCCGTGGAGGCAGGTGGGTATATATTTCGGTCGTTATGGTAGATGCGGTAAAATATTACCAGAGCCGAGTTGAAGGGAACGGTTTTGCACCTTGTTCAGTCACGCTAAGGTGGTACTATGGCCCAGAGATACGAATTCAATTCGAGGCGAGGCCGAATGTATCCCATCACAAAAATTGTATATCAGTTTATCCTCTGTATTAATATAGAATAATTGTCATTGTCTAATCCAAAACAAATTCAAGTGTTTTTAAATTTTTGCCGTCCAGAATTATTTTCTCTTCAAAATTTCAAATGTGCTCTAAAAACATAAAAATATATTTACCACTAAATTTTCAAAGAAATTACAAACTTTTCTCCTAATTCTGTTTTTATTTGGAAATATTACTTTTAGAAAAAACTACTATTACAAACCGACAACTCAGGAGTCACAGTGGTCGATGTTATTCCACTTGATACTTCCGATTCTAGCAACGAAGCACACAACGATGTCCCAGAAGTAACGGCCATAGAATCAGAACTTTCACCATCGGACAGTACCTCCTCAATATCCCAACAGGTTGGTGCCCAAGTAACAGTCGTTCATTCACAAAGTCCAAGCGAGGAAGGAAGTCCACGATTCATAACCGTCACAGGTAAGAGTTACATATTCTGTAAAAAGAAGATAATTTGATTTTTTTGTTCTTGATAGATATAGATGGTTTATACACTAACAATCCGATTACGTTATTACCCACTGTAATAACCCGTGTTCACTACTCTCATTAATGCCACTAACAAATATTATTGTGGGTTTTCTAATAGAGATTGAGGGTCCTCCTCCCCGGCCGGCTAGCATAGAAATCACTGTACCGCCGCTTTTGATTTTGATTGTCAATTCCAATTAACGTGCGATATGCGAAGTATCAACTGAAATTAATCCTGAATCAGAGGAAATAATCCCTCTGTGTGTATGATATTCCCTTTTTCGAATCATCGCCGCCGACTGGTTTCCACTAGAAAACTAACAACACAAATTTTAATATAACAATGAGAGAGGATTTAATTTTCATACCTGCGCCTTGCACGTGCTCCGATGTACGTGAACCAAGTGCGTGGTTCAACCTGGGGGTTGTGCGTTACCTTTTGTTATAGAATTCATTACAAGTATTTATTTCACGCTACCGAGATCGCAATAATATACTCGGAAGAAAGGACACGGGAAAGAAACGTTGTATAGTTTAGGGGAAATGTCGAAAGGGGGCCGTATTTTGTGTTGTACTACCGTGGGAGGGTGTAGCATATTGCCGAAGGTAAGATAGAGATTAAATCAAATGAAAAAAGCAGGTGCATTTTTTTTGCTGCCATTGTGGATGAGCCCAATTAAGAGATTGTTTCTGATGATGTTATGTTTGCTTGATGATTTCCACACAATAATTTATGACACGATGATTGCAGTAAGCAAATTCTTTTTTTTTTATATTTTCTCATGCTTTTTAGAATTTTTCTAGCTAGTCCTTGTTATTGAATTGGATTGGGCTATATTAAAATAGGAATAGGGCTTAACATAGGAATAGGGCTTAATTTTCAAAAAGGAACCAACACATTTTTGTAGAGAAAATCACGGTTAACAGTTCCAACAAACTATATAGCATGCCAAAGTACCAATAAATAATCCCCCATAATCCAGGACTATACAAACCGACGGAAGCGTGTATGCTCGTGTTAGTTTTGAGTCCTTCTGGTTTTAGAACAATCCCCCGGGGATGTCGGGAATAAAATATTCTATTATTAGTTTCGGTGCGATGTTCCAAATGATGTTGAATTGGAATTGGATATTGGTGAAAACTTGATAGCCTGAGCTCAGTAGTGATATATTGCTGTAGTTTCTGCAGCAGAGTCGGTTGCCGCTCTTGCTTTCTTCCAGTCTTGTGGTAACGATTCTTCATTCCATATGGTATATATTAGCCCATGTAGACATTCTACGACTTTGTTGTTGCAGTATTTAAGTAGTTCAGCAGCAATTTCGTCTCTTCCAGGGGCTTCATTGTTTTTGAGCTTATTTATGGCTTTTTTAATCTCGTCCAGGGTTGGGCTCGTTCTTCTTATATGGTCCTCTGCTATATCTCTTCTTGTTAATATGGGAGCATTTTGGTTAAGCAAGTCTTAAAAGTAGTTTTTCCATTTATTTTGAACTTCCGTTGCGTTACTAATAATTCCGCCATTGTCGTCTCTGCACATACTAGTTTTGGGTTTAAATTTGTCAGTAATCGAGCTTATATCCTTATATGCTTGTCTATTGTTTTTGTTCCTAAAATTCAAGCTAGCGTTAAGAATTCTCGCATTTTGTGGCTCCCTCTTGTTTTTCCTTAACATTAGATCTGCATATCGTCGTTTTGCTTTAAAAGTTTCCATTCTAGTCCTGGTCCGTCTGGTGCTATAAACCCTATGACTTTTATTTCTTTCTTCTACTGCTGCTTTATATTCTTCGCCAAACCAATCGTTCCTGTTTCTTCTTCGTACCAATCCGAAGGCGTCTTCGGCAGAGGCATTTAAACTGTCTTTTATGTACATATTTCCATATTTCATTTATACTATCTGGCGGTTGTTCCAGGATTTCTGAAATCCTTCTTGGCTCCAATTCCTTATATCTCAATTGTGTTACCTCCAATTGTGTTACTCTCTATACGTGATTTTAATCATGGAATGGCCGGAGCCACAGCGAGCTTCCCGGTAGGATCTGACATCGAATACATTGTTTGCGCCTCGTCTCTCTACTAGGACGTGGTCAATCTAGCTCTTCGTAATGCCGTCATTTTGTAGATATTATTATATAAGAAAAAAGTGGTGACCACTCCACAAGATGTGGCAAAATCAATTAGGCGGGTACCAATGTTGTTAGTGTGGTTGGGTAGGCTGTGTTTGCCTATGGTACAAGCGAATTCCTCTTCCTTTCCTATCTTTGCATTAGCGTCATCATCTTAATGTAGTTTGACGGAACTTGATTAAAGGCTCTTAGCAGGGTGTCGTAGAACTCATCTTTTTCTTTGCCCTGCTTGTCTTCTGTTGCGACGTGTATGTTGATGACGGACAGATTGTGGAATCGCGTCCTGGGTCTTAGTAAACATATTCTTCCACTTATATGTATCTTTAAAATCGATGATGCTTGATTTTATTGAGTTATCCACCAAAATTGCCACTCCAAATTCTTTTACCCATTTATGCTATTCCACTGGAGAACATTGTATCTGTTCTGAGTTCGCCAAATGGTCTCTTGCAATGCTGCAGCTTTTAACGGATATCTCTTGAGTTTGTCCTGTATACTTTTCACTCTTCCTTCTCTATTAAGCGTCCTAACATTCCATCTAATCAATTCGTGTTCCATATTTCGTTACCTAAGTTTCCGTGTGATCCGTCCAGTCCGAGGCCTTTCTGAAGGTTCCGTAACATCTTTTTTTTTTCGGAGGCTAGATTGTTAGCCTAGTGCCCAACCAGTTTTTTTGCGCTGAAAACTCGCGTAAAATATTACGAAAATTTCAATATATGTAATTAACTTGTCACTATAGGCAAAAGTACAAAATCTAAATAAAGTGATATCGTTTCATACAACCTTCACAATATTAAAAATATTGCCTTGCTACATTCCATTTCAAACAAAATGTCACACATCATCAACGGAAGGCAAAACCTGTTGTTAAGCTAATAATTGTTAAGGGTCCCGTCGTACATAACAAATCACTTTGATCCCTTATAAAAGCGGAATACTTACTAGTTTTTCTATTATAATACAACCATGCACTTCATCACAAAGATCAGGAAAACCTCCCCTACAATAAATTTCAAATCATATGTGGGGTTTCTTTTAATTGTATATCAATCGATGCCCAGTCATGCATTCGTTTATCACCTGAAAAAGAAGTTGAGGCTATGAAGATTTCATCTGTTGGAGGTTAGTTGTTGTCGAATGCTGCTGAAACCTTTCAAAATGTTTACCGTCCATTGAAAGCGAAGATTAGATAGAAGGATTTGATAACATTGACGAGTTTGTTATCTCTTACAAACAAGTCTGCAATTTTATTCGCAGTTTTTTTCTTCTTCTAATAATTCTATAAGGCTGGGAATATAAACAGATGCTTTCTTTGCGATGGATGTAATAAAAGAAATGTTCGAAGTACAAAAATATAAATGCAATAAAAATTTTAAGGGGTAGAAAGTAGAGAACTCTTTGATATAAAAATATTCTTGTTGTTTTGCTTTAAGAATTGGTGGTAGTTATCCTCAGAAGGTTTGGCTACAAAATATGCGACCAATACCAATCCTTTTTAAAGAAATGCTTAAATCTAACGTGTACATTTGTAAATAAAATGCTAAACTTGCATTTCTATGATTCATTATCGTTAACTAATTGCTTTTCTGTTAGCTATGTTACTTTTAATGTTATATTGGAACCGAAACAGTAACTTCGTTCCCTTTCTGATTTCATTGTTCTCATTCGGTACGATTGTATTTGAACAAAAGATCTTCCAACTCTCCTCAAAGCCCTTTTGCGGAAGAAACCCCTCTGTCTAAAATTCCATGACATTTTTGCATATTCAGCGATTCATTAGACCAATTGTATCATGTTGCATATCTTGTCGCTGTCATAGACTTTCCCCTTTGCGTAGAAGTCTAAACTTGTGAAATTGCAAGTGACCGGAGGCATATATTTTTTCTAAGAAATTAATAAGCTTAGAGTTTCTCTTTCAATAAACCCATTTTTTGCGTCGTTGTATGGCATGTCTTGTCATTATATCGAAACCTAATATTGTTCAAGTCAATAACGTCCAGTTAATTTCACGAAAATTGACACGTTCATTTGATATCAAGACTCGATGGCGTTCTCCATAAACCAGTGGTTGCCAAATGATATGATACTGCGGCCCCCTGTTACAAAAAACAACCCTTAGCCCCCCCCCCCCCCCCCCCCCTCCAATAAAATATATAAATTTGCGTACTAGATGGAGTGCACCATCTAGACCTTCGGTATTTCAACATTGAATAATTCGGACATCTTGTAGCCGATTTTGACAAATGAGCAAGATTTGTTGAGGATATTTTCTACCATTATTTCAAATCGGTTTTTGAAGACAATATAGATTAAAAAACCTCCATTCGGCAAAAAGCAGCTCCTTTTCGGGCATTGGGCATTATAACAGCTATTTCGGTATGTTAGCTTTGAGTTCGTTTCGTCTTGATGGCATAAACTTTACTTTTGGAAGATCTTCATCGCAGCGGCTGCGGTGTGGCAAGTTGCGCCCCGTCTTGTTGAAAGTAGGTTCGTCAGACCTTCTCCTCGCGTTTTCGGACACACAAGGGCATGATAGCGTGTGCCACCTAGGGTTTCTCTCACTTTGAAGAAAAATGGTCCGATGATTGTTCTATGGCACACTCCAACCAAAGAATTACTTTCTCGTCGTGCAGTAGTGTTTCGTAAATGACGTGTGGATTCTCTGTTCCCCAAATTCGACAATTTTTTTAACTAACTCCGCTAGATAGTATAAAATTACTTTTGTCCGTCATTAAAATTTCGGTTTGGCATCGATCATTCTTGCGACGACATTTCCATATTGCCGTCGTTGCTATTAGAGTCGTTCTACTCACTTTTAACTTCTGAGATCGGCGGCGTATACAACACATTTGGATTATCGGTAACACTCTCTCTTACCGCTTCAACAGCTTCATTCGATCAACGTGGACGCGGGCACTACACTACAGACCTGTACTCCAAAAAAACATCACCAAACTACGAATTATGTGGTCTGAAGGCACCGAATTTCTCTCATATTTGCTTAGTTTGACGTTTGATTTGAGCAGGACTTATGCTTGGCAGTGCATTTATCCCTTACACGACGGTAAGTTGTACTAACTGCTCAATTATTTGAAATGTCTCACTTTAAAAATGTCCTACTACTCTTGTTATGAGCGTGTATGTATACTTGCACCCAAACGTCATAAATAGCTCCACGGCTTGCGCTACCTGCAGCATCCTCCTCCAGAACTGTCAGCCCTGGCTTGAAGTTTCCAATTTCTTATACCTAGCGTTTGTAGATCTTCTTCTATGTATCTTTATATCGATTGTCTACAAACAGTACGGTGAGTTTTGCGTGACTTTCACTCCCCAAAATGATTTTTTTGGTTAAGTAGTAAATGTTTTTTTTTTTCACTCTATAAAAGCAAGAATTCCCGGGCTCTTTATCATAAATCGGAAAACTCCTTCCATATTTTTTTGCGCTAATTTTTATAGTTTTTTTTATTCTCTCTTACAACATTCTCTTATTTCCTTTTATACATGCGACCATTTTATCAGGTAAGCAGCAACTGTACCACCGTCGTAAGCCCTTTATTGGAAATGTAAGTCCATCGTACCGCCATGATATATGGCCGTACACTCCGACAAAGAACCTTCTGTGTGCCGATACATGGCCGAGGACTATATTTCAAACACGGCTGGTGTTCGCCCGTTGTAAGGCCATATTTTATTTTTACTCGGGGAATTATTTTAATCTTAGGGAGTCAATCGAAGAACACTTAAAACTTTTCTGACAACCTTAAAAAACAACAAAAAAACTCATACTGAAAATAAATGTATACTTTTTGTAGACTGACCAAGCTCATTTCCATAAAAGCATTTTCCTTAATATAATACCAATTTGCTTAGAAATCCTCATTCAAGGAACTAGTTCAAAATAGTCCTTGCTTAAAGCAAATCAATCAATGATGTAATTACACTAAGTAGTTTCTTTATTTGCTTCTCAGGAAATCATACTTCCAGTTATTTCGGCTTTTTCCAAAAACCAATAAAAAAAAATTCCTTCAAACCCTAAAACGAAAAAGTGAAGATGTGTGACGAGAAAGTACTTTAGAAAACACACCTTTATTTACTAAGGTTTCTGTATAAAAGCTATTTAAAAAAAGGTATTGAAAAACAAAGCCTTATATCATTGACAGATTTTTTTCCATTATAAGATATACAATCTGCCTAAAAGATATTATCTATTATAATAATTATTTCTTTGGTTAAAATCTCACTCACTTGAATGCTCAGTAATCAAGCAGAGAGCTTTTCTTTGAATTCTTTCTATTTCACGCAAAATATCAGCAAACAGTAAACAGCAAACATATAAGACAGTCCTATTGTCTATTGAAAAGCTTCTGGAAATATACTTCTTGGTGAACTCAGTGGCTATTTTAGCATTTCATTATCCGTTCTTGTTGCTACAAGGATGGTAAATAGGTATTAATCTTAAGGTTAGGTTTCCTTCCTAAAACTGTAAAACTAATACATTTGTTGCTTGGCCGTGCTAATAAACATTTAAGTTAGCGATTAACATAATCTAAATTACGTAATAATTTTTGTTAAATCCTAAATTTTTCTGTGTCGTTTGATTTACTACAGTAAGTCATTATTAGATAGTTTCGGATAACAGTTTCGAGTAAAAAGCATTTGATTATTGTAAAAGAGAATAAGGCCCCCCCCCCCCCAAGAAATTAAAGCGCATTCATCTTCATTCATTTTTTCAGATAATTTTTTATGTGGCAAATCTAAGCTCAGGAATAACCCTCTGTACAGCCATTCCAGTCCAGGCAAGGTGCAATATGGAGTTGTAAGCTTAGTATGAAAGTAAGAAGAAAGTCAAGGTTTTTGGGTTATAAGGAGCCGGGAGGGCGTTGAAGGAGATTGGCGGTGAACTTTGCGTTTGAAATCTTTAATTTTATAAGAGTTCGGAAATACTGACTGCGAAACAGTGTTCCACAGCCGAGTTGTCTATTTAGGAGCGAATCCCTAGTCTAGAGAGAACACCAAAAGGGCAATTGTAGGCAAATGAAATAAGCCGAGCAAGGGCGGAAACAGGTACCCTTTAGCGGACTGTGTTTTGTGCCACAGCTCTGAGCTCCGATCAGGACCTAATAGTTGCTGCGTACTCTGCTAGCAACATTCCCCTCCACGTTGTTCTCGGTGTTCCAGCTCGACCGGTTCCAGTCAATACCCAATCCAATTTCATTTCTTTAATCTGATTTCGTCGTCTACCCTTTCTTGACCGGCTCCCTTTCTCGACTGCTAGTTTCTCCTTGATAGGAGTTGGTAGTTTAAAATATCTTTAGCATGTGTATCTGCAAACATACTAGGAGCAAATTTTAAGTTGGGGTATCAAGATGAAGAGATGAATAGAAAACATGTGAAAAGGGTGGTGATTTTTATAAAGGTTGAAAGCTATTGACCGTCAAAAAGTTGATACTATTGTAACTCCTTTGACATATTTCATCCTTTCTCGTTAGGCCTATTATGCATCTGAGAACTTTTCTTTCACACATGCTACATCTCCTGGGTCATACTCCAAGTCTTGCTACCATAGCACAATACTTGCCCTATTACTGCTTTGTAGAGTGAGAGTTTAATTTTTCTTTACACAACACAAATCTTGAGTACAGTATTGTTTGTGGGCATAAAAGTTTAGTCGTTTTCTTTGGTTTATTAATTATAAACCTAAAGTAGACTTTTTTATCAACTAATTTTATGCTATGAACGTCGATTACGAACGTCTTTCCATTAGAAATCTGTCAGCTCTGAACTGTTGCATCAACTGTGGTTGTCCTTCCTTGATGTTCAAGCCTATCGCCTCTTTTAGTTCGTCAAAAGCGTCTTTTGTTGCCAAAATGGAGGTGTTTAGGTCATCTGCGTATCCAAATAATTGTACAGAGTGCATTGCTATTTACACACTTCTCCGGCGGACTGAGGTTTTTCTTATCAGCCATTCTAAGGTCGGGCGCTCACTGAAGTGGTGTGGCAGTGTCGTGGTTTTGGCCTGGCATGTAGAAACAAAGCGGTAATTAAATGATGGCGAAGTGGTATTAAAATTATTAAGTGTGCATCGAAATTGCAAGCAGCCTATAGCGTAATCTCGTTTCTCAGCCGTTTTGTACTGTAGACTTCGCTCCGCACTCTTTTGCCACGCCAATTCTAAAATAACAACATTTCCTTTTTTTGTACAAAAAACAAACAAACTTACTTAACAACAAATTCTTTTATGTAAACATTTTTTTTGTCGAAAATTCATACCCCAAATTGTTTTAATTTCAACAGAGATCCTTTCACTAAATTGTTACAGAAAAAAATGTAAAAATTCTTGTATGTTATTCGGGACGAACAAAAAGTCCTTTAACGAAAAGAAAAATTATTTCAAAATAGGTGGAAAATTGTGATTCCTATTGTATGGAAAATTTTTACCAATTAGCGTAATTCGATTTGAAATTTGAATAAAAAATAAAAAGTGAACAAAACAGGTTTTTCTCAGCTTATATTCTTTCGGTTATTTTAAAACATTCTTGTAATGAGAATTTCTTTAGCTGCATTTCACATGCATAATATTCTTTTGGTTCAAATTTTCAGTTATTGTTTTCTTATAAATTCAGTGTTAAAATTCTCGTGGAAATGAATGCCATGTTAATAGGAACTTATGGTCTACATTATAGTTCGGCAGATTGGATAATTTGGAACCTTACACAAAGTTCCTGAATACATATCGCATTAATATGTTTTCAATCCTAAGATTTTTTAGATATTTCAGGATATATAATGCTGTGAAGCTATAGATGCGACGGTATCAGCCCCGTCATACATGTAAAGATTATTGTTATGGAAGTTGTTGAACAGATTGAAAATGTACCAGCTACGCTTGTATTATGCAACTAAAATAGTTAGCTGTTGGGCAAGGCAACGCTTATTGTAAGTCAAATTAATTTTCTTTCCAAAAAAATTTCAGAAGATTAACATTTTTGAGTACATAGTGAAGTAGGATATCAAAAAATAAGGTTGAAATTAAAATCAAAGTTAAAATTTAAATAATGATCAAAATAAAAGTTAAGTGAGGTGTAAGTGAATCAGTTAGGGAAATGTGAGTAGGAATCGGGAATTTGATGGATCTCAAGGATAGGATTGCAAAGGGAAGAGGAAGACCGAAAGGTACGAATAGCAGGGGCTTTTGTTGTAAAAAAAACACCTTATGTAAGAGAAGTAAAACCATGAGATCGAGGAATTGAAAGTGGTCGCAACCCAAGGTCTTCTCAAATGAAAAATTAACCTAAGACAATCATTAAATGCAACTTTAAGATGCTGACGGCACGCTGAATTATGTACCAGTGATCCATAAAGGAAATGGTTTATTAAGTTTGGCTCGAATAGGCGAGAATAACAGATTGCCATGTAGCCACAGTTTGCGAAGTGAGTCAAAAAGAGCAGCAATGAAACAGGATTGCGGCAGAAGAGTTTGGAACAGCCAACGATTGGAAGAGAAACATTATTAAATAAAAGCGGTGGAAAATACCATTCAGAGGCAGCGAGCAACGACTAAGGAAAAGTACTTTGGGTGTAATTTAAGGCAATGACTAGAACTGCATTCATTTATTTGAGACATGGTACTATCTAGTTCAGAGACACAGAATTCAATCGGATTAGGTCAAGAAATATATAGCTGAAGATCATTCTTTTTTTTCTTTGTTCTGTTAGCTGCCGGTCCGAGCGGAACGTCCCCGCAACGGATACGCTGCTGCCGGTGCGGCTGGGTCTCGAACTCCATTCCCGATTCGTTTCCATTCTTGGCGATTTGGCGACGTATCGACCCTCGATAACTAATAATCGTTGATTGTTTAGGACGCCCTCGATATGCTTTAGCCAGGTTATCTTCGTTGCCGACCATAGAACTCTCCAGTCTGCCAGACAGTCTTGCCAGAGAAGTTTATGTGTCAAGCGGTTATCATCCATTCGGCAAACACGTCCAAACCACCGTTTCTGTATTTCGTCTTCGATCAGTGTCTGTTAATCGCATCGCATTGTCTAACTGTGTTGTTTCGAAGGCGATTGCGTAGTGAGACACCGAGAATCTGCCTCAAGCATTTGGAAGACCTCGAGCTTGTTGACGTCCGGCTTGAGCAGTCTCCACGTTTCCGGCCCATAGGAAGAATCAGAATAAACAACGTTCGGTAAAGTCGTATTTTCGTTTTGATGGTAATATTTGTTCGTGTCCATATGCAGCACTTGAGCAGAGCGAATGTTGCTGTTGCTTGGCCGATGCGGCTGTGAACGTCGCCCGTCGATGCCACTTTCTTTTCCTCAACCAATGATCCCAAATATTTGAACATCGGAACCTGTTCGATTTGGGTTCCATCGATGTGAACACTGGTTTTCGGATCCATGGCGATGCGGGAAATGTCGTATAAGATGTCCGTTGCTTCGGCATCAGTGTTGGCGATAAGGGCACATCATCAGCGAACATCAAGTCGGCAACAACGCTGTTGTCGTCGTATCGAACTCCGCGTCGTCCATCGAATGCTTCACCCATAATCACGTCGATGACAACGTTGAAGAAAAGGGGCAAAGCGACCTCTCCTTGTCGCACACCTGTTTTAAGCGGGAGTTTCTCGGATAAGTCGCTTCGAATACGAACGCTGGTGGTTGAGCCATCGTACGACGCTTGAAGAAGTTGGATGATTTGCAATGGGACGTGTTCGGTTTCCAAGGCTCTCCACCAGGTGTTTCAATAGTTTGCGGATTTGAAATCGATGAAAACGACGAAATTTCCTTTGCCGCAACGAATTCTTTCTTTCATTAGATGACAGAGAGCGAATATTTCATCAATACATCGTCGATGTGGTCTAAATCTCGTTTGTTCTTTCCGGTCCGTTTGCTCTCGATGTTTCTCTACCCTCGATTATATGATTTTCGTAAATACGCTGCCGACAATCGAAAAGAATATCGCGATAATTTTTTGCTTTCTCGGCTGTTGCCTTTCTTCAAAATTGGCACAACTATTGCTTTCTTCCACGCCGGCGGAAACCCCCGAATGCCGTATTCCGAATACCATATGTGTGTTATGAGGACATGGAGTTGTTGTGAGAAGACATGACCTCCGGCCTTGCTAATCTCGGCGGTTTCTTGATCTATTCCCGTCGCTTTTACATTTTTCAGCGATTTTATTGCCCGTCTTCACCTCGATAATTGTCGGCACAATGGATTCCGATAATTTCCTTTCTCCTACATCGATATCGTCAGGTATTGCGAGCGCAACTGTTAATGCTATTTCAAACTCTCGCCCGATAGTCGGGTCCCGCAGGCCCGTCCAATTCTTCTTAGCTGATGGTTGCGCTTGCGCCGTTTTCTTCGTTCTTTCTAATCGCATCTGTAATTTCGCTCGAATGGTCTAATCCGCAATCGCGCCCACGCATTACACGCTCGTCTTTGAGCTTCGATCGGAGTCTTTCGTTGATCAAAACGTTGTCTAACATCACCGAGTTGTTGCCGGATAGATTTCGCCGGTTGAGTTGGTGTTTGAGTGGATGGCGAAAGAGCTATTCTAACAATCAAATTGTTTGACGCTGCGAATGAAAGCAGGCGTAAGCCGTTGTCATTAATTACTCCATCTCCAAATTTTCCCGTCGTTCCTTCCCAGCCGGTTTGATCTGCACCTGACTGTGCATTAAAGTCCCCCGCGGGTATGATTAATTCGAGGTATCGTATCCAGTCGCCTGTTGAAGTTGATCGTAAAAGCCGTCCTTCTTCGCATCCGGGCTGGTCTCGGTTGACGCATAAACGAATACGATCGTTCCACCGATGGCTATAACCGCCAAACGCTCGGATATTGGTTGGAATGCGATAACGCTACTGGCAGTCTGTCGAACGACTATAAACTCGACGCCAGATGATTTCCTTTTGAACGACGTAATGTTCTGTTCTTACATTATACGCGGCGAATTGAATTTCCATTTTCGGTGTGACTAATTTTGATCTTCGGCCACTAACCCAATTCTCACCAGCATGTCTGGTCCCCAACGCTGGCGCCTGCCCGTATGCGGTAGCATTATTTCGTAAATAGTTAGTTCGTATATCCATGCGGTTTCTTTTTTTTATGTGGCATGGTCAAGCTCAGGAATCACCCTTTGTACCACTAGACTGCCATGTCGTTCAACTCATGGTGCAATGTCTAGTAGTAAGCTTGACCTGAAAATAGAAAAATAATAGGAAAGGTTAAGGGTAGTATGGTGGATGCATAAGGAGAAGGCAGTGAGCCCCGCGTTTGCACTACTGGGTGTTATATGAGTGCATCCATTCCGTCAGGGCTAGCCAGAGACAGTCTTGTTGGAGTGTTATGCCTCCTGAAACAAGTGAATCCCACTAACCAGCCGACAAAGGCTGTGACGCCAACAGTACCAGACTTCTAGGTGAACAAGGAGGTGCACCGACCGCTAGACGAAGACCCGAACTAAGCGGAAATTTGGTAACATATTATTAACCGGTTAAGCCGGCAGGATGCCTTATTAGGGCTACGTAGTTTCTTCGGTTTCTCGATTCTGGTTAATTCGGCAGGTCGACCACCCTCTTCCTTTCACACCCTGGGCTTAGAATCAGCCGACGGCGACGTTCAGAGTTGCACTTACATCGTTTTATACTAAATTAAGCTTAGTTAAAAATTTTGTGAATCCGTTGTAGAAAGATTGATCTGACTTTTCATTTTTGAAGAAAAAAAGAAGGTCCCAACACTAATCCTCAGTTTCACAATACATACAACCAACCCTAAACCATTAGAGCCCATCTTATGGATTGATCTTGCACTGTGAAACCGGGCATAAGTGATGTGAAAAAAGAGAGTATTTTTGTATGACACGACATTAGAAGACACTGCAAATTGTGCTTTATACTCCAACAAAATGGTAGAAAAAAGACACACTGGATTTTGGCATAACCTTCGAGAGAATTTATCCTGTTTATTAGTAGTCATGAAAGGAAATGATTACAATGATTTAATTAATATATAAGTATAATTATCCTACCAATACTAACAGACCTTTTTCTATTTAAAAAAAATTGTTATTTTTATACAAAATATTTTTCGAATACTCTTCAACTTCACAACAACCATGAACACAAATTAATTCCGCTAAGCACTTTTCAAGTACTAAGTACAAAACCAATCAACAAAAATATGTAATTATAATTATTTACTCCAAAAAAAAAATCTTTGCAAAGCAATTTTATTAATAACAAATTTTGCGGCTGCACAACTCTCAACAATTTTCCGCAAAGCCACATTTAAACTTAGAGATATAAAAAAATGAAAAAATTAATTATATTAAATTTCGCGAAATATATTTTCCCACGTAAACTGAAAAAGGGGTAAGGTATGGTACATATATACATTAAAATTAAGTATTTACTGCGGTTTAATAAATTGAAATAAAATGAGAAGATCCTATGTAGTAAGAGTGGATGAATATCCTTCGCCGTGGAATGGATGAATATTTAAAAAAAAAATATGGTTTTGAATCCTTTTCCCATAATTTTCATTTATTTCCCTAAAAAAACTACCCTAACTTTTGAGAGCTAAAATATGGCTAAGATTTGACATAGCCGAAAAAAAAAATACTGAAAAATATCCAGTAAAGAAATTTAACGTTTTATAAGCGTTAAATATGAGCAACCCCTCCATTTTCGTATGACGGTGTGCTCCCTGGCTGGGATACAGGACAACCCTCCTTTATGCGTTGATGTCTGCTATTTATATCCGTACAGGATAGGCAAAAATTGGATACGTTGATACTGATGCTGCCAACCATCAAGAAGCCCGGAAAAACATCAAAAGGGGAGGTGCTTTTAGTGTCGCAACCTTCCACCATTGGCTGGCATCCACAAAAGCTTATTAATTCAAGGGAGACTTGTTGTTGTTGTTGTTTTTTTCCCATCCGGTAGGTGGACCACTTTCACCTGAACGCTGGGCTTTGTGTTGATATTCCTTTTCCCTTTTATCCTATCGTTTTCGGCTCACAAGATTCATCTTCCGCGTGATATAGTATCTCATCTCGTCGGGGCCTGCTTGTATTTATTTCTCTACCCTCTAGGTATAGCGGAAAACTTATATCAGGTGAGAGCTTAATGGTTGGTATTGATATGTATGTATGTATTCTCCTCTCTCTGGGAGCTCTTACAAGGGATTTTTGGTATGCGTTTGATTTATATACTACCTTTGTTAAATTTTCCCGTTTTATTATTATTTTATTTATTTATTTTTTTTTAGATCCCAAGAGGGGGGTAGCTAACGAAAATTATACGCATACATTGATACAAAAATTTACGCAATTTTATGGGCCTTAGATACATATTAGTAGAGATGGCATATTGCTAGGATAACGTCTGATTCTGGATTCAGTTGTAATTTTACCGTCACCGTGTATTCTGGTTGCTAGGCACAAAGTACGGAACTCCTTTCACTTTCAGTTTTGTTACTCTAGTGATGAATATTGGGTGAATGGGATCATTTTTCGTTGTACCTTCTACTCTGATCCTGAAACTAGTTCATCACCCATAGTGACGACCTTTTTACTGTGTTTTTGTGTATTTAAAAACGAAATTCAATTCTTCGTGAGATTTAAGAAAATATATAAATCTTTGTTTATATTCTTTAATGCTTTGCATATATATTGTAGTCAAATAAAGATTTGCAATTTTAACATTAACACGTGCCTACTACACATACAACAATTTTGAAAAACGTTCGTAAAAGGATATGTATAGACGTCACAATAATCTATCATATTGCGGAGGTAATTATAATTTATGTATTATTGTTCAATTGTTACAAGACCAATTAGTATTTTGTTTCATGTTGTTTAAGCTTCAATAAAAACACTTAAGTATTAAAAATCCATCCATTGCCCTTGAAATCATTATTAGATTTCTACAATTTCTAAAAACACAATCTCGAAGCAATTTCTATTATAAAATATTTTTGTCTTCTAGGAACTAAGGTGTTTTATCTTTTCCTGTAAACGTTTCTGTGAAAAAAAAAATTAATTACTACACTGTGTTTTCTGGTAGATTTCAAATTGCTTAGGCTTTCCAAATTGAAAAAAATCGTAACGGAAGAGAAGATATTGGACATTTAAAAAATATTTTACGACTATAAATTCAACTTCTTCCTTCTTTCGGTCACTGAAAAATTTAAACATATTTTAAAATTCAAAAGTGCATTTAAAATTTTTATTTTAACAATTTTTTTCTTTTGAATTTAACAACTAGAATCCGGTATCTTGAAATCAACATTTTCTCAGATTTTATCAATATTTCATCTTTGTCAAGGGGTAGTATGAGCCCAAACTCAAAACTAGTTGGGATGTGGGTTTGACCCCTTCGGTCCACACGATTAACTTCCCAGTATGATGAACGAAGATGGAATAAACTGACTTCTTACAAAATAGTTTATACGTTTAGCACTAGTGGGAAATTGACTAGTATCAGAACTCGTGACAAAGTAATCTTGAGAGAAGCTAGTTCAAATAACTATAATAGCGGTAAATCCACAAGATTTTTCTAGAGAATTTGTTTTTCCTGAAAGTTAGCAAACAAACATTTCCTTCGTACTGCTTGACCAAAAAGAACAAATTTTGCGGTAGCTATTGCAAATCCCGGGATGAACCGCAATTTCCTGAAACTGTAGGAAGTAGAAAATAATTCCCCGTCAAAAAGTGCTGATCCAAGGTTTGAAAAACTCGTGATATTTGTAAAGGGTAGCGAAATTTTTTCACGATTTTAAAGGTCGATCACTTCGTTTAGAACGGGTCTCATTCCATCGAGTTTATTAGATATTAGCAAAATTTATCTATTTAAGGTCTTTCTGACACTGAGCCGAAGTTTTTCCATTTAAACAAAAAAAGGCCCGACCGAATGTTATGAAATTTTTTTAGGGCTTTTTTTCGTTAATATTCTTCTCTCGGTACCTCAAAGAAGTCGATATAGTTTTTGGTTCGCGCGGTATCGTGCAGGTACAAAATTCACGAACGTCGTTTAAAAATAAAAACGGTTCGACCGAATTTTATGAAAATATTTTCAGATCATATTTTAGTTAATACGCTTCGAACCACACCTCACCGAAGTCATTATCTTTTTTGGTTCGCGCGAAATCGTGCAAGAAAAAATGACCACATACGTACGCACACACACACACATACTTCCACCCAATTTTTTGCTTGAAATGCTCTTGGGACCTTGAAAAATTGAAAATACGTTGAAAATTTCGATTTTCGGACTGATTACAATAACTTCCCTATACTGGGAAGTTAATAACGATTCAATGTTTTACTGGGCCCTTGCAGAAAACACTATAATTTCATTAAACTACAAAATGAAGAATCTGTTATATTAAATTAAATTTTCATTGATTTACTTTAAGAATAAAAACACTGTGATTAAAAATGCAAATGTGCAATTTACTTTAAACATTCTGAATTGATCGTGGTACAGTGTTAACAATATCTTTGCTGTTTGAAACGGAATTGCGTGTGTCGAATCTCTAAAAGTGTTCCAGAAGATCTATCGTGATTCGTGCAGGTTAAAAGCACGGTCATACAACTGGTGTAAAGCATTCAAATAGCGCTGAGAAATTGTAGCTGATATATATCTTTCTGAATATTATTTAACATCTACGAGCATCGAAAAGATCGACAAAATTAAGTATAGCTGGTGGTCAGAAATGGTGGTATGAGTTTTATAGAGTTGTCTGAAGAGGAATATATAACTTTTAAGTTCGTTCGTATTATTATGACTGCAGTTTGGGCATGAAAGTCTTCACCGCCCTTACTGATTCCGAAAGAGCTTTGTCCTCCACGGCATTGAAGATATGAGTTTCCAGAGATTCTACCGAAACCCACCAATGGTGTCACAAAAATGAGTCGAAATAAAAAAAAATGCGTAAAATTAAGGAGTATATAATCAAGTGAATTTACTCAGCATAGCTGATAATAGGTTAAGAACTAAACTGCAACTATTGGCAAAAAATCTGGTCCTTAATCACTTCCATCAAAAAAATGTTACTAGATCCACTACACTCTTTTATTTTCTGAGGTGATAACAGAGCTATTCCAAGATCGACCAATGCATCTGCTTTCGCCTCGAATTCGCTCATTTAAGATTGTGTTGCAGTTCCTCAACCTCGATCAGGGTTTAATTCTTGTAGCTTGTTACATCCTGCCCCACGGTCTATATATCTCACTTAGCCAAATACTATGATTTTGCTACAGATTTTCCTGCCTCAAAAGTATTGCTACTGGAGGACTACAACCTAGCTAATCTTTAATAAAGTCTCAATTCGGGCTTAAATCATGCTACAGTAGTTGATACATTATTAGATACTAGTTGGGATCCCCGTTACCGAAATTCGGTCACAAAAACAATAAATATATAAAATTCACGATTTGTTCGAATATTTTTATTTCAAAAAAAAATTATACGCAATGGCGAATTTTTAATTACTATGAAACATTTCCATTGTCGCTCCAGAACATCTAAAATTTCCCAGGATTTTTTTTAATCGCATCCATGACGTCTTGCTTGGCTATGTAGTGGAAAATAGCAGCAACACCAGTTACTACAGCATCATTGAAACGACGAATATCAACTTTGTTATTAACTTTTATGATCATAGAAACTTCAGCTGCAATATTCTCAGGTCTTTGACAATATTCATACATGGACCTGAATGAGTGAACAAAAGGATTAATCCGATCTAACTCAAACCTATTTCACGCATAATATCAATATTACACTAAATATTCGCATTTCTATTTATTCTATGATTAGCATCAGTATCTACATCATAGAAATACAATTGTGCATAACATGGAGGTCGGCCATAGCCAGGAATTAAGGCACCAGTTCGGTGATAGAAAATGTTATGGATTTTAAAATGATATATGCCATTTGCAGTGTCATTTGACAAATTACACTCAGAGCTAATCATTGCAAAGGCAGCATTATACGAACGAATATTTGCAAAAAAAAATTTAGAACGATTTTTAATACCACTTTCATTCGAAGTTAATCCTTCAAAAAAATTATTGAAAAAGTAATTTTGAGAAAGTGGAGGTAGATTAACATTGCCTTTATGACAACACAAAGAAAATGCCTCAGTATTACGTAAAGTTACTTCAGTCAGAAAATGTTTGGCACGACAAAAATGACAACTCATATTAAGGCTGGCCGCACACGTACGGTTTCTGTGTTCGGTTTCCGAATTCGGAATTCCGACTCGGGATTCCGTGAACTTAGCGCAGACGTTTGGTTTTTTGTATTAGGAATCGACAAAAATCGACGGATCGACAAAAAATACTGCCACAAAATACAACAAAATATAAAATGTACTCGGCACAGCACTGTCGCGGTTCCGAATGGAAATTTCCTGACGTGTGCGCCGGTTAAGCAAAAATGTATGTGAGCGCTGCGTTCGGGATGACGCCATTCGGTTTTTTTTCCGTTCGGATATTCCGAACGCAAGTCCTGGCTTCCGAACTGAATATCAGGAATCGTTTCCGAACGGAATATTTAAGAACGTGCGCGGTAAGTAGAATTATTTGTATGAAATGCCTGCATTCGGTTGTCCGAGTACGGAAACCAAACACAGAAATCGTACGTGTGCGGCCAGCCTAAAAGAACCACACGAAAACGAATCAAAATTAACCGGAATAACATTTAAAGCACATTTAAAAGAATCAGTCAAAATTTCTAAAGGTGCAACACCATCAACAAACATTTCATTATGAAATGCATCAACATTCATTTCATTCACACCACTATTCAATTCATTATTTACAACATTCATTTCATTAGCACTACGTAAATTTCTAACGCGATTTCTAGTATTTTCGCGAAGCGATCTAAAATCGACATTCGAGCGTCCCCGTCGTTGTCAATTAAAATTTCTAAAGGCATTCGCCAAAATACGAACGGCAGCCCCTTACACAATACAACTCAATAATACTATACACAAAAGAGTATAAAAAAATGCACGCACAAAGTGACCGAGTTTTTTTAAGTCAGTTATGCCGCCAAAAATCTACACAAACGCTTGTTTTTCTCTGTTTCTCATTGGCTTCACTGAAACGGCATTTGTGTCAATCGTAGGCTACTCAGCTCTACGTTGATGCTCACAAAAAATTCAAATTTTCCAACGGCTTTTTAAAATTCG
Organism: Thereva unica; assembly: GCA_949987705.1. NCBI lineage: Eukaryota > Metazoa > Arthropoda > Insecta > Diptera > Therevidae > Thereva > Thereva unica. Next base: position 154,276,957 of record OX465283.1, read on the forward strand.
AAAAATTAAAATCGCTATAACTTTTTTATTCGTGAATCGATTTCGTTGAAATTCCTTATTACAAAACTATGCCATAAAAAGAATATTTTCTGAAAATTTAAACGAAATCGGTCCACGAACAAAAAAGCCTTAGCGTGTACAAACTTTTTGTTTGCCTATTAATATATAAGATATCTGAAAGCCTGCATAATACTATGTCCTTGCTAAATCTAACACAAAGTAATAATTCTTGAATGTCAACGATCGTATTCTTGACCTTATATTAGCTGATGTTAAGTCTAGTGCTCGTTGCTGTGATGTTCCACTTTTAAGCATGGACCCTTATCACCCAGCGTAGCATGCCGATAAATCCTAAGCTCAATTGCCTACCTAAATGTAATGTTCCTAAAGAAAATTTCTTCAAAGCAAATTATGACGACATAAATATTCAAATTAATAGCATAGATTAGGAATACAATTTAAAAGACCTTTACACAAATAATGCTGTTGCTTAGTTCTATCAAACTATATACAATATAATTGAGGCTATTGTGCCTCTTCAGAGAATACGTGTTTATAAACACCCAGTTCGGATTTCCCCTGAATTGCGTCATGTACTTAAGGTGAAACTTAAACACTGGAAGAAATGGAAAATATACTGGAAACAAATATAACTACGAAAAATTCTCAAAATCTCGCGCTCGTGTAAAATAACTGTTGAAATCCTGTTATGAAACATATCTGCACAAGATTGAAGTATCCAAAAATAACATAAAATTCTGTTAATGATTTAAAAAGAAGCAAAGGTGCATCCATCGGTCATGAATTACAATAACCGTTCCTCCGAAAATCCATCGGTAATTTATGAAATATTTGCAATTTTTTTCTCATCGGTGTTTGAACCTACATCTTCAAATGCTTATAATATCAGTTGTCATTTTACTTTGATGGTGAATAGACGTACGGTGATATAAGCCTAACTCTAACAATCTTTCTAGTGCAGTACAAATAAGTTTAAAAACGTGAAAAGTGTACATTTAAACTTGCGGGACTGCGACTTTAAAAAGAAACCAAACAAATCACCTAAACGGAAAATAGAAGTTTTTTCCACTGAGTGCCCCGGCGGTGCGGGAGCAACGAAAACAAAAGTGATAAGGTGAACTGGACACCAATATTGTTAAAGTGGATGTGTTTTTTAAACAGTAAACAAAAAGATGAAATAAGGACCAAAATAAGTACCATAAAATTAAATAAATTAAAATACAAAATCCTTTAACCTATAAAAACAAAAGAAATAGAATCCCCTTTTCTTCTTCTTTCCTTTCTTTTTACTTTTTTCCGCCAAAACATTGGCTCTCATTTATTCTATTCAGCGCTGCCAACAGCGTGTGACTTTAAAATAAAATTCAACACATTGATTATAGAATTGCATACCTCCAGGCTGAACTGGAAATAAGAAACAAACCACATTGATTATAGAAAACGATAAAAAATCATCTACAAGCTATAAAGGCCCCTACACAAAATGCCGCCCACGGGCGGGAATAGATTCGCACTGCTCGACCCGGACGGGACAGCTATGAGCAGAAAGAGACCGAAACACAACAAACAAACGCTAATGACCCCAAATTACCCAACATTAGAAGAGACGCTCGACCAAAACAAGCTAGGAGCAGATCCAAAATATATTTTAATAGAAAGTGAACAGGAAAACTTAAAACCAGCCCAAATCCCTCCATATATTCTACAAAAAGCAATAGAAGACATTACCAAAAGAGTTAAGACTAGAAAAACCCTTAGAGATGGTAATATTTTACTCCTAGTCGCGGACAAAGTGCCTGCAGAAAGACTAGTAGAGAAACTAAAGAAGGTTGGTGACTATAAAATCAAAGCAAGCTTACACAGCAAGCTAAACCAAACAAAAGCAATAATTTACGAACCATCCTTAAAATACTTCCAAAAAGAAGATATTTTAAAAACCCTCCAGCTAGCGGATAGGAACATTGAAGATGTAAAAATCATCACAAAAATAAATCCCGAAAACAACAAAACCGAGCCTACAGGAGCACTAATAGTCTCCTTCAACATGTACCAGCTACCAACGTCGATCAACATCTTCTACGAAAAGGTGAAAGTTACTCCATATGTACCCGCACCCTTACGGTGTAGAAACTGTTGGGAGCTTAGGCACCACGAAACGCGGTGTACAAACCAAAAAGCGTGCGCAAATTGCGCCAAACCCATGCAACCAGATCAACAACATGTTTGCACCACTCGGGCGTGCATATCCTGCAAATTAGAAGGGACACATACGACACTGGACAGATCCTGCCCCAAATTCATAATAGAAAAAAGGATAATGGAACTCAAAACGCGGTATCACCTAACAAACTTTGACGCCAGGAGACGCTTTTATGAAGAAAATCCGGAAATAAGGACTACTAGATCCACTCCCAACGTAGAAAACACGACAACGACGCAGCACAACCCGACAACAACCAGCCAAACAACACCAAAACTGATAAATCCAACACCAGGAACCAGCAACATACCATACTCTCAAATAGTTAGACAACAAAAAGATAACGAATTAAACACTGTAACTACTAAAGCCCAAGTCACAAACCCGCACAACACCCAATTAGAAACAAAGTTAACCAACAAAAAAAGCACTGCAACCATGACCAACAATACAAAAAACACAATAAATACAAACAACAAAATACTTATCAAAACAAATAGTACCCCTAAAAACGAACATATCACAACCCAAATCACAACGGAATATGAAAATACCCAAAACAATCACGCAATAAATAAAGAACTCCAAGAAACTGAGATCTTAAGTTACTCAATCGCTGGAAACACAATTCCAACAATATATACAACGGAAGATGCTAACAAAAAATTATCTCTAACGCCTCCAAAAGAAAAATTAGCCTTCGCAGAGGCATGGGCGACACAATACTCCAAAAATTACGAACAACTAAAAACACCCAAAACCCCAGAAGACAACGACATGACAGTGTCAGATGACGAATACAACCCAATACCATTATGAATTCAAGAAATACGATACAAACACAGCCAAGAAATACAACAAACAACCCTAACAACATCATCATCAACAAGCGACAGCAAAACCAAACAACTAACAACATATGCACCACACTTTCAGCTGTAAGAACATTCATAATTCAATGGAATATTAATGGGCTGATATCCGGAATGCCCCAACTGCAACTCCTTTTGAGGCAGTACAGACCCAGAGTGGTGGCTATTCAGGAAACAATATGGAAAGGACAATATACGTTGCGAGGATTACCAGAGTACAAACAATTCCACATATATGCAAACGATACAACCGGGCACAGAGGTCTCGCACTCTTAGTATCTAGAGAAATTGTAACAGAGTCCATAGAACTAAATACTCGTCTGCAAGCACAAGCTATCAAAATATATCTCCCTGAAGAAATATTCATAGTAAATATATATTTATCACATAGTGATATAATAACAGCAGAGGACCTCACAAACATACAACAGCAACTCTCTCATCCTATCATTTTCGTGGGTGACTTTAACGCCCATAACTTCCTCTGGGGAGGATCTCATAACAACGGTAGAGGACGAGTCATTGAAAACTGGTTAGACAATTCCAACCTAGTGCTCCTAAACACGGGAACACATACACACTTATCAACACACAACACATACACTTCAATAGACCTAGCAGTAGCTAGTCAGGACATAGCGACAGAACTAAATTGGTATGTCGTCCCACATACATGGGGTAGCGATCATTTCCCAATATTAATAACAAAACAAGACAATCTGACTCCAAAGAAGCATATACCTAGATTCAGGGAGAGACATGCCAACTGGTTGGTCTATCGCACATCGGTACTTACCTACCTACAAGATCGGCCTGAAACAGAAAACATAAATAAAGAAGTCTCCATCTTTAAAAAAGCGATCAGATCTGCAGCTAATGCGAGCATGGGAACCACCGTACCCACTTCAAAAAGATTACCTAAATGGTTTACTGAAGATATTAGAGTACTAATAAAAAACAAAAATAAAGCCTGGAAACAATTCAAAAGCAACCCACGCACAGAAAATGCAATACAATACCGACGCGCAAATGCTAAAATGAAGAAGGAGATAAAGAAGGCTAAAAAGAGCGCCTGGGAAAACTTCTTAAATGAAATTGAACCCCAAATGGACCCAAAACAACTATGGCGGCGAGTTAAATTATTCAGTGGACAAAGAACAGCAACAAACCCGTACTCCCTCACTACCGAAACAGGCCTAATTGTCCACTCGGAAGAAATAGCCACGCGATTTGCTGCATATACTAGCGAATACTCTCTATTAACATCAGCAGAGCCCTCGCTTCCAGTTCAAGAGTACTTACCAAATCAGTCAAATGAAGCCCTTAAAAATATAGTCCTACCTTTTACCTTGGAGGAATTTAACTGTACGTTAAAAAACTTTAAAGGTACTACACCGGGATCAGACAACATCACATACAACATGCTTAAACAAGCACCCCTAACATGGCATCTACGATACATGAGCCTCATAAATAAGATTATGGACACTGGGACCTTCCCACAGGACTGGAAGATCGCCGAAGTAGTCCCGATCCACAAAAATCAAAACCCCCGGCCAACAATTATGGACTATAGACCTATCTTCCTACTGAACACGACTAGCAAACTTCTCGAAAAACTAATAGGAGACCGAATATCATGGGCCTTAGAACAATTAGTACATGATAGCGTATTTGCTTTCCGCCCATATAGAGGAACCCAACTCCTCCTCACAGAATTAGAAGACAGTATTGTCAGCGGTTTCCGAGATCATCAGCACGCGGTTATACTATCACTTGACCTGTCAAAAGCGTTCGACAGAGTAAGCAAGCACTGGATACTTACACAACTCAAAGAATGGAATTTCCCTCCGAAGATAATAACACTAATAAACTCGTACATGTCAAGAAGGTCAGTGAAAGTGCGTATAAATGGACACTATAGTGAAAGAACACCAATTCACAATGGACTCCCACAAGGTTCCCCATTATCAGTGCATCTCTTTAATATCTTTATAGACTCTTTAGCACAAAGGCTTTCAACAATTCAAGGAATAAGATTCTGGATATATGCCGATAATATAATCTTACACACTAAAGGGAAAATACATACGGTACAAGAAACCTTGAACTTTGCATATGGGGAGATTAAAGAATGGGCGGATTGCAGATCCGCAATCATATCAGAGGAGAAAACCGAAGCTCTACATATTTGCAGACTAAACTCTTGTACTAGCCGAAATATAACCCTTCACGGTAAAACACACAACTACAAGACATCTACAAAAATACTAGGGTTACATATATCGAGAAGGCTGAATTGGCAGAAACACGTACGAGAAACTACAGAAAAAATCAAAAAACGAAACAATCTACTTAAGGCCATCTGCAAAAGAAAAAGTGGACCTCCAATCGACCTTGCATGTAAGATTGCAAAACAAATCATTATTGGGGTGATAGACTATGGACTGCAAATCTATGGACGCTCGTCAGCTACAAAATTGAGGCCTTTAGTGAAAGCACTAAACACCACTGCCCGCATCGCTCTAGGTGCGCTGCCTACTACAAACTGCGACTCACTACAAATAGAAAGTGGCCTTCCAAATATTCAGGACAGACGCGAGGAACTAATGCACAAAATAATAGCCCAGAACATTCTTAATCCAAAATACCCTCTACACCATATAATAACATACAATATAGAAAATGAACATATACTTTATCTCACAAACACCGTATCAGCGCTGCAATTAGGGCTTATAGAATACCCAGAAGAATTGAAAGAACTTAGGTGCGACCAGAGTACAGTAGAAACACCCTCCCCATATTGGAAATTTGACAACAAAAAACTGGACTGCTCCCTTACAACGCACCAGAAAGACTCTACACCTAAACAAATCTACAGAAGTCTACACACCGACATGCGGCACAAATACAAACGTAACGAGGGCAATACAATCTTCCTGTATACAGATGGATCCAAACTTGAACAAAGGTCGGCATACGCAGTAACGAATGACTTTGGAAATGAAATCATAGGACAAGCCCTACCACAAAATACAAGTTCATACTTCACCGAACTCTATGCAGTATATAAAGCAACAGATTGGGCAGTTACACGACACACCCCTACAGTGATTTTCACCGACTCACTATCCACCATAAAAGCCATAAAAAGTAGAAGAAGTAAATGTCCTATAACATCCATTATCAAAAACACAATAGCACAAAACAATATAACGATAGCTTGGTGTCCTGGCCATGTAGATATTCCAGGTAATACCATCGCGGATCAGAAAGCCAAAGCACACCTACTAGATAACCCAAACATTAAACCCCCAGACCTGCAAAGAAGCATTTATATAATAAAGAAAAAAATTAACGAGTCAAAACAACAACGGTGGGATATGTCCACTTCCTTCTTACGAAAACACTGGCTCACAGCGAAAAGACCAAAATTAGACATACAAAACAGAATAGATGGAGTCATCATGACTAGAATGCGTACAGGCCACGCATTAGCTTTCAAGAGCTATCTGTTTACCAGGCAAGCGCCACCACAATGTACTTTCTGCAACAGGACCCTCACAGCGCAACACTTCTTCTTTGAGTGCCAAGAAGCAAAAAACAGACTAACACAAAAAGGATGCCGAGACGAACCCCACAAACTATTGGATACAAAAAATACGCCCTCGCCCTACACATACCTCTTCCCCTTACTTCAGTCCTTTAACCTCCTACTTGAAAAAACTCCACCACGGGAACCTTTAGACACTAGATAAACACTATAAAATAAAATAAGCACTAAAACAAATAAAATATACTAACTAAATTTTAAGATACAGAAATAATCTTTACGCTAATACTAGCAGATAGCACTAACAATTCTTAGCAACTAATATCACCTGTTAGCCCAAAAGGTCCTGGCAGCCGTGGGCTTAGAAATAAGTTTTTAGGGATCTTGCAGATGGTAAGACCCCCCTCTATACTTATTATAAATAAATAAATAAATGCTTATAATATATTAAGATTGGATCGCTTACCCGACCTGAAGCCATCCAATTCCCTGTCGACTATCACTTTTAGTGAGACTGATGTCAGATTAGCACTTAAGACCCTCGATGGTAGTAAAGGCTCAGGTCCTTATAAAATTAGTCTGGTTTTTTGCAAAACACTGCTTCTTCAATTTACAAGCCGCTTACTACTATTTTCAACAGAAGTCTACTTGAAGGCCACTTCCTTGTGGTATGGAAAACTGCGAATATATCACCAATTCATAAGTCACGACATAAAATTGATATATTAAACTATAGAACTCATTACTTTCATCATGGCATGGCACAGTTTATTACTTTTTCAGATATTTAACCCCAATCAAGTTTTGTGAAGTCCAAATCAACTGAGACTAATCTTTTAATTTATTCGAATTTTCTATTCCAATCAATGGATGCTGGCATCCCTTTTTATTCCATATACACAAATTTCTGATGCTGGAAAATCTATGTTTTAATGGAGTCAAAGGTAATCTGCTACGATAGTTTTCATCTTATCTAGAATGTAGGCTTCAGTCTGTTGTTTTGAATGGTTTCTCTTCCTCAGTTATTCCGATCAGCTCAGGAATTCCTCAAGGATCTATCTTGGGCCCACTGTTCTTCATCATTTATATAAATGACATCCAGCAGTGTTTTCGCAACTATAAAGAATTGTCAGGTGCTTCATCCGATTCCAAAACCATTGTCATGCCAACAAACTCTTTTATAAGATAAATGTGAAGTCATTAGCTTTACAAGAAATATTAACCATGTTAGTTTTAACTAACTATGTACATTAAATAATACTATTCAGATACACTGCGCGACACTTGATTACCCTCACTTGAAATTTTAACCTGAATCGTACAAAAATTTCCCGAAAACAATCTCCATTACATTTTTTACCTCTTTTTATATGGTTCCTAATTAGCAAGATAAAAAACTGGAAAAGAGAATTTACCCTTTTGATTACCCTCAACTATAAAAATAAACATTGTATAAACAATAGTGTGTTATGGAAAAAACAGAAATAAAGGGGCTTATTTGTAAAATAATAATCGTTGCCACTATTTTCACTCTAATTCAAAAAGTGAGTCCTTTGGGTCCTTTCTTCAATTATGCGTGCAACATTCCAAGACTGCCTTGGTTTTTTTGCTATATCCAATTCAAAAATACTGTACTTTACTTTGCTTCAAAATACTAATAACCGATCAGTTAGTGAGACCGCCTTTTTCTTGTATAAAGTGACTGAGCTACACCAGTCTAGCTTAATTATGAAGTAAAAAACCTTGCCAATTTTCATTTTTATCGAGCGCAAACATCAAGAGCTATTCCAAGTTGCAAAAGTATTTCTACAACATGTAAAAATCTCCTTGTAGCACTATTTGCACCATCATCTTCAAGAAAAGAAACAACAGCTTACCACGAAATTAAAATATTTTTGGTTAACAAAATTGGATACATCACTACAACCGTTTATGAAAGGGCTCTTCCACGAAATTTCTTTACTTCACAATCTACTCTAGTTTCTGCTCTCTACATGGCTCTACTTAACTACTTCCTCCACCTACCTCAATGCTTTATTTTGCAAGCAGGTTCTTTCTTAGTAATGCGAGCTAGATATCCTTTCAACCGGAGCCTACCGAGTTTTTTGCTCTTCACGACATCTATGTCTATGCGCTCGTAGAAATCATCATTATTGAATTTCTTGAATCGTCATTGTAGAGTTTCCTGAATCGTCATTGTAGAGTTTCCTGAATCGCCCTCCTCCCTCACATAAGGCGCAAACATTCCTTCAAAGGACTTTCCTCTTGAACACAGCGAAGAGGTTAGCGGCTTTTTAATAAGCACCCAAGTCTCAGATCGAAATGTTACTACTGGAAGTTTTATACAGCAACAGACTTGTTCTATGCTGTTGTCGGATGTTAAATTTATGTTCCTCTACCTATATTGCGGGACTAATGTAAGGTCGTATCGAAAAAGGAGCTACTATTTACTCTCTTTAGTATTAATTTATGTACGACCCCCGTTTAATCTGGGTATTGCTCAAACTTCAACGAATAGAAATTATAATTGCTATAAAGAAATGCGATCCCATATGCTTGCGTATATAAATATCATTGTGCTCCTTTAATCCCTCATGGGACATAGGGCGGAAACGGTTGCCCTCCAGCGGACTCTGTTTTGCGCGACAGCTCTCAGCTCCGACCAGGATCTCCCAGTTGTTGCGGCTTCTGCTAGTAGGGTTCTCCTCCATGTTGTCCTAGGTCTTCCGACTCGACGGGATCCTTGCGGATTCCAGTCGAGGGCCTGTTTGGCTAGATTTTCGTTTTCGCGTCGCAAGGTGTGGCCAACCCAATTCCATTTCCTTCGTTTGATTTGTATAAATATACGCTTTCTTAATCCACACCACTGCTGAAAAACCTCCTATCCTCGTCCAATATCCACGAAGACAAACCACATGGTAAGTTTTAGAATATTTGAACAGAAAACCTTTTGGGAAAGCTGCGAGTCGATGGCAATTTGTTTCATGTATTTTCTCTACTATATCTTTTCAATCTAAGCATGCACCATCATAAAAATTCAATTAATTCTCTTTGCTTTCTTTTAACAGTTTCCACCAACGAAAATGTAGGTTCTCAAGGATCTTATCAAGTACAATATGTTGATCCAGAGTTATACCATAATTCATCACAAAGTCAGACACAAATGTAAGATAGTATTTTACCTTTTTTCTTCGTGTTAAAGAACCATCTTAACATATTTACAATTTTAAGGACTTACCCTTTTTGTGCTGTGGGTGACTACCAAGCAAACAATCAATCATACTATTCAACCACTGGCAATTACACCAATCCAACGAATTCATCAAGCTCGCACTCATCTGGGTTGCCTTATATAGTACCTGTTGATGAAAGTATACTTCTTGCATCTCAAGGCCGAGAATCACCGCAAAGCTTATCAGCAGTATGTTACACATTTTGATTAATACTGATAATTTCTAGATGTTATATGTTATATGTTTACTAGGAAGTCGCTTACATTCAAGAAAATCACAATGCACAACAAACACCAACATCAACAACAGCAAATGTTAGTGAAAATGAGAGTACGCCTAGTATATCGCATGCTACAAGGATTTCACCAGCAACAGTAAGGATGCATTAACAGAAACATGATACGATATAGTGAAATCAAATTTATTTTAAGGTATCCTGGTTGATGGAGAATTACGAAACAGCTGAAGGTGTTAGTTTGCCACGTTCAACACTCTACAATCACTACATGCAACACTGTAATGAAAACAAATTGGAGGCGGTGAATGCTGCAAGTTTTGGTAAACTTATTCGATCGGTTTTTACTGGACTTCGAACGCGACGTCTAGGCACCCGAGGCAATTCGAAATATCATTATTATGGGATTCGAGTTAAGCCAGGATCAGCTTTGATACAAGCCTTAGAAGAGAAGCCGCATTGTTATCCCAGTAGCTCTAGTAATTCGGCCATGAATAAAGGTATCAAGAAGCCGGGAGCTAAGCCAGAAACGTATGAAGTGTGTTCACAGGTAAATTATATTTGGAAGTGTCTTATCGGACGCAGAGTCGACGTCGAGTCAGATAGAGAGTTGGCTGACTTTCGTCAACTCGGTCGACTCTGTCGTCAACTCGGTCGGCTCTCGTTAACTCTGTCGTCGACTCTGGTCAACTCTGTCGTCGACTCTGCGTCCGATAAGACACTTACATTATATATAGTATAGGAATTAAATTACGAATACTACTATATTTACAGTTCCTTGGAGATGGCGCTGGCGCTATTCCTCTCTTTCCAAATATCGAACTAGATCCGACATTGCCTGATGAAATTACCTTAGAAGATATAGAAATTTTTCGATCAATGTACAGAGAACACTGCGAACTATTCCTGGATGCAGTACTAAATTTAGAATTTAGCACAATCGAATCTCTTTGGCGTGAATTTTGGCGTACTACAGATAATAACAATATAGATAAATGTGAAGAAGAGACATATTTAACTAAAACAAAGCTTTATTTATTATGCCAGTGTAAAAGTGTGCAAAATTTTATAAAACAGGTAAATTTCAAGCAATTATTAATCAATAAAAAATTTAAATAAAACTAATATTCATTTATTTTTTCTGCAGGTTGATTATACTTTTTATCAAAATATGGTAGAAGTACTTATACCAGACGTTCTACGATCTATTCCTAATTCTTTAACACAAGCTATAAGAAATTTTGCAAAAAATTTGGAGATTTGGCTGAGTGAGGCGATGAATGGTTGTCCTGAGAAAATTATACAAATTAAAAATGCTGCCGTATCGGCATTCTGTCAGACTTTAAGAAGGTATACTTCACTGAACCATTTAGCTCAAGCTGCCAGAGCTGTCTTGCAAAATGGATCACAAATTGCTCAAATGTTAAACGATCTGAATCGGGTTGATTTTCATAATGTTCAAGTAAGTAATATTCTATATTGTTAATATATCATAATTGTAAAGCCAAGAAGTAAGTAGAAGTAGTTGTAAAGCAGAAGTAAAGTTAGCAAGGTTATTAAAAAATAAGGGAGCAAGCCATATGGTGGAACACTGCGATCAAAGTTAACTCCTATACTTTGTTCCATCTTTGACCCGTCGGTAAAGCAGTTTTTATGGTTCCCCAGGAAAGATAAGTTCCTCCTACTCAGAAAGATCCGGGATAATCGCTCTGAATTTCCTTTGGAATTGCAGCTAGCCAACCAATATGGTCGAATTCTTGGCAAATGGAGATATTTGGGATTTGTTAAGAATGTCTATATATCCTTTGACTGTATAAGACCAGTTCGAGGAGATCTGAAGTCTCAAGGAACTTTTCGCGGCGGGTTTCCATCTGAAGATATGCAATGGGGCCAATCCAATTATCTCATCCAATTATTAATAGAGAGGCAAGCAAGTCGATGAGGTTTGCTTCACTTGAGGATCGAAATGACGTATTTTTTTAGTCTTATGCCACCAGACTATAACGGAATAAGACACCAGGTGGTATAAGCACCCTCTGTTGATTTACCCTTGAAGTAAGTGAACTGGGAGCTACATATGTAGAGGAAGGAGGAGCTCTAGCTTCCACCTAATATGAAGGTCTAGTAGCCTTTCCATCGTCTTCAAAAGAAGAGGTTAAGCTAATAGGTCTATATGGTCAAGGCAGCTCCAGGGGCCTATTGCCCTATTTAGAGATAAAAACCACCATGAGAGAATATATCCCCAATTGAATAAAGCCGACCAAGAAAGGATAGACCACCAATTCAGGCGAAGGAAATGAAATTGGATTGGCCACACGTTGCGACGCGAAAACGAGAATCTAGCTAAACAGGCCCTCGACTGGAACTCGCAAGCAACCCGTCGAGCTGGAGGACCTAGCACAACGTGGAGAAGAACTTTATTAGCAGAGGCCGCAACAACTGGGAGATCCTGGACGGAGCTTAGAGCTGTCGCACAAAAGAGAGTCCACAGTGGAGTAACTATTTCCGCCCTTCTTGCCATGAGAGATTAAAGGGGAATAAGTCAAGTAAGTGGAATGATATATGGCTCAACTTATTGATCAACACAAATATCAAGCCACTCCGTTGAAGGAGTCTTTAGAAAGAAGCTTTTCGAGTCCAGTGGCCTCTGGTAGATCTGTTACAATGCTTCCTACAGGCAATCCTTTTGGAACGGATCAACTCCTTGTAAGCTGTTACGGTGAACTCTATATTCATCCCATTATCCAGCATGTTTTGCCCTATTGAACAATTCGCATCATTTTAAACTTTTACATTAGCATCAAGCAATACAAATGTTTTGCGAATGCGAATGTGTGTAAGTCGTGTCGTGTCTCGTGGAAAACTAAATAAAAATACGACAAATTGACAGATCTGGCTCGCTCATATCTAAGCGTTCCAAGTGAGCAATTGTTCAGTGCAGCCGGCTTTATAGAGCCCCTTAAGGCCCCCATTTACTTAAAGTCCGATGAATGTAATACATTACTCAGCCTGACCGAGGGGTGAGGACTTGAGGCATCCTTCTGACTGGCCGTGGACTGCAGTTGACCTCATGGTTCTCTACGACCGAAGACGACAGTTTAGCATAGCAGGTTGTTAATTCAAGGGCTAAAATGTTAAAATATGACATTCGTAACATCCCTACATTGCACGCCCAATTTACAATATCTATGTTATTCATAATATGGAAGTCTCCTAAAATTTCACCCCTTTCGTTTACATCGGTACTCCTCCAAATGGAGTGGTGAGCATTTGCATCACAACCGATAACGAATTGTCGGTTCGTCTTGCGCAGAACTCGATCAGTTCTTCAACTTCCTGGGATGGCACTATTGCTACATTCCCTGAAAGTAGGCAGACGCAAGCACGATTTCCTGGATCCCAACGATTTCCTGGGAGTCGCTATCAAGATCGCCCTAGATCTCTAGAGATACAGTTAGTAATGAGATGAGTGGCACTATAGTCAATTAAAAGAGCAGCACGAGGCGTCCTGCAACTCCAATCATATACTAGTTTACTTGAGCCGGTGAAAGTCTACTTTTTGGTTTGATTATCGCAGTGTTCGGTGTCCTAAATTACCACATATGGAGAATACGAAGGGAAGCAGGCTTTGCCTTAAAGAAGGAGAAATCTACCCTTCATGCTCTTTGTGAGTGCCCGAAGATAGCTCGCACCGTCAAATCTAACCGTCAGCGGGGTGTGGAAGTGAGCAGTCTAGTTTAGCGCTTGAAGTGACAAATGGTGCGGGGACTGAAAAACTTAACGCCAACTATGATACGCCTGAATTCGTTTATAAAGATTAGAAAAAGAGCGAGTGATATAATTGACCCCTGAGGAACACCGGAAAATATGATGTGGGGTTTAGATTCGACACTATTTATCGCTATGTTGATTGAACCGTCAGAGAAAAACTCAATTCGGTTCTTTATAACTGACAATATATAGCTACCAATAGCTTAGTTTTTTGTCAACAGAGCAGCATTCCATCGCAGTCTAAACACTGGAAGATCTAGAGCTTTTGTGGGGGTACTCTGTTAGCCACAACAGAAAACCGCCAGTAGATCCATTTGATCTAAAGTCGTATTGCTTGTTATGTACAATTCGGTTGGATTGAAGATATTCCATAAACTTGTTATTATTGATGGAATGAACAAAAGTGAATAGAAGGGTTGTTCGAAGCATCTATTTTTGGTATGAGCAATCATGTTATATGATCTAATCTAGCGCTTATCTGTAATTTACTATTCTACTATTTTCTAAACTTAACTAAAATGCAATAATTAATAATTATATTTTTCTTTCCAGGAACAAGCAGCCTGGGTATGCCAGTGTGATACAGCAACCGTTCAAAGATTAGAAAATGATTTTAAAGCAGCCCTACAGCAACAAAATAGCCTAGAACAATGGGCAGCATGGCTTCGTTTGGTAGTCGATTCAGCCCTAGAAGAATATCGTGGAAAACCAAACTATGCAAAAGCAGCACGTCAATTCTTGCTCAAATGGAGCTTCTATAGCTCTATGGTAATCCGTGATCTAACATTACGATCAGCCTCAAGCTTCGGGAGCTTCCATTTAATTCGTTTACTATACGATGAATACATGTTCTTTTTAATAGAACATAAGGTGGCTGAAGCTCAGCATACAACTGCAATAGCAGTAATGAGTGACAAGCTGGTAAGTCAATATTTTTATACAACGATTGACTGTTATAATAATTATCATTGGTAGCAAAAAGATTCCGAATTTGATTTTATCTATCCAACGGAGTTTGACATAAAAATGGAGCCACACACTAAACGACTTAAGCACTGAAATTTGCATGTTTTTTGGTTTTCCTTTTTATTATATATAGCATTCCAAAGAGAAAAAAATCTAAAAAAAATAATTAATATAATAAATTGTGCAATCCTAGTAATATATATTTCCTGGATTTCCAGTTTACATCTATAAGAAATCTATTTTTAAGTTGGCCATCGTGTTGTGGTAGTTATAATTTAACAAACAAAACAAAAAAACAAACAAATCAGCTTTCAGATTATACATAAGTATTTACGTAAACCATTTTTTTACATACATATATAAATATATATCAAATTATATATTTAAAATGAAAACTGATGCCAGAAGAAAGTGTGATATATATAAAAACAAAAAAAAAACTTTATGAATGATTTGAGATTATTTACTTGTGGATAGAAGGAGTACTGTTTATATAAAAATGTATATTTATTTCGATTAGGAAAATTGTGAACCAACAATTTTCCGTTTAACATTTTAGATTTACTTTTCAAGACTGGTTACTAATTCTTACTACTGTACTATTATTTAGTTAAAACAATCAAACAAACAAAATATATATAACAAAACTGACGAATTTGCTGTGTTGTACACCTACATACATTACACGTATATTATCATATATTTATAACATTTTATTTAATTAATGCACATTAGTTTAGTTTAGTAATTCAGAGAAGAAGTATGAATTTATTTGAATTATTAATAATAATATTAACAAAATGCTAGATAATGTTCTTACCGTGAAAAAAAAGTTCAAAAATAAAAAATATATATTGTTATTTAAAAAAAAAATAAACAAATACGTTATTATTTTGAGATTGTGTGGCGCTTGAGAAATTTGTTAAAAAAAATTTACAAATATTTATTACAGCAATAAAATTGTTTTCTTTTTTCCCCAAGGTTGAACAAATAACTGATATATTTTTAGATTGGGGTTTTATTACAAGGTATGTTTTTAATTTCTTCATTCATTTCAATTCTCAAATTGGTGGCAAATGCAAAAAACTGCTATTATGCAATTAAGGAAGTAGAGAGGGAGACTATGAGTATATCTATTACACTTTTCGGATAATCACATATCGTTGGAAATGCTACACACGAAGGATCCTAAAGAGAGAATAATATGATGATATTCAAACTTATGTCTTTTTCAGCTATTTCTCATTGAACCAAGAACAGATTCTAATGAGCACTGTGCTGCTTTTAATTACTGGCAGAATATTTTAAAATCCCTTACTATTTTCACCTAATCCAAACTAATGTTTTACAATTTTATAGTTTAAAACGCTATAAAACATGAACATTTTATCAATATCTTCATTTTCATTCGTGCCTTAGCATTGAAGGGTAACTAGTGTCTCTAGTAGTAATTACTACCATCATGAATTTGGATCTATAGTAGCGGACAATTGAACAATCGATTCTCTCCGGAGACCGCGGGTCTCATACAACAGGATTTCTTGAGGTAACGCTATCGGCAAAATATTTTAAACTAACCTCATACGCCTCGATAAGTTTCCCAACATGGGAGAGAGGAGGCGAAGAGCGTGCGGACGGAAGGAGAGTGCACACGGACCTTAGCTTTGGATGGGCAAATCCACACCCAAAATATTTCATGTATAGCTAGTAACCCAGAACGTTGCGGGGCCGTCTTGGTCGCTGGCAGCGAAAGAGCGTGGTCGAAGGGCAACATCAAAGGAAGGTTTTCTTACGAAAACTAAATATAGAGCTATTATGAACTTATAACTGTATAGCTTATACCCTATCCGACTTTAAAAAGGGGGTTGTCTCAGGGCATGCCGAAAGAGGATTTCTCCCCTGGTTCCTCATGAGGACTCAGTGGGGCATGCCAAAAGAGGGCTTTTCCTCAGTTTCCTCAAGTACACCACAAAAAAATCAGTGAAACTGAGTGAGTCTTTTCTAGGGGTCCTATGAGGCAAACTTCATTACGAATGAAATGGTGCAATCCTTACGTATTCGGAAAACTTTTTAAAAAGGTTTTAAAGTAATAGCCTTAAGCTTTAGTTTTATTTATTCCAAGCTTTACTTTTTGTTATTGCGTTGCATTGGCCAGTTTCTCTTTTGAAATTCGTTAAAAAGTCGAATAGGCTTTCACGTGAGAAAAAATTTTCAACCAACTGTACGTCAGAATGCATTAGCTTATTGTTGTTGTTTTTAATCGTATTCTCCTTACTGCTATTTCTCTCTCTTTTCTTCCAGAAAAAAACAACAAAAATCAAACAGCTATTAAAAAGTTGACTCGTAAATCCAGCGAAAGGGTTGCTTCAAAAAATCTGCCCACCACTTCACCACCTGTTGGCTCGTGTGAAACTGGCCATTGCAATGCTGGTGACCGTGAAGAGTATCATTATGAATACGCAATAAATCGGTCCTGATTCGATTGAACGTGATTAGTACTCTGATAGGGGACCGCATAGTTAAAAAAACACTTTCGTTTAAAATATAAAGCTTTCGACAGAGGCACAATTATTAGGCTGGCCGCAAATGAATTTGGCGAATTCCATCCATAGCCGGCGGATAATGTGGGTATGGCGGGTAGCAGTACCCACCCGGATAATTCTGGGTGGGTAAAATAACCAGCGTAACTTATAACAAAACTCATATATTAATACAATTATAATTATTTATTTAGTACCTAACAGTGGAATTATACAGATTTCATGTTTTAAAAATAACTTTATTTAAAAGGCTTCCATTTTTCTGCAGACCCATCGGCGAAAGACTCACTTTCAAAGATCTAAATTTAGACCTGCGATTTTGGGTTGGGTATTTTCTTGTACTATTGTTGATGGCGAATTGCTGTATAGGCAAGATTAGAAATATCCCAACAGGATAAAATAAAATCGCATGAAGTTAGGTCTGGTAATCTAGGGCCTAGTCGATACTTTGGTATAAATTTTTTTTTCAGGATGGTCGGCGTAAATCCATTTCAAAGTATAAAATCCGTCGGTGAACACGTATATATGAATGAATAATTTCAGAAAATTATAAAACAACGCAATAATATGTACAATACAAGGTTTTAACAGTTCTTGCCACTTTAAATTTTATTAAATAAACAATTTATCTTCGTTTATTGGAAATAGAAATATACTGTTAAAGTTATATTGTGGTGATTTTACCACAATAAAATTTCCTCGTATAATTTTATAACACAACACTTTGGCTATTTTTGCTCTTCCACTTAACTTAATCTAACTACACAACTTTTTTTTTTGTAGAAACTTATTACTTTTTTTTTACACCTAATAGACACTACTGCACTTAAAAACACTTCATTCATTTCATTCGCATCCACTTTTGTTTTTTTTTAAATAAGAACAATGTACCTTTTCTTTTCAGTTAACACAATAACCAACAAAATGCCACTGCAATATATCAAATGTAAATTTTAAAACAAAATATATATAAAGAAAACACTTCTAATAATAATAAATATTAGTTATTTCACAAAAATCAATATTAAAATCATTGATTGTGAATAAATAAATAAAAAAAGGTGGACCCGTCCCGTAAGGTATATTTTGAAAGCATAAACAAAAATTGAAATTCTAGTCCTAAATAACAATTTTGAGAATAGTAACTAAACTAAAAAAATAAAACGATATTGAAATATACATTTACAATAATATTTAACATTTGTTTGTGTAAATATTGAATAAGCAAAAAATGTTTTGAAGAGAACAAAAATATAACAACAAACAGGGTATACAAAGTTTCATACCTAAAAGCATTGTTACACTGTTATGGGCCTTAATGCAAAAATATTAATAATAAATGTAAAAAATTAAATAAATATAAAAAATATTTTGCGAAATTATAACAATGAAAAAAATAATTAAAAGAAATAAAACAAAAACAAATTTTATTGTATTCAAAAATTGAGAAACAGATGTTATTTGCACAGTGAATTGTGAATAAGATAAACAAAAAACAAAACAAAAAAATAAATAAAATAATTATATGTGGATAATATTTATATAAATTATATTTTAATAAAATATGCAAGCATCTCAATTGAAACTATATATAAATTGCTAGTCCAGTTGCTAAATAATTTAAGTAACTATTAATTATTAATTATTATATTAAGTTATTCAATTAAATAACTTATTATTTTATTATTTGTATTTTATTTAAAAAGAGCGCACATTACCAATGTAATATTTAAAATAAATTAATGAGACTTCTCAATTAGAAATTAATTAATAATTATGTTTAATATTTACTTTATTCTTTATTAAAGTCATGCCTCTTTAATTCAATTAAAAATATATATTGAGTGGGGAAAAGATTTTTCGTATTGTTTTTGGATATTCTTAAGAGTAATATATGTAATTTATTTTTATTTAATATAAAAGAATTCCTTTTGAACATACAGAGTCCGGCTAGCTTCCCTAAAGTTCAGTATTTTATAGTTACAGTGGCATCTTAACGGTTATCAGCATTAAAACATTCTCAAAATTGTAAAATCATTAACTCTGCTTCTGGCGGAAACAACCTCTGGTCCTTGGTAGCTTACCCCATTCACTGAATTCATGGCTCCTTTCATTTACGAGGGAAGTTCCTACCAGAAACTAAATACAAAACGGAGCTTGTTGCCTTAGCCGATTCTATTTCTTGTTGAGGGGCGCACTGGCGGGCACTGTGACCTATTTTATTTGGTCTCTTGCGTCTTTAAAAACCATCTAGGTTGAGGCTTTTATAACAGCCTAAATTATCCTGTCCCAAATCTCCCTAGGAGTAGGGAAGTCGCTCAATCTCTTCCTCGCTGTAGTTGCACAGTCGCGCAGCAAGTGCTCCGCAGTTTCGGGAGCTGCCCGCGGAACCAATAGCTACAATCGGCTATCAGTCCTATTTTGTTTAGATTGTAGTTAAGCGAACCGTAGCCCATCATTCTCTCTGTTATTATTTTTAGCTCCCACCTCCTGAGATTTAAAAGTTTGCCCATAGCTTTATCGATTTGGATAAATCTTTTAGCTTGGCGAGCACCCTGGGACCTTGTCCAGCTATGAGGAAACAACTGGTCTACCCAATTTTTGATGGCGGTTCTTACACGGCAGCTTGCTAAGATGTAGAAAGGTCGATGTGATGAGTTTGCCCCTACTCTAGGCAGAGAGATTTCATTACCAATGTGACCTTCGTGGCCCGAAATCCACATCAATGCGAGATTACTGTACCTGGCGAGGGATTTCAGAGATAGGAAACAATTCAGGACAGTCTTCGATGACACCCTGTGAGATTTAATAGCCAACAGCGCAGCTTTACTGTCCGATAAAATAACAATGTTAGAGCTATTTGGAGCTCTATTAATACAATTCGGAGCACACACCTAGATGGCGAGTACCTCATCCTGAAAAACAGTGGGGGTAGTGCCCAAAGCCATGGATATTTTGCTGCTTTGACCATATAAGCCCAGCCCTACCACTTTAACAGGTTTGGAACCGTTCGTATACCAAAAGGCCGTGCTTGAAGAGCCTACCATTATGCCACTCTGACCTACTTCGAATAATCCTCGTAATCGGTTTGTCAAAGTCAAGAGTGGCAGGTGCCAATAGCCCACCCAATCTTACCTGCAATGAAAATCCTGTTTGCCAGGCCTTTGTTCCTATTGTAGGACCGGCGGGAAAGCATTGGCTCCGAGCCAATGTTAGGTTCTAAGGCCAGTTACCTGAGAAGCCGGAACATGAGTGCTCATTAATAGCTCCTTGGTGTTCTCCGTAAAGGACCCTACAGGAGTCTTGAGAGAGGCAATGCCATTGGACAGAAGACAACTTTGAATAACCTCGTGGAGGCTGGAAGCTTGTCTATTTCTTCGCTTTCCATGACCTTCGTTTGAATCTTCTCAAATCTTTGTTATAATTAGTGGGAGTTATATTTAGTGGGGTGTAGAGGTGACGATCGTTTCCTGCAGATTGGCAGAGACAAGGTCAAGATCGGCCTCAGTGATGGAATTATTACCAATATAGCTGACTCCTAACCTGAGGACTGTGCGATAGGCCTCCCACTCCGTCCGCCATGGAATACTAAATGCTTTCGACGATATTGCAGAAGCTCTCAAGCTAAACCTGGATATTGCAGAAGCTCTCAAGTTAAAGTTGGGCGTGTCAGTTCAGTATTCTGGAACTGACGAATGTACTGGCAAAAGTCAAGTCAATCACCTCTTACCTAGTCACATTAGAAAAGTCTCGTGCCTCTTCTTCATAACCTCTAAATTGTAGGTAGTAATGAAATCAAGGAGGTATTCGCCCCTAGAATAAGTATTGGTGCTTCCCCACGCAGGTGGTGCGCGTTGGCGCCGCAACTGAATGTTCCTCCTAGCGCAGTCCTCCACAAGTCTCCTGACATCTGACGGTGGTGGGACAGGATCTTCTCCAAGGATGTAGGCCAAGGCTACAGCAAGCCTGGGTATTCCTACGTTTCCGGGCAGCACTATCTCAGTCGCTACCAGATGTCTGGATACAACTGTGAAAGAGGAAGGCAGGTTAGTATTTCCCCATACAGTGCTGATAAATCAGTCTGCCAACATTAGTACCGAAGCCACATATTCTTCCTCGGTACAACCATGGCTCTTGCATTAGGGCCACATATAAGTTGCTTGAGATAAACCTCTTTTCAAGTATTGCAGAGGCAGCCTTGGCGTAATGAAGGTATACCGTTCAATCAAGGTAGGTATCGGCGTCGAATCTAAACTCCATACCATCAGGTGTTCCCCAGGGCTGACTTCTATCACCAATCTATCTTCCTACTTTTTAGAAATGACTTGCTCTCAATCCCCCCCAACTCACTTCACAGGTTTGCTGACCACGGTACTCTGCGTTACTTTGATACTGTAAACCAACCTTCCACAGTCATTAATTCCGCGTATTGCCTTTTTAAAACGATTTCCAAACAAACAAATCTTTGGAATCAATATTACTTTCATTAAGTTAATGAACTTTAAGGAATGTTACTTTTAAACTCAAACTCACTTTCACATTTTAAAGTAATCGGAGCTCCTTTTTCAAGATACTCACAAAATACAGGAGAAAAAACTAGACTATTATTCCATTAACAAATACCAAATATTAAATTTAACGTAGAATATTCAAAGGAGATTATTATAAAAATATATTACAAAGAAAAATCTACAGGAATAACGAGAATTTACAACCACTCAATATATCTTAAAACATTATTTTCTATTGAAAAATGTACAAAAGCTATTAAAAAGAAAGTATTGGAAAACAAAGCATTTTTAAGATAAGAAAAATGAACTACTTACCTTCCAAATGAGAAGGTACCCTTCAGTTGTGTAAGCTAAATTTTATTGTGTAAAAACAACAAACAAAACTATGAAGAAAATTTTCTTATTAATAAATGCGTGAAATTAAAAATTGTTTTTTTTTTAAATAAATGACATTTAATCGTATTTTTTTTACCTACATGATATTGTTAGTTGTTACCTTTGCGATCGATATTACATGGAAACATCTTAAAATTCAAGCAAAATATTTAAATGTTGCAGCCATGTAGCTGGCTAGAGCATAGCAACTTTTGATCCAGCTCCAGCAACAGACAGCAGCGTAAAATTCTACGGTGTGCGAGGATAATGAAAAGAATGTTGAGAGTGGCGCCTGCCTTGGAACATTGGAACGCGATCCCTCACACTCCTCATAGTTATTTTGCTTTGGACACCGTAGAATTATACGCTACTGCCTGTTGCTGGAGTTCGACCAAAAGTTGCCATGCTCTAGCCAGCAACATGTGGCTACAAGTGCCCAGAAAAGGGTGCGCAACAAATGTACGCGTGACGCGAGTTTTTACCCCAGGCCAAATGTGCTTATCGTGCCTAAAGAAGTATTCACCTCAACAAATTACATTCTTATTTGTTTTTTATTTGCAGGACTCTTCAACAATATGTTTCTAACATCAGGTATCACTCTTGTGCTACCAGTTAGTTCATCATATCGACGATTACCTAATAATGTAATGTCTAGTAGCAAGTTTGTCTTGAAAGGATCGTTGTAGACTAACAGAAACTTGTAGGGTGTTAAAGGAAATGACGAAGATGAACATAACCTCTTGGATGCGGCACGAGTTTGGAAATACTTGCTGCAAAAGGTTGTTCTATAATATTTATGAACGAGTTCGATGCGTTTACCGTGCGCTAAAATAGAATCTGTAAACAGCGGGAATAAATAGTTTTGTGCTGCGTTAATAACATTTCCTTTGAGACAGCAGAGCGTCTACTTTTATAGAACAATCACTGTAGTAAAAGCGCTATAATTTTGTCAGAGATTGTGCCTTTTCCAGAACGTACTGAGCAACAACGCATCGGCAACAAAGCAACGCAAACTTCTTTCCGCATGTGCATGCGGTGCATCAATCCGTTCCTAAACACACCTAGAAGTGAAAACGAAAAATACTACAAAATAAACATTATAAACAGCGATTAAAGCCAACATTTGTATTCATTAAGGAAAACTTCCATCCACTGATCAAAAGGATTCATTCGAAAATGGCTGCGCTGTTGCTTTGATCTTTGCGCAACAAACTTGAATCTTGTACGTTTCCGAACATATGACTTTGGATCATCTGTTTTTACGAACGACTACAGAAAATATAGAATATTTAAGAGCGGGACTGATTAGTTCTGGGCCCTGGACCCACGTATACCCCAGTGTTGCCTCTCAAGGCACTTATGGCGGCGAATTTCCATATGAAGATATACAATGAGGTCAATCAAATGATTGCCTCCATCGCAGCTGCGGGAGAGGTCCGCATGACTCCGGTAATGGAAAGGCAAGCAAGCCGTTGCAGTTTGCTGCACTTGAGGATCGACGTTACCTGTTTAGTCTTGGCCCACCAGACTATAGGTGGCTTAAGTGACCATAGGTTTAACATTCAGTATTAACGTATTGTACACCCAGTACATCATTTGTGGTGCAAGACCCCATGTCTTACCCAGAAGCCTTTTGCAGGCCCAAAACTGCCCTTGTGGCTTTACTGATGACGTAGTCCAGTTGAACGTTGCAATTCAGTCTCTTGTCTAACTTTACTCCCAAATATTTGACTGAGTCTGAGTACTCAACTGTGGTACCCTAGATGCAGATAGGACCTAGATCCGCTTTATAACGTTTAGAAGAAGGTACCAGGACAGACTTATTTGGATTGAGTGACAGACCCTCCGTGGTACACCATCTTTAAACTTATCGGACTACTGTTCTCATGACCTCTGTAATGGTCCAGTCAAACTTCCCAGACACAATGATGGCAAGGCACAATTTTCCACGAAATTCTGGAGCAGCTGATAGCTTACAAGCACTTCAGCAGTTACTTTTATCTAATAAAGAAAACATTTTGGGCTATAAATCATTTTCACAGGATAACCCCGCATCTTTACTTCCGTCGCCAAAAATGTGCCTCCTCATAGATCGCTTCGGAGGTTCAATACAAATGCCAAGTTTTTCATAGCGACTAGCAAAGTTCCTGTGTACATTCGTGTATTCAACCGTTCATCTGTTTCTGTTAGAGCCCGCACCATAAAAGAAGGAAATATCGAAATCACTGTTTCAATGCGCCGTGATAGTCTCAAGTAACCTGGGCCTGTACACCCGAAGACGAGACGATAAAGAAACGAAACGAAATAAAGAGACGAGACGAAAATATATTTCCTACTCCTGGAGACGATAATCTCGTACTGCCTTCCGTTTGTAAATTTTGACCTAATATGCAAAATAAATTAAAACTATCAAAATAATTAACAATCCCAACTTACAATTTAACCCTAAAACCGACCACATACAACCAGCACTAACGTCTAAATGAAGACGATTACAAATGTGTCATCGTTTGTTTAGACGAAAACGAGACGATATCGTCTTCCAAGGTAGCATTTTGACAAAACCGTTTCGTTTTCGTCTCGTTTCGTCTTCGGGAGTACAGGCCCTGAGTTGCCTGAGCACTTTTCAAACTCATGCCTATACCACCCAGCAATAAAAATAAGTAGTAAAACTAGATTTATTCTTATAATACAAAGTTTATATATTCAAGATATATAAAAATCAAATTTAAAAAACAACAGCATTCAAATCTCCTTAATCCATGCAAGATCAGTAGATACATCATCCTCTATCGTTATAACTTGTTTCTTCTTTTTCCTGGGTGTCTCCTGCAACTCTTCGTCACTTCGTTCCTTCTGCTTCTTCCTTTTCTTTTTCTTCCCCGCAGAATCTGTTACATTGTGAACTGTATCAATGTAAAGAACATCTTCCATCGGCTCTTCTTTAACATCCTCAACCTTAATCTGGGGCTTCTTTTTCAATTTCGCCATTCGAAACGAATTATTTAGCTTTTCTTCGCTATATTTCAGTCGTTCAATAATATCGTCACTAAGCTTAATCTTTTCTTCATAATCCACACCATGCAGCGGATGTCGCTGCTTTAATCCTTGCGGGAATGGCACTCGACCAGAACTGTTTTCAAAATTCAAATCATCGTCTAGTTCAATTTTAATTGTTTTAAGTTTTTCTTTAATTAAAATTCTGCCTTGAATGGTTAAGTTTTTTACTTTATAGCTATGTTTACTCCTGTATGCTATTGGTGCATTCGTTGGTTCAGAATATTCTTCAGCTACAAGATCAATCTTGTTTTGGTGCGTTTTTCCTGGGAGTTTAATTTTTTCATTTTCTAGTGTTTTAGGATCTATATTTTTGGGGCATTGAACTAGCCAGATCTCTTCATCTGGATTTAGATTGTCTAAGGCTTTGGTTATGCAAGGATCGTTGATTTCTTCTTGACCAGGATGATCATATAGGTAATTTGATATCAACTCTTCGGGGGTGGGTTTTTCTTTCATTTTTTTATTACTGCTGGTAGTGCTGAATCCAGAAAAATAAATATTGATAAAATTAAGATATAATCGTCAAATTAAGATTTAATTTTATAATACTAATATTACTATTGCAAACAATCAGTTATGCGACCACATCAGTAAATTATCAAATAAAGGATTGAAACGAACACAGCCCTTCTTGGATTCAGAAGGACGTTCACGAGGACAAGAGAAATCTATGAATGACCATCAATATTGACGGAAGAAACGAGACAATGGACCAGATCACTTATTAAATTTTTATCCACCAACACTGAAAGGTCGAAGAGACAATGGTTAAAGATTTCCCGTGCCTTCATTGTCCTTCAATACGATCAAAAAATGAACGGAAATGGTGTGGGCGCAATATGACATACTGCACCGGGCGCAAAAAAAACTAAACGCTGCCCTATTTCTAGTTGAGTAACTTAAGCCGGGATTCATACGATGGAAGAAAAAATGGGTTTTACTAAGGAAGATGATTCTGTGTGAATCGAGCGAACCTTTGTTGAGCCGATTCAATTCTTCCAACATGCGAAGCGTAATGAGGAGACGTAACCTGGGACGCATATTCGAGAAATGGTCAAGAGAAATGTATAGGTGTTTAGTGATCAAGTGATCAGGGTTTGTTAAATTCTTTAGATCACCTTTTAATAAAACCCAGGACTAAATTACCTCTGGAAGAGATATAGTTGATGTGAGTGGAGAAACCCATCTTACTATCAAATCTAATCGCGAGATCTTTAATAAAATTAACACGAAGGATCTCCTCACTAGAAAAGATGTAGTTAAAAATTATAGGACCACGTCTCCTACTAAAACTTAAGAATTCACATTTACTAATATTAAAAACCAAATTTTTGTTAGCACACCAAGAGTAAAAGGTTTCAATGTCAACTTGCAAAAGTTTGCAATCCTCGATATTCTTTATGTGACAGAATTTGATGTCATCAGCGAAAATCAATATTCTACAGGGTCTTAGCAAGGAAACAATATCATCAATTGACAAGATAAAGAGAAGAGGGCCAAGATGACTTCCTTGAGGGTTACTGGATGACGCTTCAATGGTTACTGATTTGGGATTGCGGAAAGCCTAACATTCTTAATTTGAGAATTATAATGGAGTGGAAGATCTTGGGCCGTATTTGGTTTCTCGAGTCGATGGGTCGACTCGACAAAAAAAGCTTCTCGATTTTCTTTAAGTTTCATATTTGGTTTCACGACCAAATCGACAGCTAAGCGCAGCCATACAAAACCACCAAATTGAGTGGTATTACTTCAAGGCAGCAAACCACGTATATTTAATTAAAATAGAAATTGTTAAAAGTTTATTGCATGTATAAATTGAGCTTTTTAATAATCGTCAAGTGTCTTTATCTACCTGTCGATAGGAAGGATCTCTTAAGGGACTTGGCTTTTCCAACCTCATTGACCAGGAATCTTTGATATATTAACAACTTTATAAGACCTTCAAAAACTCTCTCACTGATTTTCAATCTCAGGCTGGTAGGCTAGAGCAGCAGGGATGTCGTCTTCGTTTAATATTTATAAGTCACCAAACGTTAAGAAGGCTATAGTGCCTAATCCGGTAATACTACAGTATACCAGTACCCACCTCCGATTTTGATGAAATTTTTACACAAAGTACAGTTAATTATGTACATTCCAACTGTGAAAACAAAAAGTGTCGCTCAAGTCCCGTTATCCTGTAATTCCACTCTAAAGTACCGTTTTTTCAATAATTGAACAGGTGATAACTCCTGTGTTATTTCACCAATTTTGATGAAATTTACACACAACGTATATTTTTATGTGGACAATTTTTTGGTAAAAAAAAAAATTGGGTCTCGTGTACCGTTACCTTTTTATTTAACTTAAAATTACTAAGTACTTTAGAATAAAAAAAGGTACATCAAAAAAGTCATTTTTTCCTACTTATAGACATTGCAGTGCTTTAAAAAAAAAATATTTAAAAGTATTTTTTTAAGGAGGTGACTATTTTAAATTTGTTCTTCCAGCAGAATCTAGCGTATGTAACTTTGAACACAATTTTCTTGCTTTAGAGGCTCAAAAAGAAATACATAAAACCCTAAGAATTCATCCTAAAAAAGGTGGTCTTTTACCAAAAAATTGTCCACATCAAAATATACGTTGTGTGTAAATTTCATCAAAATTGGTGAAATAACACAGGAGTTATCACCTGTTCAATTATTGAAAAAACGGTACTTTAGAGTGGAATTACAGGATAACGGGACTTGAGCGACACTTTTTGTTTTCACAGTTGGAATGTACATAATTAACTGTACTTTGTGTAAAAATTTCATCAAAATCGGAGGTGGGTACTGGTATACTGTAGTATTACCCCTAATCCTAATGTCAAGACAAACACTAGCTAAACAATTAAATTTGTTCTTCAAATTGATTACGAAGATCTAGAAGATTATACGTATGAAGGGATTTCCAGCTACTCTTGATATATACGTAATTCCACATGCTTTCTTACAAAAAATGGGATATTAACATTTTGTGTAATTAATAATCAATAATATATATTTATTTTCTTATAAAAACAAATTACCAAGATCTATTAACTGAAACTAGCGGCTCTCACGTGTGCTTGGTTAACTTTTATACTTTTATTTAGTAACAAAAATGACGTTTCTGGCAGCATGTTGGATCCTCCTCTTCCAGCCCTTCCAGTCGGTGTCATTCAATTCCATTCAAGTTGTTTCTGAGCTATATTTTCACTGATCAAATTAAACTTCAACTTCTTTAAACCAATTAAAATAAAAAATTGAGCTAATTCTAATTTATTTCTGCGTTTTATATCTTAAAATCAAGCATTTTTAATTATCATTTCATTCCAATCTTCTATTCCATTATAAAATTCGCCGTTAATTCGCCTAGATAAACAGCTGACTTTGATGTTATGGAATTTCAGCAATTTACTTAGCACGAATTTTTACCGCCAAAATGTTAAATATTATTTTAAAATGTCGTGGAGTGTTTTAAAAAGATCTTTTTCGAAATTTAATGAAACATCTATAAGCCCGATACGACCACGGACAAAAAGAAATGTGAAGAAGCGTAAACAAAATGAAAATAAACTTAATATAACAGACGACAGTGATGGTGAAAACTATTCTGAAAATTCGTTTACAAAACGGACAAAACTTAATATTACACAAACTCGACCTCAATCATTAATAACTCAGAAATATATTTCAGATGATGATGAGGGTGAAATTTTCGTTGATCCAGATAGCGATGATTGTTGTGTTGGATGTATAAATCAAAGGCCAACATTGCAGCCACTGCCACTATTTAATTCTAAAGAAAATAGCCCTCGGAAACTTCCGCCAGTACGAAGCAATAATAACACCTCTAAACAACAATGGAAGCCACTGAAAGATAGTTTTATTGATAAACAGAATTCTGATGATGATATTGTTATACATGAAGTAAATTCAGATCCCGAGGACCCCAAAATTAGTGACACAGAAGCTTCTCAAGGCATTTCTTCTGATGTTATAATCGAAAGCTCTTCAGAAGCCGTACTATCAAGCAATATAGCAACTCCACAAATTGAAGAACCCACTTCAAGTGATCCCAGTTCTGGAAAATCAAAAGAAATTCACAGTCCAGCAGAATCTAGCGTATGTAACTTTGAACACAATTTTCTTGCTTTAGAGGCTCAAAAAGAAATACATAAAACCCTAAGAATTCATCCTAAAAAAGGTGGTCTACTTGAGAAATTACGGAAAGTGCTACAGAAACATGAATCAGATCATGCTTTTTGGCAGCATGAACGAAAGATTGGATTGGCAGAGCAAGGAATCGAAGTGGATGTAACAGAAAAAGAAATGTGTTTTGGTAGGTGCATTACTACAATGAAAGTTAGTGGAGAAGATGCCGACTTTAAAATAATTATAGATCCAAAAGCTAAAATTAACAAATTCTTAACGGTAGGAAGTAAGGCAGAAATATGTATAAATAACTGTTCTTCATATAAAGTGGATGGATCCATTGTGTATTTTAAAGCTAATAAAATAATTAGAAAATAAAATTACTACTTTCTCCGCTCCCACTTCACATTTTTATTTCTAGCTTTGTGATCATTAAAAGAAGTATTCCCATTGCTTGGGTGTCTGGTGTCTGGGTATCTAGATATTTCCAAGGCTTTCCGACAGAGTATAGCATCCCGCTCAAGCTATTGATATCGACTCTGTTCTAAAGAACTGGATTGAGAGGCTTCTTTCTGGCCGTTCAATCAAGATAGCATTGGATGGCGACGTCATTCCATCCCGGCCGGCGTTCCCCACGGGTCGATTCTCTATCCTGCTGCCTTTCTTATATTCATTAATGACCTGCTCTCAATCGCCTCCAACCCACTTCATAGTTTTGCCAATGATTCGGAGTTACTCCTACACTTCCGACATAATAAGACAAGCACGTGCCAGGCTGTGACCCCTGTGTTGAAAGTCGATTCGTCACGACACGACAAGTCGTTTGAGTTGAAGAAAGTGACGTTTTAGTCGAGTATGAGGTAGCAAAATCCCGGGTGGGTAATATACCCACCAGGAATTTGAAAATAACCGAAATAATGTGGGACTCGGACCCACTAAAAACTCTTCCCGCGTGACTGGCGTTTTTAGCATAGAGCGGTGGCGATGGATCAGGTTTTACCAATCTGTTAATACTCCTAGCGTTTCTTTGCCTTTCTCTCTTCTTCTTGTCTTCGGCTTGCCTCAACCTCCTATGTATGACTTCCAGGGTCGCTTCCACTTTCCTCCTCCCACGGCCCACGCGCCTTACGCAAGAACTGCGTAACTGCCTTCCCCATGCTTCCTTAAAAATAATCTGTCTACGTTTGGGAGAATCCTGTTGGTCTACCGCCCCTAATATTTCCCTTGCCCTTCGAACGCGCAATGTGTTTTCTGCCGCCGCGCTGTAATTGGTTCCCCTCTAATATATTCTCGAATAGTGAGCCCCATACCTCCTCCCGCCAGTATGTCTGCGGGGACTATTGCCGCTATCACGCACACGCGTTATCGTCGGGTATGGTCTGGTATTCAGCACGTTCAGAGGGCGCTTAGTCTGTGCAGCTAACCACTTTCTACTGTTGGCTGCCTTGTTGAATGCGCATATAGCAAGACTGAACTAACCACCCTCGCCAACAGAACACGATGGCTCTGTCTAGGCTCCCCTATGTTGTATAACATATATAGTGTGTTGAAATTTAGCCTCCGGTCGATCATTACTCCCGAGTGGCTTAGGACGGGCTGTGAGGGAATGATCTGTTCCCATACCTTGATCCTTGCCTGGTTTTCTCCGTCTGCTGATCAAAACAACATCAACTCTTTAATCCCCCAGATAACTTCGTACGTGCACAATTCGATCTCATCGAGGCATCGTTCTACGACCGCTACCACGATCTCATCCGCGAACTCGATCGATTGATTGCGAGACGTAGCTTCAACACATCATTATACATTTTGTGATACATTGGAAAGGGCCTAGGACGGATTCTTGCGGAACTCCTCATGTTCTGTCTGTTCGGCCGGCTCATCTTCGGACTCACAAGGAAAGGACCTAGCTGTGGGGGTGTGTCTGACTACCCACCCGGGTTCAACACGATTCGCCGGCACTGGGCACTGCACCATGACTTGAACGACATGACAGACTAGTGGTACACACGGTATACAGAATGTTTTTGTATACCGTGAGTGGTACAAATACAAAGGGTGATTATCACATAAAAAAGGCACCTCCTTCAACCACCTTATTTTTACTGATTCCTTGCTGGATCCCAGGACATGGCGCAAAAGGTATCAAAGCTGTGGCTTTAAATAAATAAATAAATAAACAATTCATGATCTTTGAATATAATCCTTCAATTTGATTTGTATAAACTAATAATTAATTTTTTTAAATAATTTGCATCGATATATTTTAAACTTGGTAACAATCAAGTTTCAATTCGTCATGTTCCATCACATTTCAAGTACTAGAAAAACCAGCAGCAAGTACTGAAATCCCTAAAAATGCGAATTTGAACCAGAACTGTCAAAAATTTGATACGTGTTCGTGTTTGTTAAACTGTCAATTTGTGCCTGCGCTGGCTGATGTAAATTCATTTTTAGTTTATAAAAATATTTTCTTTTGTTACTAGCATTATATTTTGTGTTGAATGTAAGTATATAAAATAAATTAAAATATATATTATTATTATTATTATGTCGCGCATGTATATTTGATTTTTATTTTTTTCGCTATTAGCAAAAATATGTTTTTATGTAAGCAAAAATGTTTGCAAAGAAAGTGTATCTACGATGATCAGTTTGTTTTTAACAGTTGAAATACACAAAAATGAAGTTTTATTTATAGTGATTTATTAATATGGACTGTTATAATATTTGAAATAATACTTATTAATTGTGTAATAGCTCTGACCTTGTTTTTACAAGTAACAAATGGCTTCATAAGCATGCACACGGAAGAATCAATTTTAATCTTCACTTGTAAGAATGATTAATGAAGATTAATTTTGTTATCTATAAATAATAATATTGCGAATTGAGTTTATATAAAATTAATTTTAAAGTGCAGAATGTTTTTTTTATTTCTTTAAGGTTTATATATTGTAATTTTGAATTAATTGTGATTCGTTGTCCACTTTAAGTTTTATGTTCTTTCAATAAATTGTTACTTTACTGCTGTACAATTACCCCAAAACAGCTGGAAAATAAATTTTACGTTACCAATTATACTAGCGAAATAAACTACGAGAGAGACGAGATCGTGTATAACACATAAAAATTCTTACGTACGATTAGTATACGTTTGCCAGCCCCATTAAAATAATCTTCCTTCATATGGTTTTATAATTAACCTACAGGACGCCCCGTGGCATATTTGAAATTCAAATATCTATAAAACCATATGGCGGAGGATCGGTAAAATGATGCAGATTGGCCGACCATGCGGGTTGCTTAGTCACCATGTCTCAGTGGTCTGGTGAGCATTGCAAATTCACAGTGAAAGCATATTAATAGCCAACTGTTCGTACACCATAACCCACAGTCGGAGTGTGAACGAAAAAAAACATCCCGAGGTCCAGATAATAGTTTTAAATGAAACCCAACGAGACCCAGTGGCACCGGACAGCATCGTATTCGTTGTAGGATGTTGTAGGATTTCACACAAAATGTCAATAGCAGTCAGCTAAGCCAGAGATAAGTCATGGGGGTGAGCGTGAAACAGCCAAACTGCCTGGTGCACAAGAAGTATTGGTGTCGAAACTTCAAGGACATCAATCGAACCCTTCGCACACGTGGTTCCAGCAAAATTGCACCACACCTCACATAGCGAGTGTCATAATGAGTCTCCTCCATCAACAATTCCTCAGAAAACTGATATTAGACTTGGTGGCAATCTTGTGGCAACCCAGATCGCCGGATCTCATCCCTATTTACTTTTTTCGTCAGGGTATCTTAAGGCAAACGAATGCAAGCTATTGAATATATCAGAATTAAAAGAAAATATCAAGGAAGTGAACAGTATTCAGCCAACGCTTTTGCCATATTCGCTATCTGTAAGCTAATGGAAGAAAGAATTCGTTGCGGGAAACAAACTATCGTCGTTTTCAGCTATTTCAAAACCGCTTTGGAATGCATCGATTGGAACAGCTTGTTCCTCTTCAACGTTGTGTTCGGCCCGATTTTGCGTGAAGCATTCGATTGACGACATGGAGTTCGATACGACCACAACTTCGTAACCGACTTGATGTTTGCTGTCTTCCCCGACACTGATGCCGAAGCAACGGACATGTTATACATTTCCCGCATCGCCCGGTCATACGGGTTAAAACTCAATGCGGAAATGTCCAAAGCGCTCAACACGGACGTATCGAAAGCCAGTGTTCATCTCGATGGAACCAAAATCGAACAGGTTCCGATGTTCAAATATTTGGGATCATTGTTTAAGGAAAAGAAAGATGCAGCGACGGCCGACGTTCACAGCCGAATCAGCCAACAGTAACATTCGCCTCGCTCAAGCATATGGAAACGAACAAGTATTACCATCAAAACGAAAGTACGCCATTACCGAACGTTGATCCTTCCGATTCTTCTTTATGGATCGGAAACGTGGACGGAGGTCTTTCAAATGGGATGCTTGATGGAGATTCAGGTAGTTAAATTGGTTTACCCGTTGAAGTTATATACCCCCCAGATGGTATTATGGTTTCTTCTTTCCACCCTCGACTGAATTAGAATTTTGCTTGTGCCTTTGTTGCATTTATTATAGTCTTATGTTTAGTGCCTTCTTCTAACATCGTGAATATTTCTCTAAGGTACGACGACATTGATCTAGTAAGGCAGTTTATATCATCCTGCCAATTGTTTTGATTTATTAAGCAGGGTTGCGTTCGCATCAATGTTTACTTTGCGAATTACTCATTCTGGGCAGAGATTAAATAGCATTGGTGCCAGCCCATCGCCCAGAATTAAGCCTTGCTTGACTAGGAAGGACTCCGTAAAATCTCCTTGTATTCTGACTGCACACCTTGTGTTTTCCACTGTCATTTTTGCTAACTTTACTATTTTTAGGGGTATGTTTGGGTCCAGCATTGTCGCATACATTTTTTCCCCGTCGATACTATCGTAAGCTTGTTTAAGTCGATGAAAAGTTGATACACGTCGATTTGTGTTCCCTTCCATCTTTTCTTCTTTCCGCAAATGTTTTTTGCTGTTTTTATTTCCTCGTACTTCAGTTTCTTGCTCCTCATCGGTCTGTCTATGTATATGTATATAGATGAAGTCAATAAAGGAGTTTCCACGCATATCAGGCCTATGCCGGGGACCTCACCTGGCCGAGTTCCGCCAAGGGGTCAACAAAAATATTGGTGCGAATACGTACATTTTATCTGAGCTCGTTTACACATGTCCGTGTCCGGCCCCTGACGGAACACGGCCCTGTGACGTGCCGGGTGTTAAGAGATTTCAACTGTCGTAATCTATCTTTTAATAATTTATATTTTAATGAATATAACACAAAAATATATATCAAAATAACAACGTAATTAAGGTTTAACTCTATATTAAGATTATATTTATGCATAACACCATAAAACTCAAAATAATTTTATTAAAGAAATCAATCGAAGTGCGGGATGGATACCTCAATCTCGAGTACAACGGGCACCGACGACACGACCCTTTATAATAGTGCTCTTGAAAACCTGACATTTTCATCTACATCCTTCGAAAATGGTTAGTATATATAAAATAAGTTATTTTTACAGTTTTAACATATACAATATTTATTATAATTTAGACAGTGTCAATTCCTCAATCGAGTTTGATACAACACTTAGTAATGGTAAAGATATTAATCTTAAAGAATCTACAACCGCACTAATCCAGTCAGAAAGCTCCGATAATCTAGAAGTTGATCCAAAATCTCAATTAGCTAATAAGACAATATTCAAATCAGAGAATGCAAATTTGTCAATTATCGAAATAAGTGATACTTCTACAAAAGGCGATGAAAATTCTGTTTATGTTGTTGAGCCACCAAAGAAAGAAGAGACAAAAGATAAATTGGACACGATATTACAATCTAATAAGAATAAATTAAATGTTAATAATGATCCCAATGAAGCAGCATCAGCATTAAATGATTCAGCTAGTGAAGATAATGGAGAGAAAATTTCATCACCGAGAATAATAAAAATTTACGATACAATAGAAGAATTTGAAGAAAATTTACCACCAACAGTTACAGTACTTTCGACACCATTTGGCAGTAAGGTGTATTTAGTTGGAACTGCACATTTCAGTGAGGAATCACAGGATGATGTTTCGTTTGTATGAAGCTATAGGGTTTTGTAGTGAACTAATTGATTTTAAGTTTTCTTTTTGAAATTTTCAGGTGATTCGGAATGTACGTCCTGACATTGTTATGGTTGAACTATGTCCCTCTAGAATTCATATCCTTAAATATGACGAGAAAACACTTTTAGAAGAAGCAAAGAGCCTCAATTTTGCTAAAGTATGTAACTAAATCACTCTTTCGCTTTATTATCACACATTTTCAAGTTTAAAGCCGCGTGTACATCCCAAAAAGTACGATAAACGAGCTTCAAAGTGCAATTTCACGTTGACTTTGCGATGTAAACGCTGCTTCGTTCCAGCAAATTAACAAAATATTTTTTTTTTTTGCCTTACAGATTCGAAACATCGTAAACACTAATGGAATTGTAAATGGATTCTTCTTCATTTTACTATTACAAATGAGTGCACAATTAGCTAAAGAATTGGGCATGGCACCTGGCGGAGAATTTCGTCGTGCATTCGATGAAGTACACAGAATACCAGGCTGTATGTTACATCTTGGCGATCGACCAATTAATATAACATTGCGACGATCCCTTAAGGCCCTATCGCTTTGGCAGATACTAAAGCTTGTTTGGCGTCTTACACCTACCGGTAGGATAAGCGTTGAAGAAATTGAAGAATGCAAGCAGCGTGATCTTCTTGAGAAGCTTTTAAAAGATATGGCCGAACAATTTCCTACTTTTAGTGATGTTTTTGTTAAGGAAAGGGATTTATACTTATGTCATTCCCTCCAAGTAGCTGCATTGCCGCATGCACAGCCGAATGGTATACCAAAGCCAGTTAAAGTTGTTGGTGTTGTTGGTATTGGTCATGCCGCTGGCATTACGAAAAATTGGGGAAAAGTTGATCCGAGCAAAATTCCAGAAATTTTAGAAATACCACCAGCTAGCACAAGTACTAGGATAGTTAAATATACTATAACAAGTGCATTTCTTTGCTTGACAGCTTATGGAATTTATAGATGTGTACGGCCCAAATTACAAACCTTTTTCTGATATCCATTCTTATTTATTTTGTAAATAAAAAAAAGGGGCTTTCCTTTTGAAGCTACGCTGTAAATATTTTTTTTGGGTGTATTGTATTTTACGTAAATTTAATAAATGATATCATTAAATGTAGATATTTTTAAAATTAAGTGTTTTATTTAAAAAAAGAAGGTAATTGTATGTTTTCGCATAGAAGAATCACTCAGGGAAAAAGTTGGCTGGAAGTTATTTTTTAGAATTAGTGAAAGTGAATTCAGCAATTTGAAGTCTGTAGCTGAATT
Organism: Thereva unica; assembly: GCA_949987705.1. Taxonomy (NCBI): domain Eukaryota; kingdom Metazoa; phylum Arthropoda; class Insecta; order Diptera; family Therevidae; genus Thereva; species Thereva unica. The sequence continues at coordinate 154,313,935 of OX465283.1, forward strand.
CTGGAGTGTTGCGACAGTGCTGAGTTTTTGGATTTACCCAAAGCTTGAATGCATGATATTCTTGAGCAAGTAGCACTGCGTCGATCGCGCTGCCACAATTCTGTGATCGTCGTGGTTTTTTTTCTTGTCTCCCTACTTTCCCGCGGTATTAGGAGTGACGGTGGTGAAACCCTTCGGCCTGCGATTGCTGTCGTCGGACTTTTTAAAGTTTTATAGGGCCGAAAGTATTGTCGGGCCGGCGGAGATTTCTTCGCAACGGATACGCTGCTGTCGGTGCCGTTTTGAAAAATGCGGTTTCTTGCCTAATTTTTTCGGTTTCCCGATTCTGGTCAATTCGGCAGGTCGACAACTCTCCTCCTTTCACACCCTGGGCTTGGGACCAGGTGACGGCGAAGCTACCCCGATATGGTAGGGCGGATAAGTCCCCCTAATGGTTACTTTGCTGGCTTAGCTTCTAGGCTCCATTTTGAGGCGCTGGAGATCTTCACGGATGCAGTTAAGGGGCCTGGCTTAGAGGGATTGGGGGTTTCGAATTAGAGCCTAAAGATCCCTTTTTCCCTCCACCCTTACTGCCTTTAAAAACAGCAGGAATGGTTTCTTGAGCCTCGACACTAGATTTTTTTCCTTTTCCATAAAAGGTCCCACGAGTAGTGCGGTAAAAAGAGTCCATCCTGCTAGAGCTGCTTACCAGGATAAGGCGATTATACACTCCGACCTTGTCCAGGCATCGACCAGTACTCTTTAAACACTAGCTGACCACGCAACCATCAGCACGGTAAACACCTTGGCTTAGAAGTGAGGAAATGGAAAGGGAGAAAAGGAGACAGAGGAGGGGGAAGAGGATATACCTAGCTTTGTCTGGCTCCTTCGCAAAGGGTTATGAAGGTTCGGGAGGGGGTGTTGAAGATTACGACGACCTCTCTTAGATTTAGGATCTCGGTCACTATAATAGTAGCGTAAATGTAAATGCTGCAACATTCCTACGGTGGTCCACAGGGTCGATGGTGGAGCAAGCGGTTGGCCCTGCAGCCGTGAAGGTATGTCCTATATCGTCCATGCCCACTCTAGAATTGTGCGAGGTAGAAATGCGCTTCTGGCTTCTTAGTCTAAAGTGTATTTTGTCTTATTATAAATTAATTCACTTACTTGAACGTACAATCACACGAACATTCAGTTTATTATATCTTCTATTAAATACAAATATTTTACTTCTCTAGTGGAATTCCATCTTAACCTGTATATACTTAAAGTCTTTTTATTATTATCAATTTATAAATCAGTCTAAGCATCTTTAGCACATCGAAAACCGAGATTGCCTGCAGAACTATCCTGGGTATTCTGAGATCGTGCTGCACAACGATATCTATAGCAGTAAGAAATATGACATAAATACGATCCACCCTTCTTAACTCGATTTGGTGTTTCTTTTTTATCATCTAAATCCCATAAATCTGCCGTCCATTCCCATACATTTCCTACCATATTATAGAGATTATAATCATTTTGATGAAACTCATCTACTGGGTTGGTTATTTCATAGCCATCTTCTTTGGTATTTTTCTCTGGGAACTCTCCTTGCCATATATTCATTCTAGAAATGTGAAAATCACAAACATAATGCCTGGATTATCTTATTTTATGGCAGTGTCTATTTGCCCGGCCATGTCCATGTAAATTTCCATGTACATGGAAGTACATGGAATTACATGGAACTATATGGGATTCCGTATCCATGTGTTCGATGTACACAAAAGTACATGGGAATACATGGACTCCATGTCCATCTATTCCATGTATTAAATAAAATTCAACCGCGTTCGCTTGAAAGGTGTAAAATTAAAGCGTCAATGAGTGAAAAATTGCTTTAGGCCGTTTGCCAACATACCTTTTCGAATTTTTCTCATTTCCCAGGGCACTTCGATATTCCAAAGAGACGCAAACCGTCGAAAATCAAATTAGCAGTTTAAAATGATTTTTCAATACAAATTCACATTTGAATTACTTATTTTGGCACAGGCCCTTAATCGTAAAATGTGTATAGTACTTGTGACGGACTTTGTAATAATTTTAGGTTACGAAACCCAGAGGGAAACAACGAGTGATTTAAATTTAAAGGTATGTTTTGTCAATTTCAAACAGATGTTTGCGTCAAAATGTGATGGTGCGAATATTATGCCGCGTACACACCGGGCCAACGAAGGCCAACGAATGGGATTCGCCGATGTTCGTTGGTTCTGTGTGGACGGTTTAGCGAAAGCCAACGAAGATTCGTTGGCGTTCGCTTGCAACCCGTAGCGTGGCGGTAACATCAAAGGAAACAAGCCGTTTGAGCGAATGTGGTGTGGACGGGCATCGAAGTTTAACCAACGATTGACAGGCTCGAAGGCCGAAATTTTAAGAATTTGACGTAACCCGAATACCCGTCCCAACGAACGTTTGCTAAACCAACAAATGCTTATGGACGTTTCTCCGAATGCCAACGAACGTTCGGTAGCCAACGTCGAATGTCGTCGTTGGCCTTCGTTGGCCCGGTGTGTACGCGGCATTAGACAAATATTATGCAACAGTTTGTGCAGCAATTGGAGCAATGTCAAAATAAATTGATATCTTTCTTGTAATATGATAGCGTAATATTTGTCTAATATTCGCACCATCAAATTTTGACGCAAACATCTGTTTGAAATTGACAAAACATACCTTTAAATTTAAATCACTCGTTGTTTCCCTCTGGGTTTCGTAACCTAAAATTATTACAAAGTCCGTCACAAGTACTATACACATTTTACGATTAAGGGCCTGTGCCAAAATAAGTAATTCAAATGTGAATTTGTATTGAAAAATCATTTTAAACTGCTAATTTGATTTTCGACGGTTTGCGTCTCTTTGGAATATCGAAGTGCCCTGGGAAATGAGAAAAATTCGAAAAGGTATGTTGGCAAACGGCCTAAAGCAATTTTTCACTTATTGACGCTTTAATTTTACACCTTTCAAGCGAACGCGGTTGAATTTTATTTAATACATGGAATAGATGGACATGGAGTCCATGTATTCCCATGTACTTTTGTGTACATCGAACACATGGATACGGAATCCCATATAGTTCCATGTAATTCCATGTATTTCCATGTACTTCCATGTACATGGAAATTTACATGGACATGGCCGGGCAAATAGACACTGCCTTATTTTATATTACTTATGAGTATTATGCGGATTCAGCTTATTTCCCCATGGAAATAATCTTCGCTTTTTTCCACCACGGCAAGCAGCCTCCCATTCATTTTCTGTAGGTAGACGCTTGCCAGCCCATTTACAATATTCGTTGGCGTCGTTCCATGATACGTGAACTACAGGATGGTTCCACAAGCCTGAAATGTGTGATAGATATCGACTTCTACAATATTGATTCTTTAGATAATTTTTTAGAACTATACCTAATAAGCTCGAGTCAGGACCATTCGGTCGTCTCCAATTAACCCCATTGACCTTATACCACCAAACTGCATTTACAACACGAAAATCATAATATTGTTTCCTTAAATCTTCAGATAATAAAGATTGGAATATGAAGCTATCATTGAATTTTTCAGCTTCAGTTACGTAGCTAGAAGCATCTACAAATTGTTTAAATTTCTCGTTAGAAACTTCGTACATATCAATGTAGAAATCTTTTATTTTTACTGCCTTCTCCGGAGATTCCCGGTCACTTTCAAAAATTGGCTCATTTGTGCCTTTTATATAAATCCCGCCAGGAATTAAAACCATATCTTTTACGGATTTAGTCTCAATGGAGGATTCACTCGCAGTTTCCATAGGACATTGTTCCTCGTCATTATTTGTTACTGATATCTTTGCACTTCCTCTATCAAGCTTATTGCATCCGCAATCGAGTCGAACAAATCTAATGTAGCTTAATACAAGAAAAATAGTAATAAATGATCCCTGGAAAATTATTTGCATTGTTATAAACTTTTATCAATCGCTGTCTGTCAACAAGTGTAATGTAAACAAGTGTGACATTTCCATTATGCACGCTGAATGGCTGATTTAAGGCGATCAAACAGAACCAATTCGCTCCGCTAATTTTTAATTTGTTTTTCTTTGAATGTGGCTGGGCAAAAGGTAAACAGAAAAGATAATATAAAAGATCATGATATGAAATTTTATTCCATTATACGCATATATCAACTTGTTAAAATAACGCATAATTTCACGTTTCAGCAAATGCGTAACTGAAAAACCAAAAACAATTTTGTGCACAAAACCTCTTCTACCCGAAAGAAAATGCTAAGAAAATAAAATAATATAAAAATAGATAAAATGAAATCTTAAAATTTTTGCTTTATAGATTTTTTATGAGTCAAATAAAATAAACTTTCCTACATAAAATATCATCTTAAAACAATTTTGATCTGTACTGTATGATTTCCTTCTTGGTCTAAGAGAAAAAGTGGAACTGAAACAATTCTTTTGGTCTAAAAAATTTGATTTGGCAAACATCTGCAACGGCGCTTTTTGTCAAAACGGTACACCATCGTTTTTAATTTGAAAGGCGCTTAAATTGAGTTTTTATCTTTGATCCATTGGAGATTATTTGTAATATTAATTAATTTCGTGTGTTATTATCTTGTTTGCTTGTTATATTGTGAAGTTTTCTTCAAAATGTCTAAACCAGGTAGAGTAGAGAATTTATATTATTTTAATTAACATTGCGAAATTCTGAAAAATCTTTGTTTCTGTAAAAGGAAAAAGTTAAAAGGTGTATTATATCGTTATAATTGGTATATTATGAGCTCAATTATCCTTTTTTCTTTTAGTTTAAGAATAGTAGGTTATAGTAGAGCTTCAATTATTTGATTTCTAGATTAACGAGAGATTCTTGCAAACTTTAAACATGTGGTCGTTTCAATTGCCTCAAGGGCTTTATTGTTTTGAAGAATTTTTTGAGAAATAAATTAGAAAGCACTTAAATAAACTACATTGGAGTCAGAAGTTTGTATACACCAGATCTCTACTGCTATTTAGGTAATATACTTTAGGGATTATGGTCTGGGATTGTGGAGGATAGATAAGCCGCCATAGGTGTTATACAGAATAAATTCTTTCATAATCTTCGCTGTATGCTTTGAGTTGTTATCTTGATGGAAGCTCCAAGGAGCTATCAGTCTCATTTTTGCGCACTTGGTCTTAATTTATTTTGTATTAAATATTCAGATAATAATTGCTTTTCATTGTAGACTCAATGAAAACAAGATTTCCAAACGATTGATGAACTGTGGGAGTGAAATTTTCGTCATTATTAGCAGGAATACATGGTTTCTTTCTTTGTAACCAAACATGCAATTCGTTGGCATTCCATTCTCTTATTTCTGTTGCCACTATGTACTTGATTTCGTTCTTGCGGAACCTCTTTTGCTTTTTGTACCGCAAATCAATCCGGATTTTGCCTCAGTTCATGTACTATTATCAGTTTCTCCACTTTGGTTACATCGGGAGGACAGCTGGAAGAGTTTTTGTGTTTTATGGCGCTCGATAATTTTTGTGTCTCGACCTCACAGCAGAAGCGATTTCCCTTATATATCATCCTTCTTTTCCGTATTCTACCATTAGATAACGCGTTCTTAGCGGCTAATCCTTCACTCTTGTCACATTTGCTTTTAAAAATAGTGATAATAGCGATAGTTTGCAAAAGTAAGACTCAGTAAGCTAAATACATATGGTGTAATATGATTATGCCGTCTTAGCCTGTAGAAAAAACGGAGATAATCATTAAATGATACTTCCATTTTTCTCATACACACCGAATCAAGTTTGGGAAAAATTAGATTTTAAGGCCCTTCTTCCATGGGTCGACTCGTATCATACTTGACTACGACTGATCAACAACCGACCTTCTACTCTTTTGCGATCAATTCTCGTACACGGGTGCATTCTGAGACTTACTTTATCTTTGTCAAAGAAGCGCATTATTTAAAGGACGTGTCTAGGGAGCCGCGAAACGGAGATGCAACGGAGACGTAAATAAGCTACTGTTTCCCCTTTACGGCTCCGTTAAATCTACGTAAAAACTACTACATCCACATTAGAGTGACGTACTGCGTATTGCTGCGCCATATGCCTTCTCTAAAGCATCGCAAAGTCATAGTAATTAAACACGATTTACAGTACGTCACTCTAATGTGGATGTAGTAGTTTTTACGTAGATTTAACGGAGCCGTAAAGGGGAAACAGTAGCTTATTTACGTCTCCGTTGCATCTCCGTTATATCTACGTTAGATCTACGTTAGATCTCCGTTTCGCGTCTCCATAGACACTCCCTTATTTAAAATGAAGAATAGACATTTTTGGATACACGATATTTCGTAACAATATTATAGCCTGGAAAGGTTACGAGCGTAAATTTGAGACTGTCGTTGAGCCAGGTTTCACAGACAATAATAACATGGACAAAAGAATTGGAAAATAAAGCATGCAACATTTTCTTCTAAGGCTTCGTTCTTACTTTGTCCAGCGGGGAAACGCTAACCACCATCATAGACGAAAAGCAAGCATTAAAACCGAACAGCCTGCAAAATCAACGGATAAATAATAAAGCTTGTTACATTAGGAATAGATTTATCTGTGTTACGAAATAAATCCTTTATAATTTGTTACTCGGGGGTTCTAACCTCAGAAGAATTAAATGTCCGATGCATACACACTTTTGACTGCCACTATATAGTTTAGCCTATGTGGGTACTTAAAAAGTACATTTTTATACTATATATGTGAGGCAAAAACTTCGATTCACTGAATATTGTATTTACTGATATTTCTGGAGTGGGAATTTATTTTTATTGATAAAAACATTCGTTTGAACCGTCTTCCTTAACTATTAACAATTAGTAGATTGTTCTATCCTTATTGTATATTTTAAAGAAATTACAAAATCATTTAAAATATAATTTCATAGCTTCACGATCACTGCGTTCTTGGCTTAAAAATGGCAATTCGGAAAATTCACCACCAAATACTCCGAAAAGCGATCGCTCGTCAGTAGCAGAAAAAGGTAAATTTATTATATTTAATATAAAGCAATAAAAAAAGGCAAATTATATCTATTTATCAAAGATAAGAAAACAACACCTACGCATTCTACCCCTGGAAGAAGAATTACAAGAAGAAATTCCCATTTGGAGGATCCTGTTACGCCAGTTAAGACTCCTCTCAGAAATACACGGCGAGCTTCCATTACAGAAATTGATAATAAATCAGTTGCAAGCCCATTGCGAAGGAGTGTAAGACGATTAAGTACAACATCAGAGGATGCACCTGCACCAGCTAAATCACTACGGAAAAGTGTTTTAATTATCGATTCACCTATAAAAGAAGAAAATGAGAAAACAGCAGGATCTACGACCCCTCCCAAAAGGGGGCGCGGACGTCCCAGATTGGTGAAAGATGTTAAAAAGATTGATACAGTTGAGGAAGTAAGAAATGATGTTGAAAGTAAAGAGAAAAAATATAAAAGAATTAAGACGAAAGAGAAATCTGCATCACCAACGTATGATCCGTCGGTTATAGTTATTGATGATGATGATGATGGTGAAGTAAATACTGTTGGAGTTATTAAGAAAAACGTTTTTAAAGTAGATGACAAAATAAAGACAGAAAAAATCAAAGAAAAAGCCGAAGAAACCGAAAAGACATTGGTCCAATCAGAACTTGTTGGTAAAAAAGATGATGATAAAGATCAAGGCCTTGGTGATTGCGTTCCCAAGAATGGTGATGAAGGTGTTATTGGAGAAAAAGTAACAGATACTAAAACTGAAACTGGCGCGGCGAAGGTAGAGGAAATACATGATGTAGATGGTGAAGAAGTAATATTAGAAAAAGAAGGGGATGATAGCATGGAAGCGATTGTAATCAGAGAAGATGTAAATGAAGAGGAAGTTGACGAAAACAAAGAAATAGTAGTTGAAGATCCTGACAACATTAGTAAGAAAGAAGAAAAGGGTGGAAAATCTCAGCCAACATCATCAGAAATACAAGAGAAAGCTGGCGAACAGAGAGAACTTAAGTCACAAAAGGAAGAAGAAAAACTAGTTGAAGATTCTGAGACCATTAAAAAGAAAGACGAAAACAGCGCAAAACCTCAGCCACCATCATCAGAAAAACAACGAAAACGGAAGTCACAAAAGGACTTTGTAGAAATTATTTCTGATGAAGTTGAATTAAAAGATGTTAGTGGAAGAAATAATTATAACGACGAGGCAGACACTAGCGTAAATGCTGCTGAAAGAAGGAATAAGTCAGAAAAAGAAGAAATTAGCGACAAAATCGTTGAAACAATAAACAATTCTATTGATGAGTTTTTTGAGGAACTAAAAGAACATGAAATCGTATTTAAAAGCGAAGAGGATGATGAGATGGAAGGGATTGTAATCAGTGAAGATGTAATTGAGAAGGAAAGTGGCGAAAATATAGTTGAAGAATCTGAGGGAATTAGTAAGGAAGAAGAAAAAGTGGGACAACCATTATCAGATAAACAAGAGGAAACTGGGGAGAAAAGAGAACATAAGTCACAAAAGGACTTGGTAGAAATTATTGCTGACGATATTGAATCAAATACAAATTCAATTAAAGATGTTAGAGTGGAACATAATTATAACGACGCAGACATAAGCGTAAATTCTGCTGAAATAATAAATATCTCAGAAAAAGAAGAAGTTAACGACAATATTGTTGAAACAGTAAACAAATCATCTAAATTGTCTTTTACAGAACAAAAAGACCATGAAAGTATTACAATAAACTGCGACGACACAAGAGATTGTTCAAGTCCTAATGAGCATAATTATGCTGAACAAGACCACGATGCAGTAACATCTAAAAAAGAAGAGGATGATAGCATGGAAGCTATTGTAATCAGAGAAGATGTAAATGAAGAGGAAGGAGATGATAACAATGAAAAACTAGTTGAAGAATCAAAAATCATTAATAAGGAAGAAGAAAACGGGGAAAAACCTCAGCCAGCATCATCAGATACACAAGAGGAATCTGGGGAAAAACAAAAAATTAAGTCTCAAAAGGACATGGTAGAAGGTATTTCTGATGATATTAAAGTAGATACAAATATTCAAGATGTTAGTGGAAGAAATAAGTATAACGACGAAGCAGACATTAGTGTAAACGCTGATGAAATAATAAATATCTCAGAAACGGAAGAAAGTAATGACAGTACTGTTCAAACAGGGAACAAATCATCTCAATTGGTGGCTTTTGCAGAAGAAAAAGAAGATGAAATTACTGCAAAAAGTCGCGAGGAAAAAAGGGATTGTTCAAGTCCTAATGAGCGTAGTGATACTGTTGCTGAACAAGACCATGATGATGAAGTAATATCTAAAAAAGAAGTGGACGATAACATGGAAGCGATTGTAATCGAAAAGCATGTAAATGAAAAGAAAGATGACGAAAACTATGAAAAACTAGTTGAAGAATCTGAAAGCATTAGTAAGAAAGAAGAACACGGGGGAAAATCTCAGCCACTAGCAACATCAGAAGAACAAGAAGAAACTGGGGAACAGCGAAAACTTAAGTCACAACAGGAAGAAGAAAAAGTAGTTGAAGAATCTGAGAGCATTAATAAGAAAGAAGAAAACGGCGGAAAATCTCAGCCACAATCATCAGAAAAACAAGACGAAACTGAGGAACAGCAAAAAATTGAGCCCCAACAGGACTTGGTCGATCTTATTTCTGATGATATTGAATTGACTACAAATAATTCAATTAAAGAAGTTAGCAAGGGAACTAATTATAAGGAAGAAGACGATGCTGAAATAATAAATATCTCAGAAACTGAAGAAATTAACGACAGTATTCCTAAAATAGTAAGAAAATCCCCCAAATTGTCTTTCACAAAACAAAAAGAACATGAAACTATCACAATAACTTGCGACGAAAAAGAAGATTGTTCAAATCTTTCTAATAATATCCCTAAAAATCATAATAAATCATCTAACAGTTTTGAACAATCAGTAAATCAAACTAAATCCCCGAAAAATCTTCTAGGTAACTCTGAAATTTCAAATGGCGAAGACGAATCAGAAATAAATAGCACCAATGGCAGCTGTAAAAAGATGAAAGTACGAAACGATAAATCAAAAATACATAAAAGCGTAACATTTGATGATAACACCGACAAACAATTATCAATAAAATATCCAACAACACCATTAGCAAAAGGTAAAATGTATTCAGATTCGTTTATGCGTACTTTGAGAAATATTGATTCTTCATATGAAACAAGTATGAATTGTAATACATCATCTGCTTCTTTTAAAGATTCAGAAGAGAATGATGTACCACACAAAATGTCGATTGATGTACAACAACATTGTGATGTCACTTCTGATTGCGATACACCTTATAAAAATACAAGTAAAAAAATGAAGATGTCAAGCAGTACACCTTTGTCGATTTTTAAACAGATTTGTATGAAAAAAGATGATGGGTTAAATCATGGTAATAAATCGAATGAAGACTTGATTATGAAAGACAATGGTGAAGGAAGTTTTGAGGGTAATAAAAGAGAGTCATTCTCTAATACAGTTAATTCGAATCAAAAAAATAACACGAAAGATATATCGACAAATTCTTTAAATGAAAAGGAATTGAAAATCACATCACAGTCACAGAGTTGCAACAAAGTAGAAATTGAAGATGCTATCGATAGTACAGCTATAGATGATGATGACACCCAATATGCACTTGATAGATTATTTGTTTCATCAGAATCAGAAAGTGGTAATGAGTGTGAAAATGATAGTGGAAGAGGGAAAAATCTTGAAGGTGTTCGAGGTGAAATACAAGGAGCAGAAAAAGATACTTCACTATGCAACAACAGAAAATCTAATTTAGAAAATTTGGATAATCTAACTCAAAATGAAATTGTTGAAAAACCTATTATTAAGAATGACGAAGACCAAGATTTAACAACTAATTTAGAATTTGGTAAGGATGTGAATGCTTCCAAGGAAAATTCAACATATTTTAAGAAGAATGATGATACACCAGTTTTCAATCGGGATTCTAAAAACTTAGAAGAAGAGCCATGTAATCATCAAAAAATACTTTTAACAACTGATAAAATATCACCAAAGACATCCAAAGGAACTTCAGAAAATTTAAATAATACTAAGAATGACGACGAGGATATCCATATTATTGGAGTTTCTAATCCAGAAAATTTACCGGATAATAAAGAAACAAACACTAGCAATAAAGGAACAACAAATATTTCCCAAAAAAGTGCTGGAAATATGAATTCAGAACTTCAAAGCCCAGAACGAGTATCAACTAATAATGATAGTAAACAAAACATCGAATCATCAAAAGGGCATTTGAATATTTTTAGTGAATGTGAAGAAACTGAAGAAATTTTAAATATATTGAAACAAGATGAAAATTCTGATATTGTAACAGAAGCAAATAATCAAATTGAGACAGAAATGGATTCGAAGGTTACATCTAATGATATCGTAGAAGATAAGGATCAAGATGTTTTATTAGAAAAGTGTAATGTGTCAGTACAGAAAAATACTTCTTCACTATTGCATAAATCATCAGAAAAGCAAAATGATTCACATATTCAGAAAGAACTAAACGATTCGAAAATAAAAGACGAATTACTAGTTAAGGAAACCAGAGAAAATGTCGATTGCAATTTAGATGATAAAGGTAAATATGTTTTATAGTTTATTATTGATTAAATTACTAACTAAGCTTACTTCGTACACTAATAAAATAGTACGCTTTTCATTATCATGATTTTGCAATAATACAAGAACATCTATTCTTCTTTTTCTTTGATCCATTAGCTGGCGGTCCGAGCATGATGTCCCCAGAACCGATGCTGTCGGTGTCGCTTGGTCTCGAACTCTATTCACGTTTCGTTTCCATTCTTTGCGATTTTTGGCGACGTCTTGAGAGTCGATAACTGATAATCGTTCATTATTTACCCTTTATATTCTTTAACCAGGTATTCTTCGGCTCCGGTCGTTGAATTCTCGTCTGCCGGACTGTCTCGCCAACGTAGTTAACATCCATCCATTCAATGGCGCTACAGTCCAAATCGAGCCTTGGCCTCTTCTAGGGCATTTCTCTAAGTTTTACGATCCCATCTCCTCCTGGGTCCCGTAACTTCTGAGGCTAAAGTCGTTTTTGGATACGAAGAAATCAACGTTCGGTAAAGGCGAACTTTCGTTTTGATGGTAATATTTGTTCATTTCTATATGCACCACTTCCAACTGCAAATGTGCTGGTTGCTTGGCCGATGCGGCTCTAAACGTCGGCCGTCGATGCCACTTCCTTTCCTCAATCAAATATTTGAATATCGGAACTTGTTCGATTTGGGTGCCATAGAGGTGAGCACTGGCTTTCGATCCGCTCGTTGTGAGCACTTTCGTCTTTTCCGTATTGATTTTTACCCCGTTTGACTGGGAGATGTGCGAAATGTATTATTTGTCCGTTGCTTCGGCATCCTTGTCTGCGAAAACGGAACCATCGTCGGCGAACATCAAGTCTATTTCTAAGTGTTTGTCGTATCGAACTCCGCGTCGTCCATCGAATGGCTCACGCATAATTCCGTCGATCACAACGTTAAAGAGAAGTAGAGAAGCGGCGTTTGCTTGTCGAACACTTTTTTGAATCGGGAATTCCTCGGAAGTCGCTTCGTATACGAACGCTGCTGGTTGAGCCATCGTACTACTCGTGGAGAAGTTGGATAATTTTCAGTGGCACGTATTCGATTTTCAATGCTCTCAACAAGCTGTTCCAATCGATGCAATCCAAAGCGGGTTTGAAATCCAGACGACAGTTCGATTCAGCGATTTTATTGGCGTCTTCACCTCGATAATTGTCGGCTCGGTATCGAGAAAATGATCATCAGCTGATACTCGGCGGTTCGGGAGCTTGTGGCGGATCGTGGTTGTTCAGCTAATGGAGGAATTTTCTCCACCGTTGCAGGCACCCATGAGGAGAGGTGACGAGTCGGCCACAACGTTAAAGCGTCTTGTTCCGATTTCATTTCTAAAAGTTGAGTGACCCAATGGTATTACGTCTTAACACTTAACAGGCAGCAGATACCCTTTTTATATTTATCGTTTTATTATTATATTCATACTATACTTCCTAAGCTAAAATTTAATTTGTTACTTTTAACGAAAGCATACTATACAAATTTAAATCACTATTTTTTATTTCAGAGTTAAATACTTCAAACAATAAACCAGGAAACAGGAAGTCTCTAAGCCGTCGAAGCAGTAATTATTCGTCCCCTTCTATTAAATCCAGCAAGTTGAATGTGTCAGGAGTTGGTTCTATACTCAATGGTGATGTGGATAGAGCATCCCCAAAAATTAAAAATAAAAGTCTAATAAACAATAAAAATGGACAAGAACCACCAGAACAAGGAACAAATATAGAAGAAGAATCGAATAGAGAGGAAAATGTTAATGAAACAATTTCTAATTTATCATCAGTTGACAATAATGTAACAAAATCAACTACGAAGAATGATTCGCTTATCAAAAATAAGTCATTTGATTCCTCACGAAAAACAAAGCTTTGTTTATTAAATGAAAGTAATTTAAGTCTGCCATTTGCTGGTTTCGATGAAAAAGAGATCACTATAACTGAATTCGACGTGTCAAAGCTACTAGCCGAAAATAAATCAAGCAGGAGATCGTCAAGTCCAGCGCATTCTCTAAATGAAACATATACCTCGGTGCATCATTTAGATAATATCAATGAATGCAACTCCAATGAAGAAAATGAAAATGTTAGTAATGAAGAAATAGGCAACAAATCAACATTGCAAACAGCTAAACAAACTAAAGAACCAGAGGCGGAGGTTATGCAAGAAATCAAAACGCAATCTTCTTCATTTGAAAAAAATCATGAAAGAACTGCTACGTTTTTGGAATTGAAAGATACGACTTCTGAAAATAAAATGAAGAAAACCAAAAGTAGTGAGAACGAGATCGAAAACGAAAAACTGATCAAATGCTCAAATGATGTTTCTAAACGATTGTCAGACTTGGATACTAACAGCACTCAAATCACTACATCCAATATGAAAACAACAAGTGAAAATATAACTAATAAAGTTTCACAGTCTACTAAATCTGATAATGCTATAAAAGGTGCTAGCTCTGCGAAGAAACATTCTAAGCAGCAATCTAAAGTAAAAATGGTAAATTTAAATACCATAGTAAAAATTAGTATTAATTTTAATAAAATTAAATTACAGGCAGAGACAGAATCAAAAGCAATCATTAATCAAGAAAATACATCGCCTGCCAGTAGGGAAAAGAAGTTGAAAAGGAAATTAGGTATTATCATAAAGGTATAAATTAAGCTTATTAGTTCGAATGGTATTTTTTTAGTGGCTGAAGCAGCTAAACAAAATTTAACTAAAGTTAAAAAGACCAAAGACGATGTTATTCAGTCAAGCGCATCCCATAGAAATATGGAAAAAAAATTGAATAAATCAAATGGTAATTTTAAAAATTGGAATGTTAAGCTTTAGTATTTTACTGATTTTGTACTGTATTTCTAGCAAAAGAAATCGTGCAAACAGGAGAAGGACAGTCAACTCTTGGTCAGAAGCAAATTGCGAAGGTATGTTCTATTAAATATTCATTCGAAAACTTTCCATATTAGGTGTGGAATGTCTAATACTTTCTAATTCTTCATTTTGTAACGCTATTCGCATATTCCTTGTTAACTTTAGTGTTTTCACGTATCTCCACGAAGTTGATAACTTTCATCAGCAGATGTTAATCTTGGAATAACTGCCAGCGTTTGCCGAAAATTGCCGGCCAGCAGAATCATCGTACTTCCAAAGAGATCCTGATCATTGCGCAGATAATGAGATATTCAGATAACAATCTGTCAAAGGACAAGTCTTGGTAATTCACAGCACAAGATTGTTTTTTACCAGAACATGGATTTCAGGCCCAATTTAACATAGAGGGACATTGTCAACATTGTTTGTTTTTTCTTTTCTTCCGGCTTCTGGACTGGGTTTGATTCACATACCTTCTTTTTTCGTTGGATGGCTTTGTCCTTGCGGTTGTGACTTTCTGGGGTTCTGTTTTTCAACTTGAAAATCCTCCAAGCATCTGTAGTTGTCCCATCTCATAATCTCGACCATCTCCTTTTCTCTAAGGCAATACGGGCATATCTTCTCAAAGGCACTATGGTTGCCTTTCCAGTTAGCACACTTTGCCTCCTTACTGCACTGTCTGCCCTCATTGCAGTTCTCATCTCCACATCTTCCGCAAATCCTCCATTTTGATTTGCAAAAATAACTTAAGTGATCAAATCGCTGGCACTTAAAGCATCTAGATGGAGCGAATACGAATTTGTTTATGCTGAAGTTGGAATATTATAGGTTTAACTTTTCAGGGATATTTTTTCCTCCTATGTATATTTTGATATTTTTGGTCGGCCCTCCGCTTTTCTTTTCCAATTTATTCTAAATACCTTTTTGAAGTATAGTGAGGGATTACAGTCTCTAAAGGCCACCAACAATTCTTCCTCATTCAGACCCTCATCAACTCAATGGATTATAACTGGGGTGGCCATCAGCCCTAAGGGTATGAATGCTCTGTATGCCGAATCCAGAGGGAAGTTTTCAATGAATTTGTTTGCATTGCTTACAGAGTTAAACTCAATTCTGCACTTACATACATACTTAATCCCAATTTTCTAATTGATACAATGCCTGTGGTGGAGGTTAGGCATTTACCTAAGAAGAGTGGATTAAGATCTTTTACATCCCTGTCTAGGGCATTTGTTTTAAGGCTAAATAAATAAAATTTTGCTCGTGTGAGAGCTCATTTCGACTTTTCCGTTGACAGCAGATTTTCGTTGGAGGGCTGTTGGCCCGTCTGAAACATGCCATAGTAGGTTCTTTTGTATTTTGGGTTATGTTAGCACGTTGACATTTGTCAAAATATTGATTGTTATAAAAATTCCAAATGTGAAAATTTACGTAGATATATGTCTAAATAGAGTTTACTGAATTTTGACCACTAATATTGTATTAAAGTAGAGTTCAGTAGTATTCATTTTGCCAATATTGCTTACGCTTTGAAGGACGGAGAGTGGAAATAGCTCTGAAAGAATTCTGCAAACTCTGATCATTAACATTCATAGACATGATTCTGGATAGTGCTATGGTACGTAATTTTGATTTTTAAAGAACTACGCAAGTTAGGATTGTCGTTCATATGTTTATATACTACCTGTAGCAGTGATATTATCTTAAAAACATATCTTTATAAAGAATATAAATTTTATTCACATTATGCCAAATCTGCACCGCCAAAAAGCAATTTTAAATGATATTCTACTTGTTTGATTTATAAAATTAAGTTAAAATAATAAAATATCTATCTTTCTTGTGGCTTTGATAGATTGATTGTGGAAAATCACTTTGATTTCAGTTCTCTTTGAAAAGTTATCTTTCTATAAACAAACAGACATTTCTAAATTATTTTACTCAAATTGTTTCAGGAAAATGATAAAACTAAGCTGAAGAACGCCGCCAGAAAACAGAAGGATCGTCTACTTCCTGATGACATTCTAGAGGCAATTGACACACAGCGTAAAAGATCAAAGAAGCTTCATGTCGATGGTAAATTATTTTGGCTTTATCTATAAAAAATATCTAGTAACCCTTATTATTTGTGATATTGCAGATTCAGAAGGAATTAAAAAATCAAAAACAGAACTACGATCGGAATCTTCTAGTAATAAGATAAAAGTCTCCCAATCCACAACCACAGGGGGCATTAGTGACATCATAAAAAACCCATCAGGAATATTTTTCGAGGAGCCCATTACACCAGAGAAGAAGCACCAAAGTCAATCATTCAAGACTGGAAAACGAAAGATTTTATCAACTATAGAACTACCAACTGGTGTTGTCTATGAAGAGCCAGTTACTCCCGATCATAAAAAGATTGTAAACGGCTTTAAAGAAACTGCAGCTACACCAAAAGCGATTGGATTTAAAGTGAAAAGTATTCTATCTGCAGGACAGAAGGAACCGCCAGTGTACAAAAAAGACACACAGAAAAGAAGGAAGTTGATTTTGGATGAACCAACTACGGTTTTACCGAAACCTAAGTGGGCAGGAAAATTCACTGTAACAAAATATCCAAAAGCAATTAATCTTGATGAGTCGGTCGCTACAGAATTTCTGGTCACACCGCTACAGCCGAAAAAATCAAAAATGGAAGCGGGTGCTGCTACTGCAGCTTATGAATTTAAGAAAGGTGCTTTGTATAATAAACAAATCCCGCGTGAAACATCAAAACAAATTTTGCAGCGAAAAGAGAAGCAAAAGTTTTATAAGTTTTGAAAGAGTTTATTTAGTTTTCAGTTTTTATGTTATTTGTGCAGCGTTTTGTTTGCATGGGAAGAATAAAAGGCGTTATGAATTTTTATAATTTTTTGTTTTTGGTGTTACGCCTTCACAATGTCTCAAGTGCAACTTTTACTATGTTCACAGTGTGGAAGTGAGGCTTATCTATACTTCTGTGGTGCTTTGTTGTAGATGAACCAGAACTACTCAGAGGAGAAATCGTTTTTCGTCACGGACGAGGTTATCATCGTGGTAACACGAGGGTCCAACAAAGTCGTGTGCAGCAGGAACTTAATCTGGTCTCCAGTGTGGGACTAAGTGTCAATACCGACAAAACGATGCTGGTTCCATATACCAGGGAACGGACCTTATCGGATTTGGTAGAACTGACCCTCGCAAGCAGAACTCTAGTCTTTTCACAACAAGCCCAACACTTAGAAGTGACGCTAGACAAGCTCAATTGGGCTCAACAATGATAGTATGATGAGCACGGTACACAGATTTCTTGTAGGTCCACATGGAGTTCACAGCCGAAAGCCATGTACTGGATCTATACCACCATACTCCCCCACTTACAGCGCCATAATTTTCGATAGTATTCACATATGACTTCCTAAGCGGGAAGTTACTCTTCCTTATACTAGGAAATTGAAGAAACCAAGCGCTAAAACGATACACAACATTTCGAAAACTTACCAAGAACTCCCAACTAGTGGAGGAATACAAGAAATGTTTAAATGAGTTTATAGAACTAGGACACTAGGTTCCGGTAAATCCTCCTAAAGACAATGGTGCCCATTATTGCGAGTGCTTTCAGTAATGCAGCGCTTGCGCATATTTGCCTTTACATTAGTTTGGCTAAAGCAAGCATGCGTTTGCACAGAGTTCATAAATGCAGACATGCGATGCAAATGTGCGCAAGCTTTGCAAGCTTTTCGATAACCCTGTGAATAATTTTCAAACAGTAGAGAGGCCACTTCAATGCTAAATATCAAAGTATTGGTTGACAAAATAAAATGGGTGAGGAGAATATTGATAGGATGTGGTAAATATATTAAAAGAACATCAAAAATGACAGTTAATCAGCGCCATATTAGACTATTGTGAAACAAGCTCACTAATGCATATTTGCATGCATGCGCAAATTATTTTTCTGCAAGTGGATGCAGGCCCAACTTGGGAATTTTTCGCATGCAAGTATGCATTACTGAAAGCACCTTACATATCACTTCATCCAGTCTTTAAGGATAGTACGACAACGAAATTGAGAGTCCGGTCCGGTAAATCCAAAGCCCAACCCCACTACCACCAGGACCGGATCCGTGAGTTAAACCCTAGCGTGACCCAGCTATACCCGAAGGTAGCCGAGTTGAGAGGGCCAAACACTACAATTAGAGTTAATCAACCAGGAGGATTCAAGCTGAGAAAGTGAGCCAGCAACGAGCCAACGCAGCTAGGCACTGTGCTCTTGTAGGATAGGGAACTGAAAACTACAGTTACACTCACTAAGGACGATTAAGATTGGTACACGGATGGCCCCAAAGCAGATGCGGCTGCGGGTACCGGAGTTTGGAGTGAAAAATCCATAATCAGTAGACTAGCTTAGCCTGCCTTTTAAGTAGCGTTGTACTCCATATGTTCGCAAAAGAGCAATTGCCAGGTTGTACAACTTAGAAACTTTCTTTCGCATGCATATAAAAATAGTTACAATATTTGCGCAGACCTGCAAAACAAGTTCAAATTTTGAACAAATGAAATTTGGCTTTTTGAATGCGCATGATCTACTTGCGCCATCAATTTCCGTTCGTGTAGACCCGGTCTTAAAATCATTATGGGAGCCATCTATTAGAGAATGCAGGTAGCTTCCCCTAGAACTATTCCAATATAAAAAACGCTCATTTCTTTTTAAATTTTACCACGATGTGTTTATTTTTAAAAACTATCAATCATAAAACTACCAACTTTAAAAATTATATGAATAAAAATTCAACTAGTTCCATAAAATATAAAAAATTTATAAAATTTCAATTTGTTGATGAAGAATATTGGAAATGAATTGCGTTAGATTTGGTCTAAACATTTTGGGGTTAAGTTTAGCCAGCTCGTTCCTCCCAAGCTTTCTTGGGTGAAGGGAGAAGTGGGCATGATAACCAGTACCACCCCAAATCGTTCGTGGAACTGTCTAAACGGCCCAAAGTGCCTGGAACGACGATTGAAGTAATCTCATTTTGACTTGATGAAAGCAATGTGTCGTATAAGAGTTTAAAAAGTGCTATTATTTGTTAGAAAATAGTTTTTTGTTAATACGATATTGAATCTATAAAGTTTATTTGTTGTGTTAATCTTATTAAAATGCCTCGAGTTGTTCCTGCTGATGAGCAGCAAACCATTGCCGGCAGAAGTAAGTAATTAGAAGGGATTATGAAATTAAAATAAATAAGCATAAATTATCAATAAAATTTGTTAACATAGTTTTATAATTAATTGTTTTTATTAAATAATCGATTTTGTTTTTAATATTATTGATGTCATTTTAAGAAATGTCCGAATTCTCCGGAAAACGGTACCCGGTACTCGGAGGTTAGCTGTGGTTGATTGCTCCGTTATTTGCTTTGGATGTCATTAACAGATTTTATAATTGTGCAGGATAGTTAGAAAATCCATGTATTGATAAGTAAAAAGGCCCTTTAATTTATTCCATTCAAGACTGAACATCATACTATATGCTCTACTTATGCTTGCCAAGTGCCTAAAAGGTTAGGTTACTACAGACGTGATCTGGAATCAATGTTTTGGATGTTGTTAAGAAATCTGCTAAAGCCAGTCTATTTGTTGCTATTCCTCAATCGTATAACCATCAAATCTGTCTTTTCTAAAACGCTGCGCAATGCCCTGTCAGATAGAAGATTTCTCTGACTTTTCCACGTTCTATTTTTTTTTATTAACATATCGTGCGGGTTTCCTCGACGATTCTGTGTGCATGGCGATTAATTCATCTCCTACTTAGTTCAACGCTTGTATACAAACAGTGGGGCCTTTCCTGGGGCTTTCTGTGCAAATAGTGGGGCCTTTCCTCAATATCTCCTCGCAGAGAGACATCACATCTGCAGATGGTTTGTATTTTGATATTTTATTTATGTTTTCTGATTTTACGGTATATTTTTGGAAAAGAATAAATGTTTCGTAAAATGAACGAACCTCAGCAGTAATTCAAATCGATTTCTTTCCATCACTGCACTTGGGAATGTATGGTTGTATCCTTCCGCTTTACTCCAATGTAGATGACTTTGAGGTAATTACACTTGTTAAAGACCGTCTCAACTTGTTCCATCCATATGATAAATCCAAAAAATCGCTTTATTTCATTAGGATTAAAATTGCAGACCAGTACATGGTGACCTCGCCTAGATGGACACGTAGCATTGACCCCACAATCAAGGTAGAGGAACACGAGTTTGAAGTGGTAAAATCATTTTCCTATTTTGGGTCAATAGTAGTAGCCGACAGAAATATGCCGCACGACTGCTAAAAGCCAACAAAGTCTACTATAGTCTGCCAAGGCTCTTTAAATTCAAGCATCAAACCATAACTTCGAAACTTTCACTATAAGGGCATATGTGGTGATATTTTCCTTTTATTATAGTATTCAATTGGCACACTTTCCTTGCGAACCATGTACAAATCTTCTTTGATCCGTTAGCTGGCGGTCCGAGCGGGACGTACCTACCTACAGCCTTCTGTCAGTGCCACTGGGTCTCGAACTCTATTCACGATTGGTTTCCATTGTTGTCTGTTTTTGGCGACGGCTCGATAACTGATAGTCGTTGATTCTTTTGGTCGCCCTCGATATTCTTTAGCCAGGTTTTCTTCGGTCCTGATTGATGGATTCTGCAGCCTGCGGGACGGTCTTACTAGAGAAGTTTACGTGGCAAGCGGTCATCATCATTTCTTCTTCGATCAGTGTCTGCTGTTCGCATCTTTGTCTAGCTGTCTCGTTTCGAAGGCGATCGCGAAGAGAGACACCGAGGAACTGTGTCAAGCATCTAAATCCAGTTTGCTCTTTTCGGCTCGTGTGCTCTCGATGTTTATGGAGCCTCGATTGTATGATTTTCTTAAATACTTTGCCGACGATCGAAAGGAGGCTAATACCGCGATAATTCTTGCATTCCCGACTGTCGCGGGACGACGATCACTTTATTCCACACAGACGAGACACGATCCGAATCCCATATATGTGTTATGAGGCCATATCGTTGTGATAAAACAGCACCTCCGGCTTCGATCATTACGGCTTTTCAATTTTTCAGCGATTTTATTGCCCTCTTCACCTCGATAATTGTCATCCGTATCGAGAAATTGATTCGTCGGGTGTTCGATAATCGCCGGTTCGGGTGCTGGGCCTTGTGGCGGATCGCTGCAGGCGGTCATGGGGAGAAGTCACGAAAGCTCCATCCGATTTTTTGATGCTGTCGTTTGCTGATTTTGTTTTGCCGCCTAACCGCCGGATTAACTGGTACAACGTCCGGTACTCGTGCTTTGACACTGCTTTTTCCATGTCGGCCGCAACTTTATTCCAGTACGTTTCTCGTTCCGATTTCATTTCCTGTCGAATTTCTTTGCACAATCGTCGGTATTGCTCAAAGTCAACGTGTTTCATTCGCTTGCGCTGATCGGCGAGGTCCAAGCAGCTGTCCGAGATCCATGGCTGCGTCCGTTCACGAAGACATAAAAATATATTAAGTAACTATATATTGGAGAATTATTATTTAAGATCATAATTTATAATATTGAATTTTTTCGTTAACCCAAAATTTTACAGTTACTAGATCCCTGCGAAATCGCGTGATATCGGCTGATTCAGACACATCAAGATCTTCAACTCCTGTTAATGAACTTTCGCCAATATTAGAAAAAGGTAAGCTTAATGGAACTATCTTTAATAAAATAATTAATAATTAATTTTGTAGGAAAGCAAAAAACATCTGCACTGGCTACACCAAAAGCAAGATCTACTAGAAAAGGTTCTCAATCAGAAACCACTACTCCAGCTAAATCCAGAAGTCGTCGTGGATCCCTTTCTGAAATTGATGCTAGATCAGTATCTAGTCCATCTAGTATAGTTTCAGAAGAAGACGCTTCTTCTACATCTTCTAGAACACGATTGCGCAAAAGTCCTCTTGTTATTAATACTCCTATTAAAGAAGAAAATGAAGAAATAAAAGTAGAAAGCTCAGCTAGAAAACGTGGTCGGCCACGGCGGATTGATAAAGATAAAGAAAATAAGGAAGCAGAAAAGAGTAACATGAATTTAAAATCTAAGAAGACAAGTCCTGCTGTCGTAGAAAGTGATGTTATAATTAATTTAGACGATGATGATGATGAGGAAGAAGAAAGAGTAGAAGAGAATACTTCGAATGAAAGTAAGAAGTCACCCAGTTCTGATGAGAAGAATGGTAGTAAGAGAATGAGGATTAAATTGAAAAAAATAAATTTTAAGGATGGAATTGAAGAGCATGATGGTGATACTGCAGATATCGAAAGTAATAAAAGAAAAGAGGATGATGTTAATAAAAAGACTACAAAAGGACCAAGTAAAAATAAGAAAGAAGATGTTAAAGACGAGGGTTCCGATGATAAAGAAATCACCGAGGTCAAAACCTCGGATGAGAATGAAAAAGAAGAAAATAATCCGAAAGAGGATAATATTGAAAAACCGATTCTACGAGATAAAGGAAAGAAAGAAGATGATTCTAAAAGCACAAATGAATCATTGGATCCAGCGGTACCAGAAGATAAAAATATAATAACAATTGAAAAAGAAAGTTTTAACGAATCAGAAAAAGGCGATGATGGAGAAATACTGTCTGAACAAGACTCCCTGTCTTATACTATTGAAAATAAAAATAAAGATAATGTTACACAAAATAAAGAAAATGAAAATATATTAATTTCACAGAAAGAAAATGAAAAGCAACAAGATAAAGAGCATGAAGATGTGGAAAAACTTGAATCAATCCAAGAAGAGTCAATTATCAACAAAGATGATATTACAAACACAAATTTTAATAGCAATAATACACAAGATCTTAATATGGAAAAATCTAATGTAGTAGAAGATATAGTGGCGACAAATGATATAATTATGGATGAGACTGTTAAAGATGATGTAAACATGGATAGTAATGTCACAGAAGATCAAGATTTTGAAAGCAATGCTGTAGAGCCTGAAAGTAAGGATTTACAGAAAGATAAAGAACAGATTATCAATTCGCCAGAAGTACCACAAAATAAAATTTTACAAGAAATTTCTGATTCATCATTAACTGAACAATCGGAGGAGAAAAACACTACAAAAGACCATGAAGAGAAGGATAAATCTAAAAAGCAGAAAAGCGTCACTTTTGGTACTAATAAGACTGATAAAATATCTACAAATTATCCTAAAACACCACTAATGATGAAAAGTAAAAGCTACTCTGATTCTCGTTCAATTTCTGTAAGATGTTTGGATACATCACATGATACCGATACTAGTGCAGATATATCAGGTTTATCGAAAGAATCAAATGAAAAATCGCAGGAAAACTCAAATAGTGAAAAGATTGATGATTTTCATGATTCTGAAACACCATACAAGGGTCTTAGAGGGAAAACAAGTCTATCAAGCAGTACACCGATAGCTACGTGCAGAAATCAAATCAAAGATGACAACGAAAATAGTGAAAATTTGAAACAAGATAAAATTGATTTGCCAAATCCTATTGTAGAAGATTCCCACCAAGTAAATGAAACAGAAGAACCCACTAGCATGCTAAAAGAAGATGTAAAAAAAACTTCGAAAAGTAGCTTAAAGACTACAGCACCCAGCTCAACATTCCAAAATGAAAATGAAAACAAAAGTACTGAGTACGAATTTTCCAAAACATGGAGTCAAAGTGTGACTGTAAACGTAACAGATGATGCAAAAAAAGGAAAATATATAGATAGTTACGGTATTCAAAGTGAAGACAAAAAAGTAATAAAAGCAACAAAATTAACTGCCAAAAAACATATTCCAGAGCGCCCTTCTCATTCAGACTCGGAAAGTTATGAAGAATCGGATATTGATGAAGATAATGAAACGCGAAATGAATTCATCGATGATGAAGCAGAAGAGGCAGAAGAGGAGAATTCATTATGCAGCGAAGAAAGAGCTTATTTAGAAGAAAATGAAGTGCCTGTAGATGGTATAAGTATTGGTAGTGCAGATACCGATGCTGATAGCGGAGAAGAGGAAGATGAATGTGACTCTTTTATTGTATCTGATCGTGAAGATGATGATGAGTTGTTATCTTATGATACTGAAGAAATATTCTCAAATAGTGATGATAATTCGGTAAAACAAAGGAAACAAAAAAGGCGTGCTATACTTCTTGTGCAGTCTAGCGATGATGAAAGTGATGCAGTTACTTCTAAACCAGATATACCAGATAGAGTTTTACAGAAGACGACAAAGAAACGTGCACGTATACTAATTTCAAGCGATGAGGAAGAAAATGATAGTGTCATCCTAAGTACTGCTGCATCAGAGCGAAGTGATAGAAAAAATCTTACCTTAAAGGATGTCCTAGAAGCTATTCCCGAGGATCGTGAGACATCTCAAACTTCTGATATTAATAATGATACTGAAAATGTAGATGAATGCATTTCAGATGAATTAGTTGCTGATGGGAATACTAGCAAGGACCTAGACAGTACAAAAGTGTCGGAATATAAAGATGAATCCACTCAAGTAGATATTGACTTACCAGTAATACAGAAAAAATCATCAACGACACAAACATCACCTGACAGTGAACAGGAGAGGAATGATATTCAATTGTTGGAAGCTTCTACTCAAAAGGACGAAAATAATAGAGAACGGAATTCGGAAGTACTTAATCAGGCATCATTATCTATTCAAGGCGGGAAGAGTTTGGATGAAAATGCACAAAAGAAAGGTAAATATTTGCTGGCATTTTAAGATGCACTTTTAGTAGTACTTACTATAGAGTAACTTCAGATTTTTCCAATTCTTTTTCTCATATTTAACTTATTTACCTGTTTTTTATGTGGCAGTTCTAAGCTCAGGAGTTACCATTTGTGCTACCAGTCCGTTATGTCGTTTGTACACGTCATGGTGCAATGTCTAGTAGTAAGCTCAGCAGTCTTAGAAAGGTTAAAGGTTATGACAGTTCAGGAGGGTGTTAGACAAGGTGACGATGAACCCTGCGTTTGAATTATTGCACGCTGTAAGAGTTCGGAGATACTGATTGCGAGGCTGCTCCACAGTCCAGTTGTTCTATTTAGAAACGAATTACTAGTTGTAGAGTGCGTGAAAGGGGGCCTGCAGGTGGAGGGAATGAGACGAGTGGGCTAATCTAGCGTTGTGGGCCTAAGATTGCCGTGGAGGCAGAAGAGCGTTTATTTCGGAAGAAAAGTCGCTATGATCTTTGTCTAACTGTCTCGTTTCGAAGGCCCGACACCTGCCTCGTTTCGACACCGAAAATCTGCCTCAAACATCGAATTTAGAAGACCTCGAGCTTCTTGTCGTTCGTATTGTTTCCACGTTTCCGATCCATAAAGAAGAAACCGAAGTATCAACGTTCGGTAAAGGCGTACTTTCGTTTTGATGGTAATATTTGTTCGTTTCCATATGCCCCACTTAAGCGAGGCGAGTGTTGCTGTGAAAGTCGGCCGTCGATGCCACTTTCGTTTCCTCCACCTGTTCGATTTGGGTTCCATCGCGGTGAACATTGGCATTCGATTCGCCCGTTGTGAGCACTGGCCTTTTCCGCATTGATTTTTAACCCGTATAACTGGACGATGCCGAAAATGTATAAGATGTCCATTGCTTCGGCTTCCGTG
Organism: Thereva unica; assembly: GCA_949987705.1. Lineage (NCBI taxonomy): Eukaryota > Metazoa > Arthropoda > Insecta > Diptera > Therevidae > Thereva > Thereva unica. Next base: position 154,340,237 of record OX465283.1, read on the forward strand.
TCCTCGAAGACGGCGCTATTGTCGACGAACATCAAGTCGATTAAGAAGTTGTTGTCGTCATATCAAACTCCGCGTCGTCCAACGAATGCTTCACGCATAATCGTGTCGATCACAACGTTGAAGAGAAGTGGCGAAACGAAGTGTTGGGCACCCGTTTTAATCGGGAACTCCTCGGATAAGTCGCTTCGCATACCAACGCTGCTGGTTGAGCCATCGTACGACGCTTGGAGAAGTTGGAAGATTTTCAATGGCACATGATAATCAGCGGTTCGGCTGCTGCTGGACCTTGTGGCTGATCGTGGTTGTACAGCTGGTGGAAGAATTCTCACCGATGCAGGCGCCAGGTCACGAAAGCTCCATCCAATTTTGTTGATGTTGTCCTGTGTTGATTTTATTTTGCCACCTAACCGCGTGATTGTCTGGTACAGCGTCCGGTACTCGTGTCTCGTCGCCGCTTCTTCCATGTTGGCCGCAACGTTATTCCAGTACGCTTCCCGTTCCGATTTCATTTTCTGTCGAACTTCTTTGCTCAATCGTCGGTATTGCTTAAAGTCGACGTGTTTCATTCATTTCCGCTGATAACCGAGGTCCCGACAGCTGTCGGAGATCCATGGATGCGTCCGTTTACGGATAGGTGGACCCAACTCCTTCGCACACCCCACAATAGACTCTGACAATTGCTTTTCTTGTACACCGATATCGTCCGGTATTGCGAGCGCCGCTAATTTGGACCTTAGTGCATGTAGTGGTAAGCTCCATCAAGGAGAAGAATTTCACTACATCCACAACCCCTTCCTTTATCTACGATGAGAAGGTGATAACAGAGAGCAAATCCATTTATTAGCATCTCTTTACTCAAGGAGCTCGATGCCAACAAATACACTGGACCCGACAATATACCTCCTATCCTTTTAAAAAAATGCCTTTGGGTAAACCTCTGTCCAAACTTTTGGTCCTGTCATATTTCTCCGGAGTTTATCCAGATTCATGAAAACTTGCCCATGGTCAGCTTATTCCGAAAAAGTTGCCCCCAGCCTTCCCTCCCAACTAACGCCCAATAACAATTACTTCCCTTCCCCGATATCTAGCATCCAACCTACTTATAAACGATAGACAGTAAGGCTTCCGTCAAAAAAGATCCACTGTCGATCCTTTAGCTTTCTTACAGAACACCTCAATCGAAGTCTGCATGGATTTGGTTAGTCTGGTCTGGTCTAGTTGCACTAGATATCTCCAGAGATAGATAGAGTACGATACTCCTTTTCAATGATTTTAAAATGAGGTCTCGCTAGTCTAGGGAGTAAGTCGCCTGGCTGCCATTACAGAGGTCACGGGCTCGAATCCCGGCAGCCCCACGGCCCTTCGCCTTTCCCACTTTCTCCGCTTACACCTACTTATCTTTCCTTCATTTTTCTTCCCTCTTCCTGATTCCTCCTGCCATATCCTTTCGCCCTTGCAGGCACCACATTGCGGATGGTTGGTTGATAAGATTCAACTTGATTCAGGAGGCATAACACTCCAGCGAGCTGTTTCTCGATCCCTGATGTTAGAGTCGCAATAGGAATGGGTGGAAGTAGTAGGTGGAATAAAATATCGCGGCTTGGTTGTGGAAGTTCCTTCCTTCACTTCTCTCTATCCTCACTATCTTCCGATTAGAGCTTGCTGTTTGACAATGCACTCCATATGATTGTCGACAGTTAAAAGGGGCATTCCCTGAGCCTCTAGTATTTCTAATAAAAAACTGTGATTTTATTAAAAATATTTAACGCTTGATGATTTTATAAACTTTCAGAATCAATCTCAGAAGAAGATAGCACAAAGAAAGAGGCTACTAGAAAGTTGTCATTCAGCAGCGAACAACAACGTAAATCTATTAGTCCTAATAAATCAGCCAATTTATCTGCTCCAACAGCAGGACAAAATACCAACATATCCATTTTAAATGTTAATGAGACTTCACTAATTATTCAACAAAATATTACTGAAACTTCTATGCGCAAATCTAAAGAGTCGGTACTATTAGCTAGAGTTGATTTTGAGGCGAAGGATTCATCTGTGACTACGTCTGAAAAAGGAGGAAAGACTGAAAGAACATCATCAAAAAAATCGTCAAAAGATATTCAAACCGATTGTACATCTGACGTTTCTATTCCAAATAAAAAGGATGGCTTAACACCTACAGGGAACAAGGAAACGGAAGCAACAAACGCTGGAGAAGGATTAGAGCAAAATAAGTCTTTGGAACTAACAGCTAAGAAGAAGAAAATAAGTTCTAATAATGAAGAAATAGATGAACGAGAGCAAGCTTCAACTAGGCCTTTAAATAATGAGGAAGAAACAACTCCAGTATTAAGCTCTGAAGTAAATGAAGTCAACGTAAAATTTTCAGCATTCAAGAATAATTCTTTAGACTTGTTAAGAAAGCGAAAACTTGCCACTACACAAAAAGTTTTAAGTTCATCTTTTAGCGGTTTTATAAGTAATAAATATAGAGCCTCTCAAGAATCGACTGATTCCGAAGAAGATACTGCTACTAGGCCAATTCAGAAAAAATTAAGAAAATCAAGTTTATCTCATTCATTGAATCAATCACTTTATCCAGAAAATAATGAGCAGCCAGATTCAAGTGAAAGCAGCACTGATGAGCAAAATGAAATTGATAACAATAACAAGGAGACAAATATCAATGAATCAACATTTTCATTTGCGGATAACGAATCTGATTTTGCAAGCTCATCGAAAACCACGTTTCGAACGGAATTTGATAAAAAACGTAAAGGAGATATCAATAAAAAATATAATCTGGCTGGTGAGGATAATCAATTGGCAGACCATGCTACGACACCCAAAAATATAAGTGATGATTTAAAAAATGCTGGTACTCCATTCGAAAAATACTCGCCTAATATGGATAGTATTCCCAGTGAAGTCAATACGACTACAACAACAGGCGATGAAGCGGAAATGGAATCTTGGCAACAGGTAGATGATAGCACTTCAAACCTATCTAGCCTTGACGAAGAAGAAACTCGGTTAATTCAACATATTGAGGAAATTGTGAGTTTATTATCTTTTATAACAAGAAAACAATTTAATAAAATTAATTACAGAAGAAGAAAAGAACTAAAAAACAAATTGAAGAATTGAGTATCAAGAATCTTCAGATACCTGAAGATAAGGAAAAGAGAAAAGGTGAAACTGAAATATTTTATTTCTTATTGGTGAATTAACATATTATTATTTATTTTCAGCGATCGCTAAAGCTCTTGAATTTGGAATGTTACTTCTTAAAAAACAAGTTGTAGATATAACCACGGCGAGAGTTGCCAAATATGGTAATGCAACTTCCTCAGAGCTCGCGTTAATTAATAGTAGAGCAAAGAAAGTAAAAAAGTTGAAAAAAGGTAATAAAAAATTGTACTTAATTATTATTTAAGTGTTTGTTAATTTTATATAATTTCTCAGCAAAAAGACTTGCTAATGATGAATGTTCCCTTCAGCAGGAGTCTGGATATTCGGTGAGTAATCTCGGGAGATGAATTATGATTGATATTGGAATGGTAGTTTGTGACGAAGAATGTGGTGGAATTTGAGTTAAGTTATTCCACAAATTTTGCATATAAATCCTGATTTGCAACTACTTCCTTGTGTCCTACATATTAAACAAATTCTAGCATTTGCTTGATTTGTGAATTTTTGAATTTTTGCAGGGAAGCAAACAGATCATAACATGAAAGCAAAATATTTCCTATTGACTGCAGTGCCAACCATCAAATCGAGCCTTGGCCTCCTCTAGGGGATTTCTCCAAGTTTGACGGTCCCTTGCAAAATGACTCCAGTTCCGGATGTTGAGCATTGCCTCTGCTTGACCCGTCACAGAGTCTACCCACGGGTGTATTTCAAGTTCCATCAATGATTGCAATCACTCCATCTTGTCAACATCATATATGTCCCATATTCCATCATGTTTTGTCGGATTCGAACAATTGTCCATCAATGATTAGGGTTAATTTCCATCACGGATTTCTGATGAATGATTGTATTGGAACCTTGTAAAACATCCCCTCTCTCCATATGGTACCATAAGCCGTTTGAGATATGATTGTCCTCCATCCCGATTACATGGCCGTCCAGCCTTAGTCTTATAGATTTTTATAAACGTTAAGAGTTCTGAGTCTTCATATTCCATCCTCTCTCGTCGAGCCTATTATGCAACTGAGAACTTATCTCTCAAACCTATCGACTCGTTCCTCTATGTCTTGGGTCATAGTCCAAGTCTCACTACCCTAGCATATTTCTGGGTGTATTTCTGTTTTGTAGAGTGAAAGTTTCGTTTTCCAGCGGCCTCGGTTTTGTGCGAGAGTTCGCAGTTCCGACCAGGATCTTCCTGTTGTTGCGGCCTCTGCTAATAGGGTTCTCCTCCACGTTGTTCTAGGTCTTCCGGTTCGACGGGATACTGGTCAATGGCTCTAGTCAGGGGCCTGTTTGGCTAGATTTTTATTTTTGTGTCGCAAGAAGAAGTACCCCAGAAGCCTCGTGGGAAGGTGGGATTAGGACTTGTTAACAGAACTGCTAGGTGTTCGTCTGACAAATCGGATGCCACCACCTTCCGAGGTCTTTGTTAGTGGTTTGTCCCCACGTTCGTATATCTCTGGAGGAGGCTGAAACTTGTTTACGGCTTTTTTCCTTAGAGCCGTTATTTTATAAATTCACTGATTTTTATTAACTGTTTGAATGTAAATTTTAAAACCTTAAATCCATTTTAGGTGTATTCGGACGAACACAGTCAATTAGTGCCTGATAGCTTAATAGAAGCTCTTGATAGAGAACACCGCAAAGGTATTTTATAAGCGTTCATTACTTTAAGGTATAATATAAACTTGTTTTTTGTAGCAACTCGAGGAGCTGTAGAATCTAAAGATTCATCAAGTTCATCTTCAATCAGTAAGAAAAAACGTAAGAGGAAAGTTATCGCTAAAACACCTAAAGACAGTAGTCCGGAAAATATAAGTAGAGTAATAAAAACTGCCTCCGGTATGTTCTGTGAGGAGCCAATTAAACAAAAAAGGAAGAGCGACAATACGTCTAAAAACTATAAGAAAACTAAACTTTTATCGACAATCGAACTTGCAACTGGTTTGGTGTACGAACGGCCTCTAACTCCAATTCATAGGAAAATAGTAAATGGCTTCCAGGAGACTGTAGCTACACCGCGAAGTATTGGTTTTAAAGTAAGCCACAATCTATCTGCTGGACAGATGAAGGAAACACCAGAATACAACAGAAAAGACTTTAGAGGCAAACGAAAGCTACAACTGTCAGGACCGTCTATGGCTTCGCCAAAGCCGAAATGGACAAATTCAGGGGAATTTACTGTAACAAAATATCCAAAGCTAAAACCATAATGAATCCGCGCAGCTTCAGGATTTATGGTGGCACCGCTGAAAACTAATTAAAAATCAAGATGCAGCCACACAGTTTCTACATCTGCTTTAGCGTTTAGCCAGACTGCTTTGTATAACGAGCATGTTCCGCGCAGGATTTGAAGGGCAAGTTGGAGTTTTTAAGTTCAGTTTTTTTTTTAATTTCTCAATTGAAATTTGATTTGTTAATTTGTTGATTTTATGTTAAGTTTTTTACATATAAGGTTAATATAAATAATCCATTTACGATTTTTGTTCGATAATGCGGGGCCGAAGAGCCCACCTTTTGTTTTTTGGAAAATCGCCATTCATTTTATAAATATGTGGCTTTTCTCGAAAATGTTAAATATCTTATTTACCGTTGTATGTGAAATAAACTTAATTCTTTTTATTAACTGAGATATTTTTCTTGCTTTCATTATGCAATATCACTTTTGCGGATGATTTTCTGGCTTTCTACCCTAAAAGAGCTAAAGCTGGATCCAATACTTTCGTTTACGATTATTCGGAATAAGGTCAGAATGACGCCATTACCCTGGCCTTGGCAGAACAGGAATCGAGTCATCGCTGGTGCCTCTCATCCACCAAATGTCTGCTGACAGGATGGTGAGCTTCTGCATACCTGAGATTACCTTCACGAGAAACTACGTAGTCCACATCCCTTGACATCGTGAATCGAGAAATAGACCACACAGTTTTCAGCGGCCATAAAATTCTTCACTGATGGCTCTAAGTTCGAGGGTCGGATAGGAGGAGAAGTCTTTTCCCCAGACCTTTGGATTGAAGTACCTTTCCGACTACCCAGCGGAGGTTCTAGCTATATAGGAAGCTGTTCTACTAATCAACCAGCAAGACGATAGGAATGGGACTGCCTATTCTCAGATAGTTAGGCGGCTCTAAAGGCGCTGTGCTCTTGCACTAACAACTCGAGAACTATCTCTGAATATCGCAGATCTCTTAATGAGATGGTTCAACAGCTCAGGACCCTCCACTAGACGGCAGTTCAAGAAAGGGTTGGAATGCTTAGGGCCACTTTTGAACTCCGATGCAAACAGCACAACACAATGCATCAAGCGTTGGAGGGATCTTATAAAATGCCCCTTGGCTAAATTAACCTGGCCCTCTTATGATCTTTGGCAAACCACTTCACTACTGAATCTCGGGAGCCAAGACCTCTCAGCTATAGTAGGAGTGCTGACCGGACACTGTCTGATAGGGACGCATGCGGCCCGCCTAGGTCTTAAGACCAACGATTTTTACAGAAGCTGTAAGTATCCGGACGAGGAGGAAAGTGTTCTAAATCTCCTCTGTCACTGCCCAGTCCTAAGCAGAAGGAGACTAATCACATTTGGTGAACCATTTCTAAGCACGCTTGCGGAAATCTCGAAAATTGGGATTCCGCAACTAAGAAGATTTTTACGTCCTCGAGGTACATCAGGTTTAAAGTGGGATCACTATGGGCCTATCCTTTTGGCCATGTGTATGAAATTAAACCAACAGCTCAGCCATATCTAACCTAACCTAAGGCCAGAATGCCAACATGGCAGGCCCCTATTTAGAGGAAGAACGGCTTTTTGGTATACGGACGGTTCCAAGCCCGGTAGTGGAGTAGGACTGGGCGTATATGATCCAAGGAGCAAAATAGCCATGGCTCTGGACTCTACCCCCACCGCTTTCCAATCTGAGGTGCTCGCCTACCAAAAAAGTCTAACATTGTTATTTTCTCCGACAGTCAAGCTATCCTGTTGGCCATTAAATCCAACAGGGTGTCATCAAATGCCCCTGTGTAGTAATTCGAGTCGTCATCATATGACAAGTCGTTAGAGTTGAAGGAATAAGTGACGTTTTAGTCGAATCATGACTTTCAGTACTTAGAATCTTCTGCTGAAAGTCGTAATTCACCTAAAACGTCACCTTCTTCAACGCAAGCGATTTGTCACGGATCCCGAGTCAACTTTCAGGACAGAGTCCAAAGACTGTCCTGGATTGTCCCCTATCTCTGAAATCCCTCAGAAAGAACAATGCTAATCATCAAGAATTAGATCGTCCAGCTGGTTCTTTATAGTTGCATAAGGAGCCAGGGTGCTCGTCAAGCTAAAAGATTCATTCAAATCGACAAAGTTTTAAGTTTCAAGAGGTGGAAGCTAAAAATAATAACAGAGCTCCTGACTGGAATCCGTAAAGAACAATGTGGAAAAGAACCCTATTAGCAGAGGCCGCAACAACTGGGAGATCCTGGTCAGAGATGAGGAGAGTCGCGCAAAACCGAGTTCGTTGGAGAGCAATTGCAACCGCCCTATGTCCCATGCATGAGGAATTAACATAGATTGTTATGTTATGTCTGGATGAGCCATTGTCCGTACAATTATCATCTAAGCAGTATAGGGCTGGTGGTTGATGGTAGCTGTCGATTCCGCGAAGCAGCTTTCGAAAGTGGAGATCACTTACTGTGAGACTGTGACGCTAAAGCGAGAACGATTGAGTCTCCTCCATTGCGGCTTTCCTGATCCCAGGGAGATTTGGGATATGAATCCCAAATCAATTTAAGACTATATCTTAAAGCCTTAATCTGGAAGGTTTTTAATGACGGGCGGCACAATTGACCAAATACAATTGGTCACAGGGCCCGCCAAGGCGCCCCTAAATAAGAATGAATGAAATAAACTCTACATATATATCTTTTCCAGTAGGCGCTCTTCTAAATAATCTCACCCTTACGACCTATTGCTTTTATTCTTTTATTATATTTCTAAACCACTAAAATGTCTATACAATAAAAACAAATTCATTTTCTATGTTACTTACACAACTCGAATGTTTTAAGAATATGCAATAAATAATTTTTTTGCAAAAATAGCCCCATCTATTGAGATTCCCTTTAATAAAACATTTTTATTTATATTTACATACCTACATTTATATATTTGCAAACGCCAATAAAACTGCAATTAAATTTTCATTTATACCATAAAAATTTCCAAATACCTAGTTGCAATCAGTCCAAATTTAGTGAGGAAACAAAAGAAAATGTTTTTCTAGTCCAATTTTAGTACTAAAAACGGTTTTATGCTTATGGGGCAGATCTAAAATGTGTACTAAAAAATGATAAATTCCGCAGATTCGAAGTGGTGTATACATTGACTTCAGCTCGTCGTCAGTGGTGGATTATAATTTTGAAGTAAAAAATCGCGGGATTTATTTAACGATTTTTTTTTCGATGTCAATATAAAATTTTAATTAATATTTATACACACGGGGTAAATGTGTGTTAAATTTGTGCAATCTATTAAGAAAAATATTGATTAGTTTTAGTAAAGTTTAGCCGGTCGCCATCATTTTGCTGCCATTTTGGAACAGAGACTTCCCGGCAAAAATTCTGTATAAATTATTTACTTTGATAATAATCGAGAATCGTTTTTTTCTTCAAGTTTTGAGATACATTTATTATTTGTGAATTCTTTTTGTAGATGATGATAAAAGATTTGTGATTTTATGAAAGGGAATTGTAATTTCTTAAAGAATTCAGTGGAAAATTGTAAAATTTAATTTTTTGGTGCCTTTGTTCTTTCCCCTACTTTTGTGTTTCTAACAAAAAAAAAGTGTTTTTTTGTGTGTATGCAACACAAACAATATTTCTTATATATTTTTCAATAACTTCGCGAGTGTGTGTTTGTTTGTGTGGGGACTAGAAAGAGAATTGAGTCACGTGGAACACAGTTCGACGTTCGACCAATAAAATTCGCTCATTTCAAACTGAACCGGTCGTTTTTCGTTTACCTCCCAAGCAAGTGGTGCTCTTGAATAAACAAAATCCGTTCAGGAGGGGCACTATCGATGCACAAGAGAAACAAGCTCGCCAGTCGTTGTCGGTTTGTTGTACGTGGTGAAGTGTGTGGTGCGTGTTGGTGTTGAGAGATTTAGATTTTAGTGGGAAATTTTAGTGTTATTTAACCCCGCTTGAGCAAGAAAAAAAAACAATCGAAAAAAGTAAAAACAATTAATTTCGAGTGCATTGATAACAACCAATTTCAAGATGTTCGAATTCGAAGACATGAGCACCGGATTCCACGATGTGTTCCTCAATAAATACGCGGTGAGTTTTTTTTTGTGGATAATTTTTGTTGGGGAGCGAAAGTAGTCACTCGACACTTTCCCCCCAAAATTATTTCTTTGTTGAGTAGAGTAGAGTCGTAGAGTTAAATTGCGCCAATATGTAGAGTATACACACGTATAGTTTTGCCGGGTGTCGGCCTTGAATATAAAGAGAATGAGAGATTATACACGATTGTCCGGCTGTGTGTGCGTGTTGATTTATATTTCATAGGGGAACTCAATTGCATTAGGGTGTGTAAAAACATCTCTATACATGCATATCTATATTAAAACAAATTTTTTTTTGTTAATCGCATTATATACAAACAACTGGGGAATAGTATTATTTTGTATAAATGATTTTTTTCACTTTCTATATACAAGAATTCCCGCGCTCTTTATCATGAATCGGAAATTTTTCTTCCATTTTCTTTCTTTTTCTAATTTTTATCGCCTTTTTGCTCTAACAACATTAATTTTTTTTTATTCACCTCTTGTAGTCTGGCAAAAATATAATAAAAACTAGTAAATAAGAAAACATTTTTTTCGTTTCTTAAAAAAAAATGCTCATGTGTGTGTGTGGTGTGGTGTATTTTGATGTGGGAAATTGAAGGTCTTTGACATCTTTTTGGTACTTAGATGAAAATATTATTTAAGCGGGAAAATTTTTATCGGCACAAAACAATATTTATTATTAGTTTTTATTTATTTATTTTTTTATTTATTAATAAATCGTGTGATATTTTTACTTTCTAGCTTTGAATAACAGTATGTCTTTTATATACATATTATTGTTATGGGTTGTTTTTTTTTCTTTTTTGCCTTTTGATGGAAGCACAAACAGAAAGTTGAATCTTGTTCTCTGTTTGTTGGGGATCGATACAAATTTATATTTTAAATATATAAATTATCTAATCGTGTGTTTGTTGGATATTTATTTTAGCGATTTGGAGAGTTTTTGGTATAAAAATATCGATATAAACTTGCGCAAGGGGGATAATCGATAAAATATTTTTGTAACATGACGATTTTATTTATTTAAGGCCCTAATACACTCAGCGACGAAGTCCAACATGAAATTCAGTTCCAACAACAAAATATTAAGGGAAGCTTAAAAAAAAATACAGTCACAAAATTAAACTAACCCAATCTCAAAAACATCCTAACACAGTCAAAATTACCTGTTGTGCACTGCTTGCAGTGCACAACACGGCCGCCGGAGGGGAAATCTTTGCACAATAAAGGGGTTCGGCTGCATTCGTATGTCTTGTTGGGCTTTACTTTATGAGTGCGTGCCCGAGGTAAATTTTCTGGCGACTTTCAAGAAATCTCTTCTGCGGTGTCGCCGGCTAGAAATTGAAGCCAGTGTTAGATAATTATGAATGGAAATTGAATTAATGTCGCAGTAATGCACTCTACGAACTTGTTCCTGTCATGGGATATGAGAATAGATCTTTTTTGTTTGATATTTAAATTTTTCATTCATGTGAAATTTTGATATCGCTGCTTTTGCTTCTGCTAGTTTTTTTTGTTTGGCTCCCACCCCCTTTACTAAAAAATCTGAAAAACACCCCCGACTTTCCGAATTTCCGGACCTCCTACCAAATTAACCCAGAGGTCCAGCAAAGCCCATATTTACATACAAAAATAATAAAAACCATAAAAAATGAATTTACGCAAAATTTATCTACACTCATGTTGTAAAATACCTGTGCAAGGGATACACCTTTTTTGCGAATCTAGTTCCGGGAAGTTGTTACGGCTAACAAGACAATAACGAAAAACAAGGATGTCATAAAACTTAATTATTACATGAAGGTAGTATTTGCCATTAAAATATTTTCTTGCGTTTTTCATAAAGCCAAGATAATAAACACCGATTGATCACTACCTGACCACCGGGCAAGAATCCCTAAATTCTCAAATCAAGGAAATCACCATCAAGCAAGTCATTAAAATTCTTGCCAAACAAACCGATTTTTCCTCAGATTTTATTTTTTCCCGAAAATACGATCACCATCCATGCCTGCAACAAAAAAGGTTTGAAATTTCCCCTGCAAAAGCCGAAGCAGAAGCTCTCACTTATACAAACGCATCTCGTGTATGATTACGCAAATGCTTTATACAGAATACAACTAGCGCAGAGATTTGCTTGGAGCGGAAATTTGATGTATTAAAACTGAAGAATTTTAGGGAATTTTCGTTCTTAAATTTTGTGGACAATTTTTAAAACATAATTTACTCATGAAAGAAGGCTAAAATTCAAAAATTTTCCACCATGAATAGCTAGATAATCGATTTAAGTTTATCGTACATTAAAAAAATTTTAAAATTTTTCCACCTAAATAGGAGTATTTTCCGGGCGCAGGTACGGAACTTTGAACCATTATAACTAATATACTAATAAAAAATATTAAAATTTTCCACCATGAATAGCTAGATTTATGTTTTCTTAAAAATACCTAATTTAAATTATTTCATTTGGCTGGATAGTTTTCTTAATATTCGCGGGCGCGCGATACCCTATAATTGCTCGATTGAGTGTATTAGGCCCTTAAGATGAGAAAAAAAAATTTTTTTTTGGCGGGAAATATTTTATTTTAAATGATTGTGAGTTAAATCGAACTAGTAAGAACTGTTCTTTATAGTTAAAAACATCAATTTTCTTATGCTTTTTATAAATAAATATAAATTATATATCTAATATATATTTGATTATTAAAAAAAAAGTATTTCTTCATCATCATCAGATGGCATCGCAACCCAAACTTTCGCCTTTTAACATTCACCGTCCCTTTCGACTTCTCTCCAGGTTCTTTCTTTCGTTGTTGTACCATCAGCGTGTTTTTGGTCGTTCTACTTTTCTAGTAGGTAACACGATTGCCTTCGAAGATCCATCCTATCCTCTTTGGCATTCTACTTTTGTCTACTAGACTATTGTTTCTCAACTTGCGGGTCGCAATCTGTTAAAAAGCAATGTATTATAAATTATAATCAAGGGTTGCATAACGAGTGTACTTGTTAAGTTTACAAACGGCCGGCTATTGATAGGTTTTGGATAGACTAACAAAAAATTTTAATGGGCTCTACCGGCTAAACCATTACGACTTACACGCGCCCTTACCCGTACGATTTTTTTGTTCGTCTAACCAAAACCTACGTAGGACCAAGTCGAAACTACATAGTTTGGGACTGCCAACGTGCTTTTGATGAGATGGGCGTTCTCAATCAAGTTGCCCTTTTCTGGGTCACCGGGGCTTCAAAGGCAACGAAAGTGCGGATGCCCTGGCTAAACAGGCAGGCAACAGGCTCTGCTTTCATCGGTCCAAAGCCGGCTATTGGGGCACCGTCCAGCTTGCTGCAAATGGCCCGATCGGGCTTTGGTGAAACATACTGAACGCTGGAGGTCCGAGCCTAGACTGGCCAACTCTAAGCGGTTCCTTCCTGTGCGGTCTCCTAAGACGACCAAGGAATTGTTAGGGCGCAGTAGGAATGATGTCAGGACACTTGTTGGCTTGATTTCCGGACACTGTGCCCTAAATTACTACTTATGGAGGATAGGAAGGGCGGAGGATCCCACATGTAGACTTTGCCTGGTAGAGGATGAGTCTGTCCTCCACGTTCTTTGTGAGAACCCCGAATAGCGAGGAGCAGGATTTCTTTGTTCGAGGAGTCCGTGCTCGAACACTCAAGTCTAAGCCACTAGGCAGACTGCTGAACTTGTATAGGGGTGTAGTACAATAATGCCTCACTGTTTCTAAGTTTCCATCGTCGTGGAAACTTGCTTTAATCACGCCTATTCCTAAATAAATGCCCATCCCCTGCCACCCCCGGGGATTTCCGTCCCATCAGTATACTTCCTTTTTTGGCCAAGGTTGAAAAGTTGCCCAAATACTCGCAATCTGCCTTTCGCAAACGTCATAGCTCTGACACTGCCCTCCTCAAAGTGACGTCTGATATACGAAAGTCGCTTGACCACCGTCACACTTGCTGCTTATTGTTGCTTGATTTCTCAAATGCTTTTGATACTTTTAATCACGTTTGCTTCTGAAAAAACTCGCCTACCAAGCTAATTTTTCTCTTCGTGCCCTTAAACTGATACATAGTTTCTCGGTAACAATTCTGCTCGGTGACAATTTTTCCTCAGTTGTTGCTCTTCACGCTGGTGTTCCCCAAGGCTCTATCCTTGGTCCGCTTCTATTCGGGATTTTCATTAATTATCTTGCCAAGATTCACATGTTCGCAGATGATGTTCCAATTTATATCTCCTCCCCCAAAGAACAATTCCTCAGTAGTCTAGAGAAACTTAACCCAGATCTGCAGTGTGTTTCCTCTTGGTCGAGATTGAACCATCTATTACTTAATCCTCGGAAATCCAATGCATGTTTTCTCTCATTCCGCCCTTAACTGTCCTAATGTGTCTGATATTGCTTTAAATGGGGTTCCCCTCATCCGCGTTGATAAAGTAAAAAACCTTGGTGTAATCTTGAATAGTAGTTTAACATGTTGTGATCACATTAGCTTCATTGTTCAGAAAATCTATGGTCAGCTGTCGAAACTTAGGTTTCACTGTAGTTTGCTGACTAGGTTTCTGCGTAAGAGCTTAATGAAAGCCTTACTACTCCCTCATCTAATGCATGGCCTGTATATTTTCCCTTCTAGGATCTACGGTCGTTCATTCTAAAAATGGCGTAACACCATATTTTAAAATATTAGAGATTGATTTGCTTTGAAGACATTCCGTTATATCCTTCGCCATAAAAATAAAAATCAACTCCAGAAATGGACTAGATTTGCACATATAGTTGGACTTCTAGAACTGCTTCACCCCTAACAGCAAAAGATATGACAAAAACGCGGTCCTATTGACGACGCTCGGGAATTCGGCAATATTTGAATATAAAGTTCGGCCGAGTGGTTCTAGTTCATTAGTTTTCAGTGCAGAAATTTGCAGATGCTGTGCACCATTATGTTGTTCCACGAACAATTCCGAATATCCTTTTCAAAGAACACTTCTAAAGGCTCGGCGCAATTCTTTTTACCAATAGATAATAAAATATTGGCTGTGTTTCAATTGGATTCCTACACATTATCTAATCAAAACAAAAATAAAAGATATGACCAACAACATAGATATCAAATCAAAAAATTGTCGAAACGTTATCACACAACTTTCTTCAACAAAAACAACAAACCCCTGAGTCTAATTCTCCCTAATTAAACTGTCACACTTTTGAAACACATATAGCGAACGAAGATTGATTTTTAATCAAAATAAAAAAACCAAAACAAAAAAAAATCGATAAAAACTCGTTATCGTTATTTACGTAAAAGTTACCTTAGGTCGGGATCGTAAACAAGTAGAGCCGCCGAGAACGTATGGCGTCGAGCTCTGCATTAACAATTGCATAAAAACGGCAGCAAGACGACTCAGTGTCAGCCCGGCACTGGAAGGAGGAGAGACCGAAAAGAAACATACCAGAAGAGCATTGCGGAAGCGGCTCCAAGCATGCCGGCGCGGTGTGTACATAGCTGCTCGATAGGGTTTTAATCAATTCGTGTTGGACCGAGCAGTTTCCTAGACCCCTATTTCGTTGGTTCGTCTGCACTCGATACGATACGACACTCGACATCCCGCCAGCCCGAACGTTACGCACAATTTGTCTGCGCTCTCCTCTCGTAAACACTTTCTCGGATGAGGGCAATTCGTGGAATCGTCAAGTCCAGAGCGTGTGAAAAAAGTGTCTCCCCGCGTCTCTTGAGGAATGAAGTGCAAGAAAACTGTGCAATGGTGGCGCGTGTGGGTGGGTGGCTTAGAAACGGCAGTTTTTCATGCAGTTCCTTTCCCCATTCAGAAAAAATTCTGTGTTCTAAATCGTAAAATCGCATTTCTCGTGCAGTTTTTTCCTACCCTGCGAAGATTTATTAATGCACGCCGTTTTGCTGCGCGCAGTCTGCATGCATTTTTTCATATTGGTATGGATACAGAAGTGTTTGCTTAGAAGCATGTTGTTAGCTTGTTCCAATGACCTCTTTCGCGTGACGAGGCTTTTCGCGAAAGTGTGTACTATTTACTTTTTGTGCAATTTGATTTCTTCATACTGAAGTAGTTTTTAAATACCACAAGAATTCCGTAATGCAGTTAATATTTCATATGGAGGTCGGAGCGAAATGCTTGGGTATGATGATCAAGACTAGAGGATTAAGATTTCATCTGTTTAATTTGCATGGGAGTTGGAATAGCGCGCGTTGTTGGAATAGCCGCGCGTTCATTATTTTAATTTATTATTACACTACTTACAGTGCGAGTTTAAGCAAGCCATAAGCGACACTATTAACCTCATCATATGTTTTAAACTTGCACCTTGAAACCGGGCATTAGTTAACTTCAAACTCAAATCCAGGGGCGGCAGCACAGAACCTGTTACAACTCATTTGTTACGAGTTTTAAGTGGAAAAATTTAATGGAGAACTTAAAACAGATAACTTGAAACGACTTCTGTGCTGCCACCTCAGATTCTTCTGATTTCTTGACCTAGCCTAACCCCTAAATCTGAGTTCTTTCATCTGTCTCCGTGAATTTATCTGCTGATCTAGTTTCGCTTAGATTAGTCTGTTTGAATAAGATTGCGTCTCAAACAGCCAGCTCTCCTATCTCGGTAGCGTGGCAGAAGACGTAAAGGACAGCGGTGGTAGCCCGTAACCTCGTCATACACAAATTTTGACTTTTTGAATGAAGAGGTCGATTGAAACAACTTACGTGCTACCACCCCAGATATGTAACATCCCCTTCGAAGCAAAGTGTACAAGTAGAGTGATCCCTGCAATCAAGCCAACCATTGCCCTGATATCCTTCGTACTGCGCACTCGGTTCCGGGCCGATGAATGGAGTGGCAGAGACCTGTTTGGCCAAGACTACATATTAAAATATTACCTTGGTATGCTGCAAGATGCTCTGTGGCAAGCCTTGGCATATACTTATGCCTATTTGTTGAAAAACGGCTACGACAAAATACCGGGCGAACATGCAACAAAATTTTTTGCCGTAGAAGGATGCTTCCTGGTGTATTTTGAACTACATATGTATGTAACTGTTTTATTGCATGCTCAGAGCTTGGTCAAAAACGTCCACAGGCTCCTGCTTTGCTATAAGCATCTAACCTGTATGTCATGCATTTAAAAGTAAAGACTACAAGCGTTTCTCGTTTTCTTTCGAATCTTAGTCGCGCATTACCACTTTAAGCCGGCTCTACACGATGCTTAAGCCAGCTCTACACGATATGGCGTTATGGATGTTCGATGATCCGCCACAGGATGAGTGCTACTATTAAGCGTTCAACGTCGGAGGGTGTTCATAGCATGGTGTGGAGCCGGCTTTATTATATGAACGTTTCGGTAGATTTGTGTTCGATGGACAGGGCTAATCCCGCAACTAGAAAATTTAGGTTCCAAGCGCAGCACCACACGGAGATCCTCACTTTCTCCCCCTATGATTTGAGTACGAGAAAATGGATCCTCTTTTACTATCCTCAAACACAGAAGAAAACGAAACAATCGCTTTTCACTTGTAAAAATCCATTGGGAAGAAATGGGACTTCTCTTCTAACATAGTTCAAAGATGTGCGGAGTTATGCATATCAGGAGCACTTCGCTTTACACCTACAGATACCCTAAATGTTATGTTATATCTCCCTCCTCTGAATTTTGTGGCAAGGAAAGCGCAACCATCGTATCGCTTAGAATAAAAGAATCTGGTTTTTGGACTGAAATCAGGACAGGACACACGAAGGGCCTAAGATCGCACTTTACACTCCATCTATAGTATTCATTAATCTAAAGCGACCAACACAATCAATTTTAACTGCACAGTTGGACTGGGTAAAAAAACTGTACGATAAACTGTACTAAAAGTGTGTGGGCTCGTTAGTTCGTTGTTTATTGCTCTGTTTCATAAGTGTTGTTGATTTGACTACATTTTTTTTAATAATGGCAAATGGACGAAACTAAACGACAAATTGTGCGACCTTCGTAGTTTGTCAGAGCAAAAGAGGGCCCAGAAGCTCAGATCAGAGTGAAAATAGTTCAAAACTGCACAGTTAAATTGAAAGTGTATGGGCTGCTTAAGGTTTACGCCATCTTCCCAATGGAGGTTTGGACTATCTCGTGGCCGTATCGCAAAAACCTTACCGGAGAATAGTTTCGAGCAGGTTTCTATTCACTATATATGAGCTAAATACTCTGCTCTGCAAAACATATCAGCCAGAAAACGAAACAATATGTTCTTCACCGAGAAACCGAAACAATATCTTTTTCAGCGAGAAACCGAAACAATGTCTTTTTCAGCAATAAATTGAAACAATATCTTTTTCACCGACATTTTGAAACAATATCTTTTTCGTAAGACCCATCGATTTGTTCTAGACCAGTGTTCGGCAAAAGCGTTAGTCCACAGAGCCAAATATCAACTAAAATTTCTTGTAAGAGCCAACTTTTTAGGTTATTAGCTTAATTAGGATACTCTTAGCTAAAACGTACTCATATCTACTGGATGTACCTTCTCTGAGGTCGACCGAACGCGGCTTAATCAAGTGCAATTCACTCAGCTGAAGGATAGAAAACAATAGGGATAAGTTAGAGATGTCCCTCTTTACATTCCTGATTTCTCCGGTCATAGCCTTCACTAGATATTCCCCCCTTCACCAAAGCACATGTCATCGGTTGGTTGATGAGATTCAACTCGTTTTAGGAGGCATAACACTCCAGCGAGTTGTTTCTCGATGCCCCGATGTCAGAGTCGCGATAGTTGGGAGTAGGTGGAATAAAAAAATATCACGGCTTGGTTGTGACAGTTCCTTCCTTCACTTCTCCCTCTCTTCACTATCTTCCGACTAGAGCTTATAGGGCCTTTCCTGAGCCTCTAGTCTTTCAAAACCTCTAGTCCTTCCTCACAAGAAGCAAAAGCAGTACGATTGCACGTGGTCTGAGTCCCGAGAGAGAGATTAGCACTTTCGCCTATATCACCGTTTAACGCCATTTCCAAATAGACCCGCCCAGACCAAAAACCACCTTCTGCGCAAACCTACATTAGTTTTAATCGCACTGCGCGTGCGGGTCCGGACATGGTATTAGTTGCGTTCCATCTTGCGATCCGGAGTACTCCGAAGGCAATGGATTTTTGATATCAGAAGTAAATACGAGAAAAACGTAGTGAGTACTCCGGAGTAGAAAATATCGCCCAATGGTAAGCAGCTATTAAGTGGAAGAGCCACTCTCCAGGGGCGGAAGAGCTCCGGTTTTCCGACCACTGGTTTAGATCTCGGGGGAAAAGAATCGAAATGATATAGATCCAATATCGACCGTGAACATATACATACATATGTTAAAATATTTCGAAAAATCCCAGCGGGAAATTTACCAAGCGCTGCCAAAAGAAGCAAAAAAGCAGCGCTTCCTATTCATATGTTATGGAAGCTCTTTGGAAGCACCCACTCTATACTCTCATTTTTTGCTTTGTTTTCCTCCAGTTCTTTTTTATTCTCCACAGTTGGTAAATTTGTGCTTTTATAATAATCGTGTCTGTTATGAAATACTATTGTTGGTGAAAACAAAAGCTCCAGGAGCTTTTCAAAAGCTTCCATTTCCCTGCTTCGATTGCGCTTCTTCAACAATAAAATATAAGCGCTTCGCTCTGATGACATGCCTGTGTTAAAAGGAAGGGAATTGGGATATGAATAAGAAGCGCGTTGGCATTCTATTTCAGCGCTTCAGAATCTATTCCAGAGCGCTTCAATTCCCCGCTGGGATGTCAAAACAGATACTGTTATATAAAGGAGGGTATATTATATAATTTATGTAGGTAGCATGTTTATGCAAAATTTAGATCAACCACCTTGATCTATTAGGGACACACATCAAGAATCGACTTTATTTACTCGATGTAAGTATTCTAAAAAAACCAAAAAACTAGCTTTGCGAATCAAGTAGCAGCAGCAGTCGGGTAAATAACTCCACTAAAAGTAATAAAATTAACCCGAATAATTTTTAGTCACGAACAAAACCACAACGCAGCCAGCAGCAGCGCCATCAGTCGCGAGCAACGTGATACATTGCCTCCCTTCAATTGCATTAATTGAGCCGAATTGATTTTTTCACTTATCGGAACGAAAATAATATTTTCAGTGCATGCGTGCTCGATCGGTTCCCAAATAAATGTTTGTTATGAATTCCTCGCTGCATGGCGAAAAGATGGCGAATAAGAATATTATGTGCGATAAATTATCCTTGTACCGTTATATTATTTATATTTTATCTTAGCCCATTCGAGCGCGAATAACATCGAAAACGAAATCGGAGACCTTCAAAAGTCGACAGATGTGCGATGTGTCGATGAACGTTGCCTGCGATGGCTGCCCGCTCGTTGTTCTTCGCTGCCCTCCTCCCCAGAGCGCGCTCCGTTCCCATGTTCTTCCTCCAAGTAAAAATCTTTCTTTAATTTTTCAAGGCTCTCCTGAGGCTGCCCGAGGAGAGGAATCGAAATCAAAAACTCCTCGAAATTTCACATAAAAATATGCGAAAATTTTAATGAAATTTCAGGCGAAAATGCTCGCCGCACAAAAAGAAATTCTTCATTAATCTTGCAGGCAAAAAAACCCAAATCCTAAAAATCTTCCCAAAGCGCGCTACAAAGGAAGCCCGAGTCTAGGGGTGCGCTGAATCGAGGAAAGTTGGCATTTTGGCGCGACTGTACCTTTTCTTTCCCGCCGTGGTGAGTACACACCGTAAATACATAGGTATACATATACTAGGCAGCATGTGCCCAAGCTAAAAGTTTCTCACCAAGAGTGGTATATAGGACCGCTCGCTCTCTCTCGAGTGCGCCGGCCAGGAACAAAGCATAAACTTTTATGGTGGGGGAAGTTTCGTATGAGCTTGCTAAGCCGTAATGCGCGTGTGTAGTGGTTGGCAACATTCGATGTTATGTATATGCATGTTGAGATTCATCATGCTTTTTATGAGAGAGAGCGGAAATGTTTATCGTTGTTGGGCGCATTTTCGGTAACAACATGCTGAAGCGACTTTGTTTATAAAGAATTTCTGAAAAATCGATAAATAATTAAAGCGCTGCTCATTGGGCGGGTGAACGTCGAAAAGGATTCAGTAATAAATGGTGGAGAGTTTGTAGTTTTTGCTTTGCTACGATTTATTTTAGTTTTGATTAGCCAGGCCAACTGATAATAATATTAATGCCAGCGATGGCAGATTTTTAGATGCTATGTCGTATATTTAATTTAATTTTAGTTCTAATCAAGTAATTCAATAATAATAGAATAATTTTCGGTGACAATCAGGAAACTGATTTTGAAAATCAGTCATTCTCGTCCTTTTTACGTAATACAGGTCAAAGTACCCGGGTCCGCCTGAAGGCAGACTTGTGTATAAAAGGAAGAAAATTCTAGCAGTAGTGAATTTTCATTTGATTAATGAGGGCGCTGCAGTCAAATGTACCCCAAAAAAACATGGCCGATTATATTCATTCGGTTCATGCAACAACCTAACCGGAGCTTATGTTCATTTGCTGAGATTTCTCCAAATCGAAAAGTTTGCGATTTTCATCATTTCGACGAATGTGAGATTTATAAAATTTTTTACAAGTCTCACATTGATCGAAATGTTGAAAATCGCAACCTTTTCGATTTGGACAAATCTCAGCAAATAAGCATACAGAACATAAGCTCCGGTTAGGTTGCTTTTGTGGTTGCGGTTGTTGCATGTTGTCGAGTGACGTGACAGATTTTTCACTTCGACCTTAAATTGACATTCTCTTTGTCAATCTAATAAATTTCTGGCAAGCAAATCGACTAAATTCGTATTGAATTCTCGCAAGGTGGCGTGCGAAGTGGCATTTTCCTCGATACCCGCCAAGACATCGACAGCTTCATTCCACCAAGTCCCTCATAGTCACGTCACTCGCCAACAAGAATATCACCTTTTATGTTTACGCCTAACTTGAAGAATCATCTTCTAAATTGGGTTTATATCAATGCGATTATTCATATTTAATCAATTTATGTATTTTCCAATGAATTTTTATTAATTTCCAATGACTTTGCACTGCTCCATTTCTTCGAAATGGGTCAAATTCAGCTAACTTCATGTGGGGCACATCGGACAAAAGTGACATCTGTGGCTAAAAATGTACTAATAATTTAGTTTCTTCTGCCAATTCATCTCCTATCCTTTTCCCCATAAGAGTTTTTACTTATATAGTCTGCATGATCTTTGGCTTAAAATCATCATCTTCCTTAGCCCTTCCCGGCTCCACCAAAGCGCATGTCATCGGTTGGTTGATGAGATTCAACTCGTTTCAGGAGGCATAACACTCCAGCGAGTTGTTTCTCGATGCCCTGATGTCAAAGTCGCGACAGTACCTAATGGTTGGAAGTAGGTGGACTAAAATATCGCGGCTTGGTTGTGGCAGCTCCTTTCACTTATGTTATCTCTCTTCACTATCTTCCGACTAGAGCTGCTGTTCGACATTGCAATCTATACAAAAAAAAATTGATTGTCGATAGTACAAAGGGGCTTTCAATGAGCCTCTAGCCTTTCACAAAAAAAACTCAATGGAGTATACCTAGTTAGAACGTCCACGTGCGGCATTGCTGAGCCTGGATGGTGATGTAAGAAGCAATTGAACTCTTCATTTAAATGACAACACGACTTTTTCAACATCAATGAAACACTTTGCAGTCTGTGAAGATTTTGAATACCAAACGAGAATAGAACTTTCGAAAATCTTTAATAATGGCGAGAACCTCTAACTCGTAACTAGAGTAACTATGTATATTCTACGTCGTTGGTCTTGAAACTCAAGTAGAAGACTGGATGAAGCTGGTCGTCTTCGGAGTGACACTGAAGCAGAACCGCGCCTCGGATTCTAACTTCGGGTGAAATCATTTGAGTACTGGCTCCTTACATAACAGTTTCTTCTAAAGGTTAAAAGCTTTTTGTTGCTGGGGCCAGCCTTGCGACCGTGGAGTACTTTGGTACAACCTTCTGGAAAAATCCAGTGAGACCCAGGAAACTCTGGATTTGTTTTGCAATTTTTCCCGCGGGTATTTTTGAACAGCTAAATAAAATCTCTTCTGAAGAGGGCTTAATGTTTCCATCTTCAACAATGCGATTCAACAACTCAATGTTTCCTTCTAGAAATTTGCATTTGATCCATTTTATCAGCAATCCATGAATAATAATAATAAGAGTAAATAATAGTAAGCTTGATTCTTTGTTTCATTTTCAGAGGGTATAATAATATCGTCTATGTTGACCAAAAGTACCCTTTTTGAATAAGTGGCTGAAAAATAGTGTTGATGAATTTCTATAAGACTGCCGGAGAATTGCAGACTCCAAACCGCGCCTTTAAAAATTCAAACTGTCCGTCAGGCGTGATGAAGGAAGTATACTTCCGACTTTCCTTCTTTACGTCGACATGGATAAATCCATTTCTGAGGTCCAAAGTTTAGAAACCCCAACAATTCTTCAATAAGCGACAACTGATACCGATCCTTCACAATTAACTTATTCAGCCTACGGTAATCAACAACCAATCTGCTTGCCCCATTTTGCCAAGGCAACAGGACTAGCGAAGTCTGATTTTTTTTTGTCTTATTACTCCTTCGTCCAATCCTTGATAGAATCTAACCAGATAGATGATAGAATCCAACCAGGTAATAACCGTATAAAACTTAAAAATTTGGTCACGATTTTCCCGGTAATAACTCAATTTTATGACCGATGTAGACTGAAGAAGATGAAGCTAGATCAAACATATTTGTTTTTCCTGCGTCATCGGATCCAATTTGTGGTTTCTTAGCGGGAAAATCGCTCCGAATGCTTGGATTTTATTTTTCAATTAATATTTTAGTGAGGGGGTCGCAAGATTCTTTACTTCCTTTTTTGAGAATCGATGGGTTAGGGTATTACCATCTTTTCTAGGAATGACGTAGCTTACCACAAAACACATAACAGCACGCCTTCAAATTTTTACCAACATTGGCTTTTAAAATCATCATCCCAAAACCACGTCATATTTTGCTGTTTTCTACACAGAAGGTCCTAACAGAGCTAACGAAGCCTTGGAATATGTATTCCCCAAGCCTAGCTTAGGGCCTGTGCAATTTGTGGCAATTTGTATGAAAAACGCATTTCAGTTCAACAATTCATTTTTCGAAGGTTTGTGTCTTTTGAATTGTAAGAAAATATTTTGAATTGTAGGGAAATATTATCGAAGCATTCGTTTGACAAATTGTTAGATTTTCATTTTAATCGGGAGTACATGAACGCAATTGAAACTTCATATAGAAGCCGCCTTCAGAAAGTACAAGAGTTCCCACAGTGAATCGCATCGTCCTGAGTACATCAAATCTACCATCAAATCATCAGTTGATGACAAGTTGAGAAATAAAATGGATTGATCACCACTTTCTTCAACATCCTATGTTAACCTATTCTACTAACTAGTACTAACCCTCTACTAAACATTACATCATGACATGATCGACGACATGATGGACTATCGATAAAATTTTTAAAACTGGATTTAACTTAGTACGATTATCATTTTTGCGAGGATAAAAATTCGCTGCGATGTCGCTGAGGAAATAGGCAAAGCATTCATACCAAGTTTTCATCTCTTTAAAGTGTAATGTTACTTTAAAAGTAAAAAAATCACTGGTATGAAGCTGGCAATCTCTTTTGGATCACATCTTGCTTAACAAAATCAAAATTTGTTCAAAACATTACCAAAGTATACCGTTCACATAAAACACAAAAATGTTCATCATTTTCGATAGTAGTATATCGATTCTAGTGAACACTATAACAAGCATCAGCAAGATGGGATTATTTAAATATGAATTTGATCCATGGTTCTCCCCTGCCTAATGCCAAAAAGTCATAAAATATCTGCTGAACCATGCCGAACCCAAAGATAATTCCCAGGAATTTGGTACATCACATTTTATGCATCTTTGGTAAAATTTTTGCAAAAATCCGACCTAAATTTTATGAGAGGATGAGAGGATTGAGGATGCTACTTTTATGAGGGGTAGGCGCTTAGGCAGTAAAACGATTAGGAAAATATTTTCTTTTATACCTTCCTACCTACATTACTTTTATAGTTACCATTTAATTGTGAAGAGTGCAATAAATTCTGGGTTTTTTCCGTGAAATTTCCGTAGTTTGTTGTGATAGGAACCAGGTTTATGTTTAAACACAGAAAGGTGTTCAAAGGTAGTTCATATGAGAGAGGAAAGTAACAGTTTTGATTTTATGCAGGAAACCTACTTTAAAAAACATACGATACAGATTATACACTATTTATATGTAGTTCATTTACATCGATTAAGATCGGCGTTTGTTTGGGTTTTACGAAAAATATCGTTAAGGCCCCCATACACGGTCAAATTGGCTGTACAACCAGATTTTCATCAAACCTATAAGCGCAATGTATTTTGATCGGCCGACCGGCCCACAATCGATAGTTTTGGTTGTACAACCGCACTTCGCTGTACAACCAACTGGACCGTGTATGGGGGCCTTTAGTCCCACCCAAATTTGCATTAAAAGTAGAACTCGAAACTCAATGCTAGTTGATATACTAGGAGTAATGAACGAAGGGTTTGTTTTCAATATAAAAATAAACAAAAAAGGTAGACTCGGAAAGTGATCAGAGCCGCAGCAGGCACCTCTATAGGATCCCACATCCAATATACTTTTTGCTGAACTCTTTTCAATGAGACATGATTGATCTGGTTGCTAGTCCTTCCATCCGGTGACGTCCAGGTCACATTTTATGGATGTTTTTATGCAAGAGCGCCGAGCTTACCACCATTCCTTTGCTACTGGCGGTGTCGATAAGCCTCTTACCATTATCGTTGGTGGTTGCGTGAAGGCTTATTGTTCCCATATACTGAACTTCATTCCCGATCTTAGCGTCAAAATCGCCCAACATCATTTTTGTTTCATTAGAATCTGGTCGAATATCCTCATAAGAAATTTTGTCGTAATACGCAGTGTGCACAATCTTTCAGTGATTAGTTGGAAGTCCAGAATTTGTGGAAGATTTACTATAAAAGTTACTCCGAATTGACGATTTCCCGTTGAGCTTCCACTTGAGTGGATGGCATGAGTTCTAACATCAATTTTTTTTGTTGGTCTACATTTTTCTTGCAATACTTCGATTTTTACCTTGTACTTCTCTAGTTCCAAGAGTAGTGATCTTATACCTCCTGCTCTGTTCATTGTCTTTATGTTCCATGTAGCAAAGTCAAAGTCCATATTTTGTCGCTTGAGTTTTAAACCTTCTCTACACGATGCGGCGAACGTTCATGCGAATGTTGGCTGCCAACGTTTGATTCAATACCGACAACAGCCCGAACGTGTCCCAACACCAACGTTGGACCGATGACTTTGGACCCTCGTAGTTCGAGCATCGGCCACACGTTCGAGCATCTACCATCAACCGTCCAACGTTGGTCGCCGAGGTCTTCTTAAGCTAGCTTTCCACGGTGTGCGATATTGCGGATTATCCCGTACGGCGAACGACCTCGGACCGCATCACATCTTTGAAGTTACCAACTCGCGGCTGATACTGCGTACCGCTACGGACTTACCTGTGCCTTCACGGGCGACACTCTCC
This sequence comes from Thereva unica, assembly GCA_949987705.1. Classification (NCBI taxonomy): domain Eukaryota; kingdom Metazoa; phylum Arthropoda; class Insecta; order Diptera; family Therevidae; genus Thereva; species Thereva unica. The sequence goes on from OX465283.1 coordinate 154,366,448, forward strand.
CCATGGTGCGGCTGTGCGCAAAATCGCGCACCGTGGAAAACCAGCTTTAGAGGATTCGTAACGGAGCCCAATCAGTACGTTCAGTTTTTACGCGCCAAACACTTGCGTTCATTGCCCAGGGGTTACGACGTGCACATGGTGAATGCGACTAAGCTGACAGAACTGTGGTTAGCTGGGAGCTCTGGGATCCTGAGATCTGATATCAGCCTTCAACCCCTAAAAACAGCTAAGCCCCAAGAATAGTCTCAAACCAACAATGACAAACACAAGTAACAAAAGCTTGTGACTTATGACTGGTCACAATTTAGAACAGAGGTAAGTAAGGGGCTTACAAAGCTTGATTGGTGTAAAAAAACAACCACATCTGGAATTCGTTTTCCCGTTCAATGTGATTCGAACTGCCCTGGATTTAACGTATTCATTAACAGGCTTTTAATCTTTACTATCTCGTTATTATTCTACTGGTCCACAAATAATAATAGTAGAATTATATACATCTCTAGTACTATGTCCTTTAGGCGAGCTTTACCCCGCAATTCTAGATGTTAGATTGTTTATTAGACGGAAGCCATTGAGACTACATCGACTTCGGCTATGGTCTTTGGAAAACGTACGAACAATCAAATGGGACATCTTTTCTATTGCTCGACCGATCCGCACGCAAAGAATTTCAATGCAACTAGGACTTTTAACTCAAACCAAAGCATTTAGTTGCGGTCGTCATAAAATGGATACAGAGTATCGATCAGTTTCCTGATAATACGTTTTGGACATCGACAATTTTCGACGGAACTGACGATCATTCAACGTATCAAACGGATTGCTGGTGTCTCTCATTAGCCGCATTGCACTCCTTTCTTGTCTGACAAAAGCACACAGTCTCCACTGAAGGGGCAAGAGCTTTGAGTCTTTTCGCCGTTTTCTGTTTATAGTCAGATTTCTGTGATCTAGAATCGCGGGGTTAGTTTGGTTCTGATGTCTTCTAAATTGCCCGTGCTGTATCAAGATCAACACCGTAATCATTGATCCGTATTTTATAGTATAAGCTATAATCCATTGCGGTCCGCGGCTGAAGTTGCAAATATAAACTGAATATATGAATGATCTTGAAAAGAAAAGGTTAGGCTCCTACTCCTGCTCTATTACAAAAAATAACAAGTTTTTGGTTGTCGACCATGAAGTAGTTTAGCGTAAAATTGATTAGACAGAGATGTAATTTGACGTTTCATGAAAAGTTGCCAAATATTTTAATAAGGCGTGATCGGCGTTTCCACTAGCCCTAATTGCCTTCTTAAGCTATGTTTTGAAGATTCGTACCAATCCTTCTGCGGTTATAATATTTTACAGTGTTTAAGTATCAATAAGTAGTGTAGTATCTAAGTATTAATAAAATGAGCACTATATTTCAACTAACACCATTTTATATTTCTAATTTTGTAAAGGAACCGCAACTAAATATAACAGTTTTCTTTCTTTTTTCAGGACTCATCTGGTCCAATACTAGACTTTTATATATCAGATTCCATGCAAGACATGCTAGATATCGATATACGCACAGAAGTAGCAACAGTTGTTGGCGGAACCAATGAGTTGACATCGCTGGTAAATGATCTACCATCATTGGACATTGAATCAAATTCAAATGACGGCGAAATATCATGGCTAAATGCCCCAAGATGGTCAGCAACAAACGATATATACGCAGATGTTGGAGCCTGCGTTAATCCCAATTCAGTTATGCCAATCATAACATCATCAATCTTGAATTCACCAAAAGCTCATGTTAATTTAAACACGAACAATTATCGTACAATTCATTCACCACCGCCAAGTCCAAAGGAATGCAAGAGCCACCTAACATTCTCTCCACATCAGATAAAGGTTCCATCAATCCAGGAACACAAGCGCCCATCACAGCTGGCCACAACAAACAGAAACAATCCAGATGCAATTAAGAAGGACCTATTGGTGGAAATAAAGAAGGAGAAGGAGGAGAGGGCGTCGCAGCATGTTATGACATCAAATGGTCATATCATATCAGGATCAAATACAATCAAGCTGGCCCCGGGAATCGGTGGGCTGACATTCGCGAATAGTATTGCTTATACAAAGTTAAAGCACACCACAGTGATGAAAGCTGCCCCAAATGCACTTAGCAACAATGTGATAATCAAGAAAGACCGTGATTCTAGTCCTTTGAGAAGTGTCAATACAAATGCAATAAGTAACGGTTACAATAACCACGTGAACAGCCAGAACGTTGGCAAGATACTGGCGAGGAATATTTTAGTTCATAGCAAGAATGTCTCGGTGAATGGCTTACATTCGTCAGTTAACAGCAGCTCACAGGGAACGAGCAATAACTCCACACACAGTTCCAAGACCAAAGTTAAGATCACAGAACACGAATACCCAAAGCCAGCTTACTCGTACTCCTGCCTAATTGCAATGGCCCTGAAGAACTCGAGGAGCGGCTCATTGCCCGTATCGGAGATTTACAGCTTTATGTGTGAACATTTTCCATATTTTAAGACCGCACCGAATGGATGGAAGAACAGCGTGCGTCACAATTTATCACTGAATAAATGCTTTGAGAAGATTGAGAAGCCCACAACAAATGGCGGTCAGCGAAAAGGGTGCCTATGGGCGATGAATCCAACGAAAATATCAAAAATGGATGAAGAAGTACAAAAGTGGTCCCGCAAGGATCCGATGGCTATTAGGAAGGCAATGGTCTTTCCGGAGAATCTAGACGCATTAGAGAGAGGCGAAATGAAGCATGGCAGCACCGGGGATAGTGATGGTGAAATTGATGTACAGTCTGATATCGAGGAGAACAGCGACTCCGAGCAGGATAATGATATTGATGAGCATTTAATTGAAACTCCAGAGTCTATGGAGGATGAGGAGGAGGATAAAGAGTATGATATTGAGGTAAGTGGTTTGTTTGTTTATTTACTTTTATAAGTGATTGGTAAAAAAACAGTTTGATTAAGGTACTAGTACCGTTTAGAATTTTGAAAAAATAAATTTTTTTTTTTACATTTTATGAATCCTTATACCTTCAAAATTCATCTCCTAAAATTTTGTAGTGATATTTTCAAAAATAAGGAAATTACAGCGATTTGAATGCGCGCGCCTTTTCGACGCTCTACCGGCAGTTTACCCAGTTAGGCAAAAACTTTAAACCCGTTTTACTCAAAATAGCATTTTTCAAACGGTGCAGACTTATTCTCCGCAACTACTCGATGGATGTTTTTCATTTTGGATGCATTTGTTTACTTTTGATGTCCTCTACCGTAATCCGCCAGAAAATTTAAGAAAAATTAAAAAATAAAAATTTGGCAAGTGAAAAAAGGTGAAAAAACAGTCATTTTTTCATTTTTTTGTTTACAAAGCCGCCAATTTTTTTTCCCCCAATTTTTCTTAAATTTTTTGGTGGATTACGATGTAAACCACCTTCCTTTATAAAATGCTTCTTGAAATTTCTGTTTCAGACTTGCCATTTTGGAGATTAACCCCGGACAGTGCGAGGCTCTAATTTTCGAGGACTTGACTATGACGTCATATAGCAATAAATGTTCAATGAAAATAAAATTAAAAAAAATTTTTTTTTACTGCCAAAATGTGTACTAACTACAGGAAAAAAAATTCATAATATTTTAAAATAAAGGAAACGAGAAAAAAAATGTTAAAAATTGGTCATTTTTTAGCCTTCTAAACGGTACTAGTACCTTAAGACATCCCCTTCTTCATAGTACAATTAATATTGAAAAGGATATTTTGCAAATAAAGACGCCATATGTGACATAAACAAGCTGATGTTGTACTGTTAAATCTCAGTCAATCTCAGAGATCAGAATCAGTAGTTTGCTATCTTTATGGATGCATAATTTCTCTATTCCCATGGGGGTGCTCCGGAATCATGTAGTTTACTAAATGATGTACAATGTAACATCTTCGGATATTTCCACCCCTAGGTTACTTACATGCATATATATTTTCGTATTCAAGTTATTTTCTTCTGTTTGTTGTTGTTGCGTGAGATTTCAACGTTCACAATGAAAATTAACTGACGCAGAGATCTCTGCAGACACTAAATTCTAGATCATCCTATGTGAGTTCCTGCTATTATAGACTAAGGGGCCTGATTTCTCTCTTTTTTCTTCGCTCAACATGGTAATCTATCGAAGTAGAACCACTACATGAAGCGGCTCTGGCGAAATTTTACCGCTTTTATCAAAAGGACTGTAATCTTCTGCCTGCACGAACCAGCCCTCTCGGCTCACTCTTACAGTCTACGGCCAGTATAGAAATTCGTTTATTACTAAAATAACTTCATACAACATCTAGGAGTTCAAACGCAAGGTTTATCGCAACTACTGATGTGTGTTTCTGGACATTGCTGGTAGTAAAAATATCTGGTCTTTTGTAAGTTCCATCAAGGAAAATCTCCTAGTATTCGCCGCCAAACCCTTTACTTTGCTTACGAGAGCGAGATGATCAAATCCAAGGCCGCTCGCTATGCAGAATTCGCGAGGAGTATGGGTTTCTCCAAAGAGCTTGACGTTGAAAGATCCATTGGCCAATCCTAAAATAAGGGCTACGTTACTGTCAGTGCCGCTGGGTCTGGAACTCCATTTACGATTCGTTTCCATTCTTGACGATTTTTGGCGACGTCTCGAGCCTCGATAACTGATAATCGTTAATTCTTTAAGTCGACCGCGATATTCTTTAGCCAAGTTTTCTTCGGTGCCGATTCTGGCACAGTCTGTCACACGGTCTCACCAGAGAAGTTGACGTGGCAAGTGGTTATTATCCATTCGGCAAATATGACAAAACCAACTTAGTCGACGTTTTTGTATTTCTTCTTCGATCAGTGTCTGTTGATCGCATCTTTGTCTAATTGTCCTGTTTCGAAGGCGATCGCGGATTGAGACACCAAGAATCTGCCTCAATCGCATTTGGAATACCTCGAGCTTCTTCACATCCGGCTTGAGCAGTGTCCACGTTTCCTTCCGATCCATAAAAAGATTCCGAAAGGTCAACTTTCGATAAAGGCGTACTTTCGTTTGGATGGTAATATTTGTTCGTTTCCATATGCACCACTTGAGCGAGGCGAATGTTGCTGTTGCCTGGCCAATGCGGCTGAGAACGTCGGCCGTCGGTGCCACTTTTTTCCACGTCTATTTTTCCATGTCGTACACAACATTATTGCAGTACGCCTCTCGTTCCGACTTCATTTTCTGTCGAACTTCTTTGTTCAATCGTCGGTATTGCTCGAAATCGAAGTGTTTCATTTGTTTCCGCTGATCGACGAGGTTCAGACAGCTGTCGGAGATCCATGGCAGCATTCGCTTACAGATAGATGGACACAACTCCATTGCACACCCCTCATAGGACATCCGCATCTGCTGGATAATAGCATTTGAAACTCGCCTACTGGTGGGATTCCGTAGTCACGCCCAATTCTATATAATTGTGGCGCCGTTTTCTTCGCTCTTTGTAATCGCATTTGTAATTTCGTTCGAATAAGATAATGGTCCGATCGGCAATCGGGCCCACGCATTGCACGTACGTCTTGCAGCGTCGATCAGAATCTTGTCTTGATAAAAACGTAGCCTAACATCGCTAGTGGTTCGAGGTATTGTGTCCAGCGTCTGTTGAAGCTGATCGTAAAATTCGGCCTTTGCTGGTCTCGGTAGGCGCATAAACAGATACGATATGGGTCTTGATCGTTCCAACGATGGTTATAACCGCCAAACGCTCGGATATCAGTTGGAATGCGATAATGCTGCTGGCAATCCGTCGATGGACCATAAACCCGACGCCGGCCTCTCGTTCCTTCCCCACCACCGAAATAATAAAGCATCATCCTTTCGTCGATTGTTGTCGGGCGATTGTCAATGTCCCTTATCCGGTAAAACGTAGTTCCGATAGCGCAACAACCGATATTTTGCATTTCGACAATTCCATTGATTTCCTTTTGACCGATGTGATGTCCTGTTCGTACATTCCACGCGGCGAACTGAATTATCATTTTCGGTGTGACTCAGACGACGACGGAGCTATCGTTCTACCGAAATAAAGGCTCCCCTGCTCCAACTTCATGCTATAATCCGTCTCAGATTGGCTCATTACACACGGTTTTTTAAAATAGCGCTCCAGTTCTTGTAGGACTCAGGCTAACTGTGGAGTTTTTGCTTTCAGTCGTCTCTACGTCTTGTTAGTTCTGTGCAGTTTGTTACACGAAGTTTTCGTATATTTTGTAGCAAGACATCCATCCATCTATGTCTTGGCCGTCCTACGGTTATTTTTCCTGCTGGTACTTCACATGCGTCAAACAAGGAATCTCGCAACTGTTCTCTCCACCGATCCCGATTCTGAGCCGATGTTATCCAGTTTAGCATTCTTAAGCTTTGAGCGTCCTGGTCAACGCCATCCCTCCAGTGGAGGTTGGATTTCCCTCGCTGTCGTACCCCATAGGTCTTACCGCAACCTCTCTATAATCTAAAACATATTCCGTTCTCCGGTCGCTCTAAGCTTTCTACTTAGACATTGTATTATAACGTGATCTACACCATGACGAACTGATGTCAAAGGTGATATCTGAGTTTAAACTTACGACAGCCAGATCAACAAAAGCAAAACTGTTTTTAAAAACGCTAAAACTGATTTTAAATAATAACAACATTAGTAAATCACTAATATCTTTTGCAGATCACCGATATCTATGATGGGATTGACTTAGAAGATAACAAAGAAGCACTGCGACTTGCAATACAAAGAAATGAAATTCTAGATTTACCAGATGATGATTATCCATCACCAAAACGAGCAAGACTAGATGTTAACTATTCAATAGGACCGGCCGGAGCATTCGAGCACCACCAAATCCAGCATCAAAGACAGAACCATCAATCCACTCATCACAGTAGGCGAAAGATGCCATTGGTAAATCGAATAGTGTAAGCATGTGTATTAATTAAATTAAAGTAATTATCCCCGTAAAATACCGTTTCATTATTAATTAATTAGTGATCATTTTTTTCTACTTAGTTTAATGTTTACAATTAAGCTCCTTTCCCAATTTACTTTTTCTTATTCTTATCAAGATATTCTTCACAAAAATAATTTCCAATACTTGTTAACTTTTTGTTTTTTAAGTTCACTTGGGATTTTTTATGTAATTTCAAGAAACGCAGTGTACAAATGTTACTAGTAACTTAAATATATTTTTTTTTTTGTAAATATGAAAATCTAGACATGTAAGGATCTTTAGGATGTAGAAGAAAGAAACTTCATATTTGTTGGATGATATTTTTTAAGTACAATTCTCTTGTTTTCGGGCTAGACCTTTCTAATTATTTTTTTTGATAGAAAAAGGATTCCAATCTGCGATTATTTAATTTAATTTCCTTTGCGTTAAACACAAAATTAAAATGAATTTTAAGAATAATATTTTTTTTACTACTTAACACTACCGTGCAAAAGTATAAGGACATCATCGAAAAAATCGATTTTTTAAGTTTGTCATTTTTTTTGTATTGTGCTCAACACCATTTTATGATTAGATCTTGTATATAAACTAGAAAATAGACTATTTTGTTATGGTTTATGTTAATTAAATGCAAATTTTGTATAGAAATACTTAAAAATACCGAAAATGTCACGACAAGTCAAATCAGGTTTTTTCATCAATGTGTCCACCTCGTGATTTGACGATTGCAGCGCAAAATTTTTGGAAGCCTTTCGACCAATTTTTGAAGTGTTTCAGTTGCGAGATTGTCCCAAGCCACTTTTAGACTGTCGAACAGCTGGTTTTCGCAGGTTACGTGCATGTTTTTCACCTGCCGGTCGAGCTCATCCCATAATAATTCGATCGGGTTCACGTCAGGGGATTGCGGCGGCCACTCTTATGATTTTGAGCACACCTTCCTCTTCCTTGGACCGTATATAATTCATGCCTAGACGGGAGATGTGCTTTGGATCATTATCTTGTTGAAAGATAAATCTATTGGCGATCAAGCCAACGCCAAATGGAATGGCAGTTCGTTGAAGAATATTGTGATAATGTTTCTTCCGCATTATTCCTTCGATTTTGACCAGTTTTCCAACACCATCGTAGCTGAAACACCCTCAGACCTTAGCGGAGCCTCCGCCATGTTTAACTGTTGGCGCAATACATTGGGGGATTATACATCTTTATTCCGACGAACATACTGGCGCCGCCGCCTGAATTCAAAAATATCTCGAAAGTTGATTCTTTGCTCCATAACATAGATTTCCACTGATCTAGAGTAGAGCAACTTCAGGCAAGCAATCAGCTGTTTGTCAACTGTCACAATACCTACCCTACATCCGTTAATTGAATATCTGTATTAGAGGAATCATCTAGCGCTTCCATCAACTGACTTAATAAATATTTTTCCATTTTTTAATTTAGTAGCGTATTTATCAAGTTTAAATAAATTTCACTTTAAAAACTGTCAGGTTGAAGTTCTGACAACGCACTTTGAGAATTCTTGCCTGAAAAGTGTTTCATGAGATTTTTTGGGTAAAACTACAGTATACCAGTACCCACCTCCGATTTTCTTGAAATTTTTACTGTTTACGTATTTTGGCCCGTAGAATCCATTTTTCGAAAAATTAACTGTCGCTCGCTTACCGTTTTCGAGTTATGAATTTTTAAAGTTGTGCGAAATCGGTTCGCTGGAAAGTGATAATAGCCATATTGAAAACGCTTATTAAGATGGCGTAGGGGGTGTGGGTGGCAAAATTGCAACGGGAATTTTTAGATAGGGGGTATAGGGGGCGGAGCCCCCCAAATTGGCAATGTAAAATTTTAAATTTGGGGGTATGGGGGGCGGAGCCCCCCAAAACCGAAAGGGGAATTCTGAAAAGGGGGTATGGGGGGCGGAGCCCCCATTCCAAAAAAGCGTACTTGGCCTTTCAATTGCACGTTTTGTTTTACAATATATACGATTTTTTGCAATTTCGCGTTCGAAACCAGTGCTAGTTTCACGATTTTGCTGATTCCTTGCGCATGTATACCAATGCTAAGATTCGCCTGGGGAGTTCCTAATTTTAGAAGAGCCTGTAGGATAATTTATAATTGGAAAAGTAAAAAAAACAATTATCCTATAGGCTCTTCTAAAATTAGGAACTCCCCAGGCTTTTTTGGCTTCTTCATAACTCGCATCATTTTGACTAATAATAATTCCCTAGTTTAATGCAAATTTATGTGAATCATAACGAAATAGTCTATTTTCTCGTTTTTATACAAGATATAATCATAAAATGCTGTTCAGCACAATAAAAAACAATAACAAACTCAAAAAAATCAACTATTTCGATGATGTCCTTGTACTTTTGCACGGTAGTGTATGTTTAAAATTGCTTTCGGGCATAGTCAAAAAAGACTACTTTATAATTTTTAAAATACGGGACAACTTTAAATTCATTGATAAATAAAAAAAAAGGAAATATTAAAAAACAAAAAAACTTTTTGTGAAAAGCTTAATATTTAGAAAAAGTATAAAAAACAAAAAAACAAATATGCAATTCTTTATATATTAAGCGAAATTTAAAACAAAAAAATGAAATGGAATTAAGTGTATTTATTTTTATTTGATATAAAGGCCGTACATTTAATTCTATTGCAAAAATATTTAAAGCATATGTTTATGTATATTGGTTGCTTTAAACATATAAAGTAAACCAAAATCTGGGTGATACTTCCAAAAACTCGAGGTTGTAATAACGATTGTAATAATGTTGTTGATCCAGTTAAAGAAAATTTAGGGGATTTAAATAAACTAAGTTATATTTTTTGTAGGTATACGAAAAACAATTCAAATTCATTTGAGTGTTATCAAGATACTCCTTTAGATGTTATACAATCGGTAGTCCTCCACTTCTTGGAAGTATTACCCTCAAAATATGATCTCTTAATTATATCTAAGAAAACTAAAAAAAATAAGTTGCTGAAGATATTTTAGAGGAGACAAAACAAAACTTTATAAATTGTGGAACACTATTTTAAAATAATAACGTGAATTCTTTTTTATAATTTTTAGTATTAGATCAACTTTGCAAAAGATCGGGTGTTTTCACTAATGTATACTTGCCTGCGCAACATGTGTACTTGATTGTCAACTTCACATGCGCCTGCGCTCGACAAATTTACTTGCGCATGCATGCAAACTTGCATTTATAAACATGATCCATCATTTTTGGAAATGTGATTATCATTTGAGCCAAAATTTGTACTGCCACTGTTATTTTAACAGCCCATAACACATTTTTTTCTTTTCCTTCCCACAGAGTTCTCTTCTAAATCAAGCCTGCTTCGAATTAATAATATAATACTATCCGGGCTCCAGATGACATAATTTTTACTGCTCCTTAAATTTATTAACCATGAATAATAACTATAATAATTATAAATTTAAAATTTACTTGCTGAAATCCAGTCATCTTTAAAGTTACTGGCACCACAGGTTGTGACGTTACAGCCTTCTTCTTCATAAGAAACAGCACAAGCTTCCGAAAGTACTTGCGGCATTTGCTTCCATGTGCTTTGCATGTTTGAATTTATGAAGTCGCGCACGCAATTTTTTTTCATTTGCTTTAATGAAGTCTGTGCGCACGCAAGTATGCGCAAACTTGCATTAATGAACTCGGCCATCTGTTTTACAATATGCCAAACGCATATATCTAAAATCTATGCGCATTATTCATTCAAACAGTAAATTGTTGATCAGGTGTGATCAATTGTCTAGTGGGAGAACAAAACGGTTCATGTCCAGTTCTGAAAATTGTTCAGAAAACGCAAAAATCTTTTTATATATCTATAAAATTGGGTATATAAAAATTTTGTCTAGATGGGTGCCGCCGCGTACGCTCTCAAAGGAGAATAAACGCAATTGTGGGGTCTATTCAAATGTTGATTTAGCGCTTTTTCGTCCCAAATCATGCGGCCTTCTCTATTACAATACTCAAACGCTTTTTATTCGAAACTAAAATGCTTTCGTATTCTCGATTACGTTATTGTTTCCTCTAGTAACACTGGCAGAACTACAAATGTATTGGAGGTCATCCAACATAAACTTAGGTCCCAAATTCAGGCGGCTGAAAAAGAATAAAAATGATTTATTCACTAATTGAATGCATTCGTCCATCTCTATAGTCGTGGACAGCTCTCCTGGACTTGTAACTTTTATGTGCGTTGATTACTTATAATAGTTGAAATTAAAAAGCGTGCAGAACATTAAATTGTATGGAATTGAGTGCATCACAAGTTGGCGACAAAAACAATTCGAAAAGTGCAGCTTAATCGGCAAAGTATTGCAGAAATCGTCGAAGATTGTTTCTATTTAAATCGAGGAAAAAAAGGAAGTAGTTCTCTCCGTAAATTGTTACCAGAGCATCTAATTGGAAAAGCAAATAAAAGAAATTCGGGGGAAATTGTCTTGCCTTTCTTGAATCGAAATTTTTTGTGCAATTTTCCTTTTGCCTATAAAAGCCAGGTTTCCGTTTGGTGATTGATCGCGGAGGCTGTATTTGATGGTGTGCAATAGTGATGAGCTCCTGGTAAACGTCAAAAGTTAGTCATCATGAAACCCCAGACAATGTCTTCAATTAACTAAAAATCAAACCTGGAAAAAAATTATCATTTTTGATTCTTGAATCATCTTTAATCGAAGTTTTCGTGTGTAAGTTTGTAACTTTGCACGAGAGAAAATTCTTTCGGACAGAGGAGACCATAGAAGAAAACATCATCGTCTTATTTCCGATGAAATTTCCTTACAATAGTCGCCAATGCGATATTCGAATAGCTCGAGCAGGAAAACAAGTTTGGATCTGTCAGAATTGAAAATTTAGGGATTGTGAATCAAGAACATCAAAACTGACCGGAAGAATTAGTAGATAGGGTAAAGGTAGAGACCCGTGAGCCATAAAGAAAGCAGTTAGTAAGACTATTTTTTCAATACCTCACATTAATTTCTCGAGACCTCCCTGTAAACATTTCTATTATTTTTTTCTGGTAGGCTGTCAGATGAATTGACTCTTGTGCACGCCACATAAAATTGGCCATGTGAGAGACAATCGCTTCTCAGATCCACACCAGCCACTTTCAAACATATATTTTCATATAAAAAAAACTAGTTGGAAATTTCCGCGTTCTCCTTGTTCCATTTGCCATCGAACATCCGCAAGACTATCTCAGTATTTCTCCCACAATTTATAAGGGATCTCCAATATGGCAGAAAACCACCATGCTCGCAAATAGCTCACACATTTTATTAGGAAAGTCAAAGACAGAAGTTTCTTTCAGAGTGCGATACCAGTTTTCATCGTCCTCCAGCAAGCCAAATACTCGGCACGCCGCCTGAAATGTCGGGTGGACTACTTCTGCTGTATAAGTTAACGTGAAAGTTCACTATGAAACTCTTTTATTGCACAAAAATGTACGGCACGAATTTACGCCGTATCCGGTCGGACCTAAAAGCAAGGCGCGAACTAGATGCAAAAACCATCTACACTGGCATTCGCGGGTGTTCACGGCGTGAGTCTGGAGTCTCCTTAAGGCACAAACATATTGGCCAGCAAGAGAATTTATTATACATTTAACTTCTCCGCGCCGCCTGCCTATTTTGTCAGCAGATATCGTGGTCCATGATTATTTTAAAGGTTTTTCCAGCCAGTTTTGTGTCTTTAAAGTTTTCGTTGAGACCATGAACATTTTTCCAGTTGAATTAGGAATCTGCTATACTAAGCTGTCGTCCTCGCCTGTGTGTCTGTAGGGAATCGTGACGTCACCTGCATGCCACGGCCTGCCAGGCGGATACCTGAAGTTCTCATCCCTCAGTCAGTCGGAGTATTGTGTGGCCTTCATCGGGCCGTGCCTGCGGACCCGGTCTGCCGGCGGCCTGTAAGTGAATGGGGGTCTTTAGTGGAAAAACATCGAAAATTCACGTTAACAAACAAAATCTCTTCCACAATTTATAAAGCTGAAAAAATGTTTATTTTTTACTTAGGAAGAAAATGTTTTTTTTTGTTTAAATTTTTTTCCAGTCTTATTTTCTCTGGCAGAAGTTTAATTTTTGTTTGTTATTTTTTTATTTAACAAATTATTTTCCTCTAAAATAACTTCGCACAATTTTTCTTTTAAAAAAAGAAAAAAGAAAGTACGCTTTAAGTACATCATTAGTTTATAACGACAACAACAAAAAATGTTTTTTTTAGACTTAACTAATTACTTTTAAGCTATCTCTTACTTAATTCCTAAGATTTAGATTTAAAATTAAATTTACTTATATTGTACTAGAAATAGAATTTCATTAAAAACAAAAAAAAAGAATTAATGTTCAGTTTGTGTCTGGTGGTGATGTTTAGAGCGCGTTTTTTTTGTAATATTAAAAAAGAAAATTTCAGAAAAATTGTTTTTTTTTATAAATATTTAAAAAAAAGTACACAGACAGAGACACAAATTTAAATAAATTAAAAAAAACTTCAATAGAAAAAATAAAATTTTATAAAAATTCTTGTAAAGGTATTTTTTTTATTAATACCTTAAAACAGTACAAACTAAAAATAAAAAAAATTTCTACGTTAATAATTAATTAATATAGTAGTTTTCTGTAGAGTTAAGATATGTTCTAAATATAATAATCCTATTAAAAAAAATGCATTTTTTAGATTTAAAGATTTTTGTAATACATTTTTGTATAAAAAAATAAAGAAAAAATATACGAAAAAAATTGAGAAAAGTATTTTTTTTTATTTTATTATTGTTGTTATTCGCCTTGTTGCGAGATTGTTGCAGGTTTTCAATAATTGTCTATTTCTTTCATTTCTGTTCTTCTGGTGAATCTAGCTAGGCCTACTAACTTCTCTGCGACGCATATCAAGGTCTCTTCAGAGGATATTTCGATGGGAGGAGCCCGGATTCCCCAAATCTAAGGGCGCTGCTCAGGTAAGGGTTCAAAACTTTAATTGAAGGCTTCCACGTTAAACAAGGACGGGGCCTCGGTAGTCTAGGGGTAAGGCGCCTGACTACTATCCCAAGAGGTCCCGGGTTCGAATCCCGGTGGTGCCACGGTCCTAGCCTTTCCCAATTTCCCGCCTACATAACTTTCCTTCTTTCTTCTTCCCTCTTTACATTCCTGATTCCTCCTGTCATAGCCTTCACTAGTTCTCTTCCATGCTCCACCAAGCGCATGCCATCGGTTGGTTGAAGAGATTCAACTCGTTTCAGGAGGCATAACACTCCAGCGAGTTGTTCTCGATGCCCCGATGTCAGAGTCGCGAAATGGTTGAGAGTTGGTGGAATAAAAAAATATCGCAGTCAGGTTGTGACAGTTCCTTCCTCTCTTCTTTCTCTCTCTCTTCTCTCTATCTTCCGGCTAGAGCTGCTGTTCGACGGTGTATATGGAAAAAAATAGATTGTCGACAGTACAAAGGGACTTTCCCTAAGCCTCTAGTCTGCCACATAAAAAAAAAAAAAGGACAACAGGGGGATGGTCTAGCATCGATATTGAACCTAGCATTAGACAAAAATGGAACATTAATTAACAAATCTTGCAACTATTGGGTTACGCTGATGATCTGAACATAGTAAGTAGATCACTGTTAGGAGCAAATGAATTATATATAAGTCTAGACAACGCCGTTAAAAACATAGGCTCAACAATTAATCAAGACAAAACTAAAGCAATGCTGCAGACTACACGCTTAAGGACCAACTTCACGATAGATAGCTACAATATAGAGGTAGTGAAGAACTTTAAATAGTGTCGTCAGGAAGTTAAAAGCAGAATACTACGAATCGGTTGCTATTAAAGCAAGAACACTACACAGGAAAACTAAATCTCTTATAAGGCCTGTGGGTTTTTATGGCTTGGAGGTGTGGAGTGTGGACCATGACCCAAAACGTCCGAGAACTTATTAGGCGCTTTTGAGAGATAAACCTACAGAAGCATTGATGGCCCATTAAACGTAAGCGGTATCTGGAGAATCAGATAGGACGGGCAAGACATGTAGACCGATTTCTGGAAAACCGAGCAGTGAAGAAGATATATAAGGGAGACATAATCGGTGACAA
This sequence comes from Thereva unica, assembly GCA_949987705.1. Taxonomy (NCBI): domain Eukaryota; kingdom Metazoa; phylum Arthropoda; class Insecta; order Diptera; family Therevidae; genus Thereva; species Thereva unica. The sequence goes on from OX465283.1 coordinate 154,381,557, forward strand.
ACCAGCAGGACGACCGAGGAAAAGATGGTTTGAAGCCGTAGATACAGACCCTGCACACTTGTTGGGCCTCCAGTGAGCGAGAAGGTTGAAGGAAAATACTGAAGGAGGCCAAGGCTCGATTTGGGCTGTAGTCCCATTGAACTGAACTGAAGGGCGCTTCCGCCCATATTCCATATCTCCCAGAGCGTAGGGAAGTCGCGAATAAGAAGGCTCAATCAATCTTTTTCTCGCTGTAGCCTCACAGTCGCACAAGTGCTCCGTAGTTTTGGGGGCTGCCCCGCAGAACCGACAGCTACAATCAACTACCAGCTCTATTCTGCTTAGAAGATAATTAAGCGAACAGGTTGAGCTCTGTTATTATTTTTAGCTCCCACCTCCTGGGATTTAAAAGTTTGCTCGCTTTAGCTTTATTGATTTGGATGAATCTTTTCGCTTCCCGAGCACTCTGGGTCCTTGTCCAGGTATGAAGAAACAGTTGGTCGACCCAATTTTTGATGGAGTGGCGCTGCAGAAAGGTTCCGGACCGACACGTGATGAATTTGCCCTACTCTAGCCAGGGGCCGGTTCGTGTATGTCGAAAACGAAAATTTTTTTTCGTCTCGGGTTCGTGTAAGTCGAAAAAATTGAAAATTTTCGTCTGAAGCCGGCGAAAGGCACTCGAAAGCTCTTGGGTTATCGAACACGAACAATTTTCTTTCGACCTATGCGAACGCTAAAATTTTCGTCGACAAAATTTTTCGACTTCAATTTCTTTTCGTTCGGTTATCGTCGTTCGCCATACACGAACCGGCCCCAGGCTGTCGACAACCTTATTACCAATGTTACCGTCATGGCCGCCCGGAATTTACATCAGCGTAACATTGTTGTTCCTGTTGAGGTTTTTCAGAGGTGGAGACAATCAGTCTATATGACACCCTGTGAGAGTTAGGCCCCTGTGCTGAAAGTGGAGTTGTCACGACACGACAAGTCGTTTGAGTTTAAGAGAGCAACGTTTCAGTCGAATTACGACTTTCAACATAGGGGCCTAGAGTGGAAATGATAAGTTCAGTCTAGGCCTCCGTATAGAAAGTTGTGATCCGACTTGAAACGAACTTTCTTCAACTCAAACTCAGCACAAGGGCCTTAGTTGCTAACAAGGCAGCTTGACTGTCCGAGAAAGTAGCAATTTAGAGCTATTTCGAGCTGATACACTGAGCGCACTCTTGGGCCTTTGGTGATTCGAATGTGCGCAATGTTTATTTGCGTGTAATTTTCATTCCCCACAAGCGCGAAAAAAGGAAAAATATCTGGTTGACTATGTATAAAAACAGTATATGGGAGGAAGGAGGTCCCATTTATACAGATCATTATTATGTTTCTTACAATCCCCCCCCCCTCCTCCCTGAAGCAAAATGCTGTCTACGTCCTTGCAAAATAATACTGCCAAATTTTATAAAATACATAAATTCACTTAAATAAACCTTAAATAAATCAAATTAACTACTTAAATTAAAGAAATTCCAATAAAATGAAAATTTTCAAATCCTGAAATCTCAAAAAATGAATAAGAATCATACTGATAAAAACTCAGTTTTTATGTCGTTTTTGCGTTATCATCAATAATCGTTATTAAGCCTATTATTATTAAATATGTATTTTTTTATATTCTATTATATTTTTAATTACATAAAAACAGAATTTCACAATTTTTTATTGTTTAATTTAATTAAAATCAATTAAATAAACTTCTGAAATTATTAAACATGGAAAATTGCATATTTTTTAGAGTTTAATGTCTAATCATGGTTTAAAATTCACGTTTTTTGGTAAGCGCAGGGATCCTCTATCTAATGGATAAATTTACAATGTCAAGTTTTGCATATTTGTATGAGAAAATTTCGACACTTCGCATTGTAATTTCTGACATATCATACAGGATCCGTGCGGTTAACAAAAAACGCTCGTTGGTTCGATAAGTAGTAGACTCCTACAACTATGCAATTTTGTACTATGTTATAGTGCTATTTGATAATTTCAAAAGTTTATTTTATTGATTTTAATTAAATTAAACAATAAAAAAATTGTGAAATTCTGTTTTTAAGTAATTAAAAATATAATAAAATATGCAAATAATACATATTTAATAGTAATAGGCTTAATAACGATTATTGATGAAAACGCAAAAATGGCCTAAAAACTGAGTTTTTATCAATATGATTCATTATGCATTTTTTGAGATTTCAGGTATTGAAAATTTTCCTTTTTTTTGGAATTTCTTTAATTTAAGTAGTTAATTTAACTTATTTAAGGTTTATTTAAGTGAATTTATGTATTTTATATAATTTATTAGTATTTTTCTTGTTCTGGGAATATGCTTCATTGCTTAAAACTGATTTCAAAATTTATTTCCACCCAAAATACCTTAATATAAAAATAATGAATTTTAGGGAGTGATGCCTAGTTGTAAAGGGACCTCCCAGGGTGTCAATTCAGTCCCACCCTGGCCTGACCAGTATTTCTCGAAATAATGAGCATTTTGCAACCCTCCTTGGGGAAATCACAAAAGAGGGGATAACTCCCGAATCCCCCAGTATTTTTTGGCAAACTCAACTGGTCTGAATTCATGAGCACGAGCCCGTTCCAACGAGGCTCCATTCACCCAAAAGTGCGTAAAAACGGCCAAAGAATGCCAAGACAGCGAACCCTTTCAAACGAGGCATTATTCATCAAAATCAGCAAAGGGGCTCCAAAAGTTGAAAGCAATAAAACGCTGGAAAATCCGGAAAACCTGGACATTTCTAAACAGGAGGACGAGCCCTTTCCAACAAGGCCGCACTCATCAAAATCGGAGCACATACCATACCAAGGTGTCGCCTCCTGATGGCGAAGTTGATTATCTCAGTCGCCTGACAATCCTTTGTAAATCATCTCTCCACGTTTAGATAAGTCTGTGGGTCCCTCGCCGCTTAACAGATTCTTCCCATTGCCATTCCGTTACGAGCTCGCAGTGCATTATCTGCCACCGCACTGTATTTAGGTCGCTTCGGTCGGGGTTGTCTGGCTACCCATCCGGGTCTAAAACGATCTGTCGGCACTATCACGGGGTACTGACATAGAACATGAGGGGCAGACTCGTCTCCCTCAAGGCAAAGCCTGCTGGTAGGTCCCTCCGTCCTTCCTATCGTTCTTAAGTGGTTAAGGCACAATGCCCAGTTTCTACTGCGTCTAACAATTCGCTGCTGGCACAGAAAGGCACCGCTTAGAGTTGGGCAATCCGCCCACCCCCCCCCCCCCCCCCCCTCCACTAGCCAGAGTTTTCACCTTTTCATTTCCTTTGAAGCCCCGATAACCCGAGACCCAAACAAGGATAACTTTGATTGGGAACGGCCAGCTCACGAAGGCCAGGGGTGGTATTACGTAAGCTGTTTCAATCGACCACTTCTTACAAAAATTCAAGTTTCTTGGTACGAAGAGGTCGATTGAAACAACTTACGTAATACCACCCCAGGTTTTACGGTCCAGATTAAGCAAGACCCGTGACAAATGGCCTGGTAGTACAAAGGAAGATATGTAGCCCTTCCATATAAAAAAATTAAATCTACTGCAAAATAATTCAATGGTAGACAGAGCAATTAAAATGTAAACGTAAAAACGCAGCCCATAAACGAATCTAGTACTGCCATTCAAATAAAACTACAATTGTGAATTATTTTGTTGTTGTAATCGTTTGACTTTTCATTTTGTATCTGTCAAAAGTGGAGGGAAAGAGTGAAAATTGGCAAAACAAGCGTCTGTGGTGCTTTTATTTAAAAATATTTAATTTCACTTGAAATATTGGCATAAAAATAAAAGCTAGCCAAAATGCCGGAAGCAGCAAATATTCCTGCATTTCTGAAATATATAGAAATGGAGAATTTCAAGTCCTACAAGGGGCATATAGTTGTAGGTCCGATGAAGCAGTTCACAGCCGTCATCGGCCCCAATGGATCTGGTAAATATCATATTAAATAAAGTAATTCCCGAGATTAGTTGTTAATGCTTACAAACAAATAGGTAAATCAAACTTCATGGACGCTATAAGCTTTGTTATGGGTGAAAAGACATCGAGTCTTCGAGTGCGTCGCCTAAATGACTTGATACATGGTGCCTCTGTGGGAAAGCCTGTGTCCAGATCATGCTATGTTACGGCAAAGTTTATAGTTGGTGAGAGTACACAAATGGATTTTCAGCGAGCTGTTATTGGAGCTTCTTCGGAATATAAAATAAATAATAACGTAAGATTTAACTCTGACGGGTTTTTTGTCCTAATCTAAATTATTTTTGATCTTACAGAGCGTTACGAATACTACATATTTGCAAGAGTTGGAAAAGTTAAGGATTAATGTAAAAGCTAAAAATTTTCTGGTATTTCAAGGTGCTGTTGAAAATATCGCTATGAAAAGTGCTAAAGAACGTACCGCGTTGTTTGAAGAAATAAGTGGGTAAGACAGTTTTCTTATTATATTTATTTAACCCAGTAATGCTCGGATATCGGTTGGAATGCGATAACGCTGCTGGCAGCCCGTCGATCGACCATAAAGCCGACGACGGCCTCTAGTCTCACCACCGGAATAGTAAAGCGTCATCGTTTCGTCGATTCTTGGCGGGACGATCGTCACTGTCCCGGATACGGTAAGCCGTAGTTCCGATAGCGCAGCAACTGATTATTTTGCATTTCAACAATTCCATTGCTATGATTTCCTTGTGACTGGCGTGATGTCCTGTTCGTACATTCCACGCGGCGAATTTAAATTCCATTTTCAGAATGGCTCCTTGGCTGCCCCGGATGCAGTAGCATTATTCTGTGAATACTTATTTCGTGTATCCATGCGGTTTCTTGCCTAGTTTCTCTGTTCAAATCGGCAGATTGAACATCCTTCTCCTTTCACACCCAGGTCCGCGAATTTTTTCGACTCTCTGGAGCCTCTCGCTGAATTTTTGCACAGGGCCTCCAATTGTCTGGCCGCGGCACTGCTAATCAAGCCACTAATTTCTTTCTAGATCGGGATTACTAAAAGAAGAATACAATCGCCTCAAACAGGAGATGCATTCAGCTGAAGAAGAAACACAATTCACTTATCAAAAGAAAAAGGGAATAGCAGCTGAAAGAAAGGAAGCGAAACATGAAAAAATGGAAGCTGATCGCTATGCGCGCTTAAAGAAAGAATATGTATGAAATTTGTATATAAGCAGTATTTGTATGATTAACCTCTTTTTCTAGGGTGAAAAACAAATTCAATATCAACTGTTTCGTCTGTATCATATCGAGAAAGACATCAATCGACTTACTGAAGACTTAGAGGCAAAACAGAAAGAAATCCAAGCAGTCGAAAAGAAGAAGGAGTCAGCAGATGAATTTCTTAAAGAAAAGAAGAAGGAAGCGGGAAAGCTGAATCGGGAACTTGCAAAAACTGAGCAAGAAATGCGCGAAATTGTAAGATAAACTCTTTTCAAATTTATTTTGTTAAATTTACAAAAAACATTATTTAGGAAACTGAAATGAGCAAAAAACATCCCCTATTCATAAAAGCAAAAGAAAAAGTATCTCACTCCGAAAAGAAATTGCTTTCAGTTCAAAAAACTCTAGAGCAGGCAAAAAAGGCAGATGAAGCACATCAAGCTGATATAAGAGTGCTCGAGAAGGAATTAGCTGCTGTTGAGGCACTTAAAAAACGATTCGAAGAAGAAATCGAGGACGAATCACAGCGTCGTGGCAGTAACATTCATATGGAAGAAGGACTTGTACAAGAATACGATAGATTAAAGCAGGAAGCTGAAGCCACTGCAACACAATATCGCTCGAATTTAGATTCAGTCAATCGAGAACAGAAATCTGAGCAGGATTTGCTAGATAGCGAAACAAATCGTAAGGCATCAATTGATGAATCTTTGCAGAAAGTAAGCTCACAGCGAGAAGAAGCTATAAAACGCAAGGAAAAGCTTATGGATCATATTAAGTCAAGTCAAGCAGCTCTTGAAGATCAAAATCGAATAAAGGATGAGCTGAGACGTGATGTTGGATCATCAAAGGAGAAAATTGCTGAGAAACAGCGTGAATTAGAGAATGTCCGTGATCAGCTTGGCGATGCTAAAATTGATAAACATGAGGATTCTAGGCGAAAGAAGAAGCAAGAAGTTGTAGAGCTGTTTAAGAAACAAGTTCCAGGAGTTGTAAGTATATTTTACTTGGAAATTTTATGTTTTTTTTAATTCAACATTTAAACTCATAATTTAGTACGACAGAATGATTAATATGTGTCAGCCTACACATAAGAGATACAATGTGGCAGTAACAAAAGTACTTGGAAAATATATGGAAGCTATTATTGTTGATACTGAGAAAACTGCTCGAAGGTGTATTCAGGTAAGTTGTTAAATTAATTAATAAGCGCCAGTTCTAAAAATTAAATAAATACTTGATAGATTCTTAAAGAACAAATGCTTGAGGTGGAAACATTTTTGCCTTTGGATTATTTGCAAATAAAACCACTTAAGGAACGTTTGAGGTAAGTAAATAGAGGGCATTTAAGCTTCTATTCTTGCAGTTGCAATTTTTATACAATTCGTTTCCGCCATTACTATCGCGACTCTGACATCGGGGCATCGAGAAACTACTCGTTAGAGTGTTATGCCTCCTGAAAAGAGTTGAATCTCAACCAACCGACGGTATGCACATGGACCGGTGAAGAGCTAGAAAGGCTATGACAGGAGGAATCAGCAATGTAAAGAGCGAAGAAGAAAGAAGGAAAGTTATGTAGGTGGAGAAAGTGGGAAAGCGATGAACCGTGGTGCGCCGGAATTCGAACCCGGGACCTCTGAAATGGTAGTCAAACGCCTTACTCCCTAGACTACCGAGGCCCTTAGAGTGAGGGAATCCTGGGACCTGGGGCCTGTACTTCAAAACTAAGCCTGCTAGCCGAGGGTGTGATCGCTACAACTACGGACTAACTTACCTCGAGATTTTCTTCAGGAAGGACTTCTCCGTTGAAATAGCTTCAAGATCATAGCGGAGAAACGGAGACGTCTTGTGGAAGTTCAATATTCGGATATGTACCGACAGCTCCAAAATTTCGGAGGACGTCGGGCGGGGTTATATCTAAAGACCACTAACAGTTAACTCCTGGCATCTCCCACTGTACGCTGGTATCTTTTAAGCTGAAGTTCTGGGTATCTTTAAAGTCTGCCAGACAGTGAACTTCGAACTTAAAGAAGAATATAGGTTAGGTTAGTTTAGATAGGTGCCCCCTGATGTAAAAGTGTCGTTTCTTTGCTAAACCATCTCGAGAAAGGGGTCGCCAAATGTGGTTAACCTCTTTCTGCTTAGGGCCGCGCAGTGACAGATGTAAACATTCCTCCTCGTCCAGAATATTACAGCTGCTGGAAAAACCGTAGGTCTGAATGCGTCCCTATCAGACAAAGTCCGGTCAGCACTCCCATTATAACTGAGAGGTCTTGTCCTCCGAGGCTCAGTAGTGAAGTGTTTCGCCTGAGATAAAAGTGCCAGGTTATTTTAACCAAGGTGCATTTATTAAGATCCCTCCAATGGCTCTTCGCTTGTTGCATTATGTGCTGTTTGCTTCGGAGTTTAAAGCTGGCCCAAGACATACCAACCCTTTGTTTTCCTGGAAGGAGAGTGGCGATCGAGCTTTTCCTGGCCAGTTCGACAACTTTAGAACTTCCCTCTATATTTCGGTACCCGGGTACCCATGCGAGGAGGGTCCTGAACTGCTGAGCCTTCTAGTCAACAGATCTGTGACATTCAGAGATAGTTCTAGAGCTGTTTGTGTAAGAGAGCAGGCCTTACAGAGCTACTCGACTATATAATAAGATGTAGACAGTTCAATTAACGAGGTGAAGACGGCAATAAAATCGCGCTGAAAAATGGAAAACCTCCGGCAATAGATCAAGAAACGCCGAGATGATCAAAGCTGGAGGTAACTTCACGTTCTCATAACACATATGGCATTCGGATCGTGTCTCGTCGGCGTGGAAGAAATCGATCGTTGTGCTAATTTTGAAAAAAGACGACAGTGCAAGAAATACCACGGTAAAGCGCCGTCTTCGCCAACACGGATACCGAAGAAACGGACATCTTAAGCGACATTTTCCGCATCACCCGGTCATACAGGTTAAAAATCAATGCGGAAGAGACCAAAGTACTCAGAATGGACAAATCGAAAGCCAGTGTTCGCCTAGATAGAACCCAAATCGAACAGGTTCCGATGTTCAAATATTTGGGATCATTGGTTGAGAAAAATAAAGTGTCAGACGGCCGACGTTCACAGCCGCATCGGCTAGCCAACAGCAACATTCGCCCCGCTCAAGTGGTACATAGGGAAACGAACGAATATTACCATTAAAACGAAAGTACGCCTTAACAGAACGTTGGTCCTTCCGATTCTTCTTTATGGGTCTGAAACGTGGGCACTGCTCAAGCCAGACGTCAATAGCTCGATGTCTTCCAAATGCGATACTTGAGACAGATTCTCGGTGTCTCACTTCGCGGTCGCCTTCGAAACGAGATAGTTAGATAAAGATGCGATCAGCAGACATTGATTGAAGAAGAAATACGAAAACGTCGACTACGGTAGTTTTGACATATTTGCCGTATGGATGATGACCCCTTACCACGTAAACTTCTCTGGCAAGACCGCCCCGCAGACTAGAGAATTCAGCAATCGGAACCGAAGGAAACCTAGCTAAAAAATAACGAGGACGATTTAAAGAATCAACGATTATCAGTTATCAAGGCTCAATACGAACGAATCAATTTTGTGCGAGCTCGTTTATCTGTCGCCTTTTTTCACCGCGGACCCTTCTCTTTACCTCCCGGTGTGATTGCGAGTATTCCCGTTTAAGCTAATGGCGTTTGTCAGGGTTGCTTGTAGAGTTCACGTTATTATTAAGGGCCGCCTTGCGTTTTATTTTTTGCCAGGTTGTGTCCGAGATCTAGTGCGGTTGGTTTCTTTGGACATAACAAATGTTTGTTCTTCAATATTTGTTTCGTAAGAAGCGTTTTACTGGTTTAAGGTTTGTTTCAGATCTCCAGCAAATTCTCGTCTACTCTAACTGTCCCGCAGAGTGTCTATGTTAAATCGTCTAGGGTTTATGGGATTGCTTTGGACGTTCCTGATTGCGGCGATATTGAGTTCCTACTAGCAAATGGTGCTCACTTGCAGTGTCTGCTCCTCTAAAGCTCCTGATATCCTCCATCTGCGGCTGACCGCCACGTGATCTATTTGATTTCTCGTTCTACCATCGGGCGATACCCAGGTCTCCTTGTACATCTTCTTGTGACAAAAGTAAGTTCCACCTACCACGAATTGGTTGGAGCTACAGAAGTCAACTAAAAGCTCGCGGTTGCTGTTAATGACTTGGCCTTGATTTCCAATTGTGTTTTCGAGTCCCTAAACCTAACCTATCTTACCTTATATTATACTTCTAGAAAGATTGATTTGCGATTATATTTCAAATAAAATAAAATTAATTAAATTCCAGAAATATAAGCGAACCAAAAAATGTGAAATTAGTCTTCGATGTCCTAAAATTCGATCCACCTGAAATAGAAAGAGCAGTACTATTTGCAACAAACAATGCTCTTGTCTGTGAAACACCAGAGGATGCAATGAAAGTTGCCTATGAAATTGACCGCAGTCGATATGATGCATTGGCACTAGACGGTACCTTTTATCAAAAATCAGGTATCATCTCCGGCGGCAGTCATGATCTAGCTAGAAAGGCCAAGAGATGGGACGAAAAGCACATGGCACAATTGAAAATGCAAAAGGAGAAACTAAATGAAGAAATGAAGGAGCTTGTTAAAAAATCAAGGAAACAAAGTGAATTAGCTACTGTTGAGAGTCAGATTAAGGTTTGAAAAAAAAAAGAATTCGTTTGTTGTAATTAGTTTTATTAATACGAAATTGTAGGGTTTAGAAAACAGACTTAAGTACAGTATGGTGGATTTGGAGCAATCAAAAAAAGCCATAGCTGCTTTTGATAGACAACTTCTGGACTTACAAAATCAAGTGGATGAATTTGGGGTAATTTAAAACACAACTTAGAAAACAAATATTATTTTTATAACTTTTACAGCCGAAAATAAGCGAGATTGAAAGAAGAATGCTACAACGCGATCAGAAGATACAAGAAATCAAAGAAAATATGAACAACGTTGAAGATAAAGTATTCGCTAGCTTCTGTCGACGCATTGGCGTACAAAATATTCGTCAATTTGAGGAGCGTGAACTTGTAATGCAACAAGAAAGGGCCAAAAAGCGTGCAGAATTCGAGCAGCAAATCGATACAATTAATAATCGACTGGATTTTGAACGACAAAAAGATACTACAGGTAGGCATGGCTTTAGCAGAATTTTAAGAGAAGATTATTTCTTGATTTTATAATTTGAATTTTAATAGTAAATGTACAACGCTGGGAGAGAACAGTACAGGATGAGGAAGACACATTGGAGACGCTTAAAGTAACAGAGGCACGCTATCGTAAGGAAATCGATCAAGATAAAGAAAAGATCGAACAGCTTAAGCAGCAGAAGGTCTCGAAGAAGGTTTCGGTTGATGAAATGGAGGAGGAAATATCAAAGGTATAATAATTAATTTCTATAAAATAATATGATTGTAATCCTTATATATAAATAAAAGGCTAGAAGAGAAGTTGCAAATGTAGCTAAAGAAATTCATTCACTCACAAGTCAAGCTTCCGCAATTGAAGCGAAAATTGAAACTAAAAGAAATGAGAGACATAATATACTGCTTCAGTCTAAGGTAATTAACATACTATAATTTAGGCAAGTTTATTAAATGTAAATTGTAGATGGATTGTATTGTCATTCCGCTACTTAAAGGATCTTTAGATGACGCAGTTCGTCAAACAGATTCTGAAAGTGGTACAACAACGACGGCGATGATTTTGGAGCGGGAGAATAAGTAATTAATTTTATTTTATTTAATAGAATGAAATTTCACAAAAAAATATATTTTCCAGCATTGAAGTTGACTATAGCACCCTACCACGTGAATATACAAAACTACGAGACGATTCACACTTTAAGAAAACAAACGAATCCCTTCAAAAGGAGCTACAAAGTAAACTGGACATTTTGGAGCGGATTCAAACACCAAACATGAAAGCTATGCAGAAATTAGATCGTGTTACAGAAAAAGTCGCATCAACAAATGAAGAATTTGAAAATGCTCGTAGAAAAGCTAAACGAGCTAAAGCAGCATTTGAAAAGGTTAAGAACGAACGGGCTGATCTATTTAATCAGTGCTGCACTCACATCTCAGAAGCAATCGATGGAATTTACAAATCTCTTGCAAGAAACGAAGCTGCACAGGCTTACCTGGGCCCAGATAATCCTGAAGAACCTTACTTAGATGGTATAAATTATAATTGTGTCGCTCCCGGAAAACGTTTTCAACCTATGAGCAATCTTAGTGGTGGCGAGAAAACCATTGCTGCTCTAGCATTATTGTTTGCTATTCACAGGTAATTAAATATCAAATAAAAAACTTAAGATTGATTTAGTAATATTGTTGATCAGCTACCAACCAGCGCCGTTTTTTGTTCTGGATGAAATTGATGCTGCTTTAGATAATACCAATATCGGCAAAGTAGCTTCATACATACGAGAAGATGCTACCAATTTGCAGACTATTGTTATTTCGCTTAAGGAAGAGTTTTATGGACATGCTGATGCTCTTGTTGGAATATCTCCAGCGGTAATTTTTTTATATTATATTTGAGAGTTATTGGGATAAATAATAATTATAACCTACAGGTCGGGGACTGCTTGATTTCCAATGTGTACTTGTTTGATTTAACACAATTTCCTGGATAAATAATGAAAGTTTCACATGCGATACATCTATCTATCTATAATTAACATACAATAAAATAATTTTTTCAGTAAATATTGGTTGCGAATTATTTATGATTATTGATTCATTAGGCTGGTCTTCCACTGGAAGCCTATTCGAGCGGCTACGAGCTTTCGCTATATGAGCGGCTACACGCGGCTATGCGCGACATATCCAACATAAAGAATTTCATATAAACATCGTCCACTGCAGGCGACTAAGCGTATTCGAGCGTGCCGCGTGAATCCGATTTGATTTCAATCAGAAAAGGATTTTCTCCAAAGCCTTCTATATTTACAAATCACGCCCCAACGAATTTAAGTGAAATATCAAACTCCCCTTAAAAACGAGGGCAACAAGTTTTTCGTGTCGCGGAAAGTGCTGTTTGAGTGAGTTTTTATTAAAAATAATAGTTATTTTATCAAAATAAAAAGCCTATGCAAAAGTGCCCAGGATAAGTATCATAAGTTAGCAATTTAAATATATATTATTAATAAGATTCGTTTGCGGGATTTATGATAGCCATGGTGGACCTTGTTGAGCTTAAGGAACAAACTGCAGCAAGCACTACTTAACCAACAAGATAATAGCGGTCTTGTATAGCCAACCTGTAGACGTAGTATCATACGGGAACGTTTCGCAGGAGTCTGTCTGAAGTTAGAATCAGGGATTGGCGCTATGGTATCCAAAATATATTGGAATTCTTTGAGGGTCATACGATAAGGATCGAAGAATTTAAGGGCATTTTCCTCTAATTCGCTATGTAGATGATGGAACTCCCCCAAACACATCCCCTTTTCCAAAATAGGGTAAACCCAATAAGTTCGCCTTTTTTTATTAATCGTACGCCTCATCCACGTAAAATTTTCCAATATCCTCTTCTTCCATCACAATATTATTACGTCAAAGCTCTCTTCAAACTGAACAGCACGTCGCTTGTAGTCGCTTATCTCAGAGCTGCTTGTAGCCGCTCATGTAGCGGAAGCGCGTGCCCGCTCGAATACCCTTCCAGTGGACGACGAGCATTATAACTTTATAGTTACTGTGTGGCGTGGACTTTCTTCTTGCCGATAGCTGGTAATCGATTTTAGCTGCATCATCAGTATCATTTGTGCTACAGACATCTGCGGGCCTTGGCTTATCTTCTTACATCGTTCTCGGTCTTGCGTCGATGTGCTGCCATTTCTGCGCAGTTGGCTGAATTTTCGAATGCAGCCTTTGATAATATCTGAATTGTGCATGTCCATTTTTATGTCGTCTTCCAATCCTTATGAGGCCCCTAGACCAGCAGTCGTCCTACAACACGTGATATGCTCAACGTCGTCGTCTTCGCCTGTGTGTATTCAGGGAATCAAGAGGTCACCTGGAGTCCACGGCCTGTTAGGCGTATCCCTCAAGTCCTCAGTCAGACTGAGTAATGTTTGGCCTTCGTCGGGCCGTACCTGGCGATCTGACCTACAAGGCCACGGCGTACCGGAGGCGAATTTGGGCTCTAAAGTTGCTTGTTTCTTTTAATGGCACGCCAATGCATTTGGGTTGCTGACCGCTGCCCTAGGCATACGACTCCATCCAGAGAAAGAAGCTACTACTTCAGATCCTACTCGAATTAGGTATACCAGCTAAACTAGTACATCTGAATAATTAACTCAACCTCGACATTTGCCCGAGTAAGAGTTCAGAACCCTCTTATAGATGCCTTCCAACTTAATAAAGGGCTCAAACAGGGGATGGACTGGCGCATACGCTCGTCAATTCAGCGAAACTACACGCTGGTAAACAAATCTGCTCAGTGATGAGTTTTTGAATTTAACCGATAAAACCAAGGTAATGCAGTAGACACGAGGAAATAGAGCAACGATAGATGAACATAAATTAGAAGTAGTGGACCATTTCGCATACTTAGGGTCAACCGTGATGAATAAAAACGAAGACATCAATAGCAGAATTCTACTCGGAACCTTTTTCGCACACCGTAAATTGCTGAAATCTCGAGTAATACATCGAAAGACGAAGTTTACACTATATAAGACACTAATTTGCCCTGTCATTATGCTATGCCTGTTATTTTGAGAAGCATTATAGGCCCAATTTGTGAGGAAGGAATATGGAGAATCAGATATAACAGTGAGTTATATCAAATCTATGACGACATAGACTTAGTGACGTTCATAAAACTCAATAGACTTCGCTGGGCTGGACACGCCGATTGCCTGCCGGAAGACAGAGCAGCCAAGATGGTCTTCACTGGCATCATCCAAGGAGAAAGATCCGTAGGCAGGCCGAGGAAAAGATGACAGGATGCGGTTGTAGCCGAAGCGGAGAATCGAACTGGCCAGAAATTGAGAAGACTGGAGGAAAAGGTTAGAGGAGGCCAAGGATATAGTTGGACTGTAGCATCATTGGAAGAAGAAAAAGAAGTCACACTGGTAATGACTTATTGATGTTTCTGGCGTATGGGGCCATCCTGTTTTGTAGGAGAATGGAGAATATTTTATAAGCGGTACTCAACAACGTTGTACCGCGATAATTAGCGCACGCTGTAATACCTCCTTTTTCATGTATCGAGCCTTTTCTTCAGTCTTTCGAGCCTTTTCTTCTTTTCTGAGCTCTTTATATTTCTCTTCGCGTACCCGTGTTCTCTGAGACTGCTGGATTGCTCGGTACGCAGCATTCTTACGTTCAGTTGCCAGCTTGCATTCATTATCGAACCAGTCGTTCCGATCTCTACGACTTCTGGCTAAGACCTAAGTGCCAATTAAAATATTTTTAAGGCGGGTCCAGGCCTCGTTGACAGCATCCCATCCCCAGGGCTTAGGGCGAGTTCTAAAGCAAGACCGAAGCTGTTTCTGGCCATTTCATTGCGTAGTGCAGCTGTGTTGATTCGAGCTTGTAGAAATATATGTTATAGAAATTGAAAACGGACCCCAGTCTTAGGCTGCGTTGAAGCTACACGCAGCTGACTGCAAATTAAATGCAGCGGCTGATTATTATCAGTATTCAAATGGCGAGTATTGAAGTTTTTTTGCGTCATATTTTGAACGCATAAATGGAATATTTTGCAGTTAGCTGCGGAACTTGAACGCAGCCTTATTATCTGAGAGCTATATCCATTCTAAAGTTTACATATGCCCTATCAGAAAACGGAAATAAATAAATTCTGCGAGATAACCAAGAGCTTTTCTTCTACATTTTAAAGGCTAGAAAAGTTGCCCAGTTGGCATTTACAAATTTTATTTATTTTTTTTTATTATTAATTAAGTAAAACTGCTTTCAATAAAAGTTCCTGCATTTATTTTTTTTTTCTATGTTGATTTTTTTTAACTGAGAGACAAATTTATAACAAAATTAAAAGAAGTCTTGTTGATATTCTTTTTTCTTTTAAGTAGACTTGAAATTAGATTTGGCTTTGATTACGGGGGAAAAACATAAATATGGCAGAATAATTGCAACAATATTTTTTTTTGTTCTTTTCTTTTTTAAAGAAAACAATTTCCTTTTTAGAATTTCAATAATAAAGATTTTTTTTTGTTTTATTTTTTGTCTACTGAAATAAAAGATTTCACCTGATTTCAGCTTTTCACTGTTCCTTTTGACCTAAAATTGTTGTGAAGATGAAAGAATGTTGTTATATAAAAATATAGAATAGAAATAGTAAATGGGCTTACATTGCTACATATTTCAGGCTATCACAGTGTGTCTTATACTCCATTGGAGTATTTAGAGGTAGGTTTAGTATTCTCCGCAGAGTATCCCGAATTCGAGCCGTACTAGCTTGATCAGTCGCTGTACGGTTCCATACTGATAAACTATCCTCCTGAAATTTTAGTGCAAATTTAGTAATATTGTGATATATTATTTAATGTAGCAATCTTACCGGATATTTTGTAGTCAATACTATCCCACATATTTCTTGACCAACAAGAAATTGCTCGCCTAGCATTGCCATACAAACGTTCTCCCAAGCCCTATCGATTTTGTTCTTCCGTAAACGAATAACCCATTGACCACCTTTAGCATTACTCGGATCCTCCCACATAGGTTTTATCCCTTGTTTAAATAGGCTTAGCTCTCTGTATGGCTTTAGTGCCGTTGGTCTTACTAAATGGCAGTATAATGCCCACCATTGTTCGACTGTGGCACATCGTCCCACAAAGTGGAGCGACTTACTGTAATCGGTAGCACGATGTGTTCCTTTTCTTGCAAACCAAAGACAATAACTATACTGAAGTTTATTTTCATTTGGACCAATTTCTAGAGGTGGAAGCTTATCAACATCCACTTCATTCTCTATGTCACTTTCATCGCTGTCAACCAAATCGGGCCATAATTTTCTGTGTAAATTTTATATTGAGTTTTAATAGCAATTACTTAAATTAACGCAAAATACAATGTAAAATGCATAAATTATAAGTTACAATCTCCGATATTTTATTCAAATTTATTAAATATGTAAATATCCGCACGTTTTGACAAGTGCATAACCTAAAAATAGTCTCACACAAAATATATATAAGGGGATGCACTTACGGTTCATATTGTTTAATTGGTGCCTTTTCCATTTTTTTGTAAGTTTTTACAACAGTCGTTTGCTATAAAATTAATTGGATTTATCACAGATGTCCTATTATAGTGCAAGCTTTTCTTATATATTTTGAAAAATCAAAATCTCGCTCAGATTAATTTGTACACAACACAGATGACTGAAGTAAGTATTTTATATTGGAATATCTGACATATCTGTGCTGGAAAGTTGATAAGTTCTTATTGGAAATCGCGAATGCTGCCACATGAAATTGGTAAAAAAGCGGTGCAGGTGTGGCAGAATACGCGGTCAACTGTTAAAATTCACGGTTAAGATCGTCCTGAAGGAAGTAACATTTCAAGAGATTGATGGAATTGTATAAGGGGGTGTGCGTGGGTATTTATATATTTTGGAACAGGTCGGAAAATGGAGAAGTGACAAGGAGCGAGAAATTTTAATGTAATTGTTTTATTATTATGCGTTATTATGGAGAAGATAAAAACAAGAAGTTTTGTTAATATAACTTCAAAATCCCCGTTTAGCTTAAGGAACAGTAGAAAAGGTAAATGTATTTCTATCTCTTCTTGAAACCATTTTTTATTGTTTGGTTTCCCGCCAAAATAAATAATATTAATCAAATTGTTAGTTTAGAAGCAGCAACTCAATTGTTTTTATTAAAATCAATACGCGAATTTATTCTTTCTATATATTGAGTGAATAGCAACAACTAATGGAAATAATAGAAGATATTTTGAATATTGTACAGTTGAATCTCGATTAACCGGGGGTCTGTTCAAGATTTCTGCTATAGCGGCTTTAGTAGCAGAATTTTTAAACTGTCAAATTACAGCAAAGCAAGAAAAAGCTGCTATATCTTGAACGCAAAAAAGCTGCTAGCATAGCTTTGTGTTAATGTATGTGTATGAGTATTTCTTGCAGTCAACTATTCCTCTCCCTACAATTAGAAAAAAGCCTGGCCGTGCAGTTGCAATCCCTAAATTTATTATTTAATATCCCAGCGGGAAATGGAACCATACTATCATGCAAACTTGACGCCTTCCGTGGAAGGTGCGATGCATGACTCTTTATTAGACATCTTGTAGGACATTTGTACAGGCATGTCCTAGGGAGGAAGCAGTTGAAACTTTTTGATTTGCTTACCCCTAGATTCCATGGAAGGAATAAAGTATGCATGCCTCCTTATTGGACACCTTATAGGATTTTGAAAAGAAAGGAAGCAGTTTAAGCTTTTCAGCGTGCCTTTCCCCTAGGTATACCTTCCACCAAGCTTCCTTCGAGATCAACTTTGAATGGATGACGAATATTTGAACTGTTTCATTTTTTTTCTTTGAACTTTTACTGCTTCCACAGGCCTTCCAGAGGGAAGGCCTGACAACATTTCCCGCTGGGATGTATTAATGTCAACAAAACCTCACTCGAGTCAGTCATTTTGGCAAAACGACCAATGACATTTACACACACATGTATGATTTACGTAGCTGCTTTCTTGCTTGCAGTCGAAACTGCGAGCAACAAAAAGCAGCTACATTAGCAGCTTTTCTCGAATCTTGAACGCAAAAATAGCAGCTTCGTTAGCAGCTTTTTTGCTGTTTTGAACAGGAAAAGCATGACAATGAGGCAAGTTACACGGCATAACATTTCTTCCATCAACACTTCCAATAATTCCAATAAACCGGTTTTATAGGCAAGGGGTCGCGGGGAAGTTTGTTACTTGTGCATCCCAAAAAATTCTCGACTGCACAGAGCAACACACTAACACAATCATAACTTCATTCTCGGGGTTGCTCGGGATCTACGAAAATGACTTAAAGTTTGTACACAGCTACAAAGACAATAGAATTGTTACACGAAAAAATGCAGAACAGTCAGTTTATCGTGTAATTCGTATAACACGCACAAACCGGTTTGTTACAGCAGAAAGTGTTATGCCGTGTAACAAGCCTCAATAGCTGCTAAAAGCTGCTATAGCAGAAATCTTGAACAGACCCCGGGTTGCCCAGGACCATGCTTGACACGGATAATCGAAATCCCGGTTAGTCGAGTTTTAATATAATAATATATTAACGTCCAGGCTGAACAGGGAGCTGTTGCTGTTCTTGAAATGAAAAAATTTTAATAGGGTGATTAATGTTAAGAGAGAAAAATTGATTAGTAAAGATGCAGCAAAATATTACATGAATGGGGCTCTGTCGTCTCAGCTACTTTGAACAGTGGTACTGCAAAGGGCTCGTCCAGGTCGTCTTCCTCTTCTATATCTAAATTATCGTCAATTTGCAGCATGGCCCTTCATATTGCTGGCACAGCTTCGTGCAGAACAGTCCTGCATGCCTACATCCACGCCAACCTCGGCAGTCTGTATTGCTTTGCAAATTATATGTATAAGCTGAAGAAGCCTCTCGGCAGCCGGAGCTCTCAATGTTGCAATGGGAACCAATCCATTTTTTGTCAAGTTCCACGTCCTCTGCTCTGGATCCAAGTAGTTTCCCATGCACTGTTGCACCTCATGAAAAATTCTGAAGTCGTGTTTTTGAGGAGCAGCTTCAGTAGGAGGCCTGGAAGACCTGTTTGTTGATTCCTTGTAGGTTGATAACAGGGGTATTGCTTATACCTCAGCTTGTTCAATGTTTAAAAACGCAATCAGAAATTTCTCAGCAGCGACTGTTATTTCCTTTGAATGGGCTGAACGATCAGTGAATTTAATAGTGTAAGTAACGATAGTGGTTGAAAAACGCGAACGTAGAGTAGCAGAGGAAATATACATTGAAGATCATGGGCAAAAGAGTCACCAAATGTTCTTGCCCTATCCACAAGTAGATCCGCCTTTTAATTTTCCTCAATACCAACTTGTAATGGTACCCAAACTAGTTGAATAAATTCAAAATCAGCGGCAATAGTTCTAATTACATTGATCAAGTAGTTTATTTTCCTTCCCATAAGTGCTAAACAACCATTTAGGCTGTGAATTGATTGCAATTGCAATTTTGCTAACATTGAGTAATCGAGCATTCATCATGGCGAGTTTTATGGCAAGGAGCTCAGTGGACAGAATGGATATGCCATAAATGGATCTGTATATGAGATCACGCTTTCTGTCAATAAACGAGATACCAATTCCTATTTTGTCTTGAGCAATCAGAAGGGAGGGAGTGAGTTTCTCTTCTCTCGCATGAGTATGGAGATAACTTCTCTGTGAACTTGTTATTTTTGTCCCAAGGTTATTAAGAAGATTATTATCAAAAAGCCTCAAATTAAGTAATCAACTGAAGCTTGAAACTGCCTAATGTGCACTGCCTGGTGTTAGTTAAAGCCGGGCCTTTACACAAGAAGTGAACAAATGTTCGACTCGTTCGTCTCCCCGCAGCTACGGGAAAGACGTTTTACGGGGTTACCTAGCAGCGTGGTTCTCAATGGTCCAATGTCCCGTGATGATATCGTAATTCTGACAATCATTCTGGAAATATCTCGCCGGGGTCTGTTTAGGAGGCCTATAGTTCTTTCTTTGTTGCAATTGGAATAAGTCGTCCTAGATATAGTACAGGTATTTAGTGCTCTCTACCTTTGGCTGATAGGTAGTATTCAAAAACTGCTTTTTTGTCCGCGCCTATTAGGGTACTGACAAGCTTGGTTTTCGTGACCCGAGAGACACCCCCTGATTTGCTAAGTAGTCGGCTATAATCAATGTGGTGGGGGTATCAATCAGGGAAGGAGAAGAGAAACTCAATTATCCTGTAAATATGCAATATAATTGTGCGATGCTTTCTACATGTAAAAATACGCGAAACGTCCAACTTCGCTGCTTGATACTTCCGCCACTACCTCGATACGTCTCGGTTGCGAATTTTTGGCTGACGCGCTATGTTCAGAAGAATTTTGAAAAGTCGGGATAAAGTCCGCAAAGGTACAATAGCACAAAGAGGCTTTGCAGCGTTGATAAATCCGATACTTGCCTGCTTTTAATTATAGCTTTAAAAATTAAAACTGCATTTTTTGTTAATCTTTTCACAGATCATTTCATACTTATATCAGAAAACAAACGTTTGTTAAATATTTTGCTAGTTTTTACTAAAGTTTTTTTTTGTGTGAAAATGGATGACCAACATACACTATAGCACCGCCGCATCCTAGCTGGAAGTGCGAGAAGGGAGTAAGGAAGACTTGTTCGTCTGTTTTCCTTTGTCAAGAACTAGTGGCAGCTTTCACTTGATCTATTAATTTTTTTTTCTGATTTGTTAATTATGAAATTTAGAGGTCTGGCGACAGCACACGCGCGCTGATTCCACGCGCTTAATTCTTCAACACTTGAATCAATAAAACGTGAGAACTAAGAAATTCTTTCTTCACCTGCAGATAAGTAAAGGCTTTTGGGCAACGTGTATTCTATCTCAAGAAAGCAAACCACAAAATATTAACTTTAACCTTTTTTTTATTATGACTTATGACCATTTATGACTTAGAAACTTGAATATCAGTGCGGAAACATGTGGCTACATTCTTATTTTCATCAACAATTGAAATTTCAATAGTCGCTCTAACTTCAGGATAGATCGAGGCGATTGGGAACAACAGTTTGTATGTTACATCTTCGTCGGCATCCAATGGACAGTAGGCTTCATCCATAAGGTTTTTGCATACATCAGCTACATTTTCTGGTAATGCATAAGGTACAGTGATTCCGAGAACGGTAGCTAAAACGTCAGCCTTCAATGCTTTGGCAGAGTTTACTAAAAAATATTAATTAATGTAGAAAAAATTTAATAATCGTGTAATCTTGTATAATCTTACCTAGAGTAAAGTCCACTTCTACTTCAGCAGATTTTCCTTTAATCACCTTGCAGGGGGGAGTATCACAACCAGCTATGCGAACTGCATTCGTTGGTGGCTTTCCGTCACCTGTTAGAATAGTATATGCCAATTATTATTATACAATTATTTATAAATAGCATCGCACAAGGTGTACTTACAGTTGTTGACTGCGGTGGCCATCGATAAGGCAATTAAAGCAGCAAAAACCACGAAACGGAACATGATGAATGATTGTTTTTCTACCGGCTCGTAATCACGACTAGTAGCTACTAAGTCTAACCAAATTGTTTTATACTCAAAGACATTTCAGTTATCTCAGGTGACTTTAAAGTGTCTGGATTAATTATTGCGCGCAATCAGATGATAAAATAATCATAATTTTCGATGAGATAAATAAATTTTAGACGATCACCATTGATAATGCTTAGCTCGAGACGTAGCACCTGGGCATACACCTGGCAAAGCGTAGATTAAATTTTAACCATTTTCTTTTTGTTATAAATTTAAAAGAGGCTTGCTTGTACTTTAGCAACAGATACTTAAAGCATTCATCATTGACAAAAAAAGGAAAGTACGTTTCTCAAGTAGAATTTTATCGATTATCGCAACAATGTATGTATATAAATATATATGTACAAACATTTAATATCACGGTCATCTTAGTTAATAAATTTAGTATTATTTATAGAGATTATGGTACAATAAAAGAATGTGCCTACATTATTTTTACGTTTATTACTTTGTACTAAGATTATTTTTATTTTTGATTTGGTGGGTGGTAACTAGTATTAGACTTTGCATAAGGATATAGTGTAAGCAACTAGTTCCATATAATTGTTTATTGCACTTATTGGGTTCAAATATATTTCCTGCCTTGCTAGTTTTGAAACAAAACAGTTTTTGAGGTGTTTTTGTATAGCTTCATGGAAAAAAAGAAAATAAGTCGTACGAAAACTTTCCAGTCCGAATTGAAGATAAGTTCTTCGGCAGTTTAAATCGCATTAGCTAGCGTTTTTATGAATCAAAATTGCCGTACTTTACTAGCCTATTAATAATCTTATTTACAGGAAAATTTCACTCATTTTGATAAGTAAGTCTGGTAAAACTTTTCTACTGTAAAAGTTTAACCAGATTGTGCAATATCTAATTACTTTCTTGATTTAGACTTGTCATACAGAATCCACCTTGAACGGTGGGCTTAGTTACAACTTGTAGAAAAATCTCTTGCCGTACAGGAATATATGATCTTACCTCCAAAAAATAGGGGGATTTAACTCAAATGCAGCTAATTGTAACTTTTAGACGACACCGTCTAAAATAATTTAGGTGTTAACTAATATTTTGGTGCCGGTGCCGGTGCCGTACAGTTTGCAATGATCTTGAAGCCTACGGATCCACAGTAGGACAAATTGCCAAAAAGCCGGCCAAAACATCAAAAAGTTAAGTAATCTTCGTGAAATTGTATACGCGGGGGTTTTCGAGGTCGCTGATTACGAATTTGATATTATTTTTTCAAAAAACAAGATGGCGGTGGTATAAGACGACAGGTAGGACGATGCCTTAGACGGACTTCCCGCTGTGACGTTCTTCAATACCTGCGCAGCGGAAACTTTCCCACTTGCACGTAGGCTCATCCGCGTAGCATAAGAGAGTTCTTCTAGGCTGTGGTATTCTCTCAATTTCTCGGGTTTTCGCCTTTTGGACCTTTCACTGCTATCCGAAAAACTTGTAGAAGGTCGACCACCCTTGCCTTTGTCTCCGCAGTACTTTGAAAATATGCGCCCTCCGATAGGATCAATTGATCGCTCAGCCAATCCGCATTCTTGTTGAAAAACCACTCCTCTTTTCGGCGAGTCTCTTTCCATAAAGAACGCAATTTGTACATGACGTATTTCAAATTTTTCTTTATTTCTTCAGTCATGAAGTATGCAAATCCCAATTGGAGCGTCATGTGCTTCTCAATAGTGAGAGCTAATTTGTCAGCGGGTTCAGTAGAAAGAGCATCTTTAATTAAGCAGAAGATCTCTTTTCGTGTTAATTGAAGTACTCTTTGGGTTCCTGAAAACATAAAAAAACGTTAAATTTAGTCGCTTCGACTAAAATTTAACAACAAAGAAAAGCATTAAAACGCAGAAAAAAACCCAATACTCGATATGCCCCGGCAAATACAAGAAAATTTACAAAATAATATTTAATTCGTGATCAGCAACCTCGAAAACCCCCGAGTACCGAATCTTCTTCTTCTTTATACTCCTTTAATCCCTCATGGGACATAGGGCGGAAACAGTTGCCCTCCAGCGGACTCTGTTTTGCGCGACAGCTCTTAGCTCCGACCAGGATCTCCCAGTTGTTGCGGCTTCTTCTAGTAGGGTTCTCCTCCACGTTGTTCTAGGTCTTCCTACTCGACGGGAACCTTGCGGATTCCAGTCAAGGGCCTGTTTGGCTAGATTTTCGTTTTCGCGTCGCAAGGTGTGGCCAACCCAATTCCATTTCCTTCGCCTGATTTGATCGTCTATCCTTTCTTGGCCGGCACGGCGCCATAGTTCTTCGTTTGAAATTCTATCTTGCCAGCGGATTTTTAGGATACGACGAAGGCATCTGTTGATGAAGACTTGTAGGCGCCCTGTGATAAATTGGGTGACTTTCCATGTTTCGCAACCATACAAAAGAACTGCCTTAACGTTGGAGTTGAACAGCCGCAATTTGGTGTTAGTGGAAATCACCGTTGATCTCCATATGTGGGACAGGCATGCATAAGCGCCTCGTGCTTTATTTATTCTGGAACTGACGTCTTCTTCTGCCCCGCCATTTTCGGTAATAATGCTACCGAGGTAGCAGAATTTATTTACCAGTTCCACGTCACGGTTATTCAGCGCTGTTCGTTCGTTGGTGTTTGCATTTATCCGCATTTCTTTAGTTTTAGTCGGATTTAGCCTTAAGCCTGCTGGACTACTTTCTGTTGCTAAATTGTTTAACATGTTTTTGAGGTCCTGGTGTCTGTGGGCCAGCAAACAGATATCATCGGCGTAGTCGAGATCCTTAAGGCGGTCTAACAAACCCCATTGTATGCCGCCTGTTCTACTATCTAGAGCGCCGACAAGGATGTCATTTATTACTATAAGAAATAGTAAAGGCGAGAGTAGGCATCCTTGTCGTACTCCTGAGCTCACCTCGAAGCTGTCGGATAATTTTCCATTATGGAGAACTCTGCATTTGGAATTGTTATATAGGGCTTTTATCAATTCTATTATTTTATCAGGCAGTCCACGTCGCCGTAGTGCCTGCCATATAAAGCTCCTATTGACCGAGTCGAACGCTTTCTCATAATCTACGAAAGCAAGGTAAAGGGGGGATCGGAATTCAGTAGACTGCTCCACTATTATTCGTAAGGTGTTGATATGATCAATACATGAGCGGCCCTTCCTGAATCCGGCCTGCTGCCTCCTAAGCGTTCGGTCTACTGCCTCACTTATCCTAGATAGTAATATATGGGACAAAATTTTGCCCACAGTAGATAGTAAACAGATGCCTCTCCAGTTGTCGCATATTGTTAGGTCCCCCTTTTTTGGTATTTTGACTATGATACCTTCCGTCCAATCCTCCGGAAAGGTACAGGTGTTCCATGCTATTTCCAGGATTGGCTGAAGCGCATCTGCTATGAGGCTTGAGTCGGCTTTCAACAATTCTGGCGGGATGCCATCTTTCCCAGCTGCTTTACCATTGGCCATCGCATGAATTGCGGTTACTATTTCCGTCTTGGATGGGGCCCGGGTGGTGATTCGAATTGGCTGTGCATTGTTGCTGGTTTCCTGAGGTTCCTGTGTAAATGAACCATTCAGGGCGGCGAAGAAGTAATCTCTCCATCTTTGGAGCTGCTCCTCGTCGCTGCACAGCAGCCTTCCATCCGCACTCTTAACGGCATGCTTTTTAGTAGAGTGCTTTCCCGAGAGCTGTTTAGTGATTTGGTACAGCACCTTACTGTTGCCTGTGTTTGCCGCGTTTTCCGCTTTTTCTGCGAGCTCATTTATCTGCTGCCTTTTATCACGCCGGACACTTCTCTTTACCTCCCGGTGTAATTGGGAGTATTCCCGTTCCAGTTGATAACGTATTTCAGGGTCGCTTGTAGAGTTTACTTTATTTTTGAGGGCTCTCCTGCGTTCTATTTTTTGCCAGGTTGTGTCCGAGATCCAGTGTTGCTGGTTTCTTTGGACATAACCGATGCTTGTTTCCGCAGCCGTCAATATTGCGCCCTTTGTTCTACTCCACAGCTCTTCAATATTTGTGTCGTCAGAAACGTTGTGCTGGTTTAGTATTAGTTGTAGATTTCCAGCAAATTCCCGCTTTTTAACGCTCTCCCGCAGAAGATCTACGTTGAATCGTCTACGGTTTATAGCATCGCGTTGTACGTTTCTGATTGCGGCGATTTTAAGGCGAATAGTTGCTACAACCAAATGGTGGTCGCTTCCAGTGTCTGCTCCCCTGAAACTCCTGACATCCTCAAGGATAGTTCTCCATCTGCGGCTGACGGCCACATGATCTATCTGATTTCTCGTCCTACCATCGGGCGATACCCAGGTCTCTTTGTGTATCTTCTTGTGACAAAAGTAAGTTCCACCTACCATAAGTTGGTGGGAGCTACAGAAGTCAACGAAAAGCTCACCATTGTTATTGGTAACTTGGCTTAGACCTTGATTTCCAATTGTTTGTTCAAGGCCGGTGTTGTCACGGCCGATCTGTGCGTTTAAGTCACCCATTAATACAATGAAGTCTCCCCTTGGAATAGAGCGAAAAACCTCATTCAGCCGCAAATAGAACTCGTCTTTGATGTCATCTTCAGCGTCCTCAGTTGGAGCATAGCATTGGACTACCGTAGTACTTCTTAGTCTGGTACGCAGGCGCACGGTAATAATCCTTTCAGAAACTGGTGACCAGCTAATGAGGCTGGACCTGGCTTCTTTGGTGAGTATTACACCAACGCCACTCCTACGGCTTTCAGTTTCGTTTCTCCCAGAATATAAAAAGGACTCACCATTTGGGCAGATATGTTCCCCCGCATCGGGCCATCTGGTCTCGCTAAGTCCCATGATCTTGATTTTATATCGATTCATCTCGTTGAGGACTTCATCCAGCCGTCCCTCAGCCAGCAGTGTTCTCACATTCCATGATCCGATTCGTGTCCTTGTTCGAAAAGCAAAGGTCGTCGTCGTGTTGTCCATCCGGTTCCGAGGCATTGTTTGCCGATTCGTAGCAATGGTGTTTTTTATGGGAGCGGGTTGCTAACCCTCAGCCCAACCGATTTAAAACTCTGTTTTGTGGCGCAGAGAGTTCGCCATTCGCCCGTCTCCCGTTAGCTCCTTCCGAAGAAGTACCCCAGGGGGCACCGCGGGGAGGTGGGATTAGGACTTGCTAACAGGTCTGCTAGGTGTTTGTCTGCAGTGACTTTTCTCGGGTTTTGGCAGAGGTGGCAAATCGGGTACCACCACTTTCCGAGGTCTTTGTTAGCCGTTTGCCCCCTAAATGCGAGTACCGAATGCCATCCGCGAATATGCATTTTTTCATGTGGTCGTCCGCCATATTTTGTTTTTTGAAAAAATGATGTCAAATTCGTAATCAGCGACCTCGAAAACCCCCTTTTATATAGTTTCCAAGAGATTCCTTGCCATTTCGGAACTTTTTGTCGGTTTCATTACCCCCTGCTGTGCAACGATTTTTTCGCGATTTCAGAAAAAAAATTGTATCTCCAAATTCGCACTTTAATTTAATATGATATGACAAGTGAAAAAAATTTTTAGAAAACGAGCGAGGACGACTAATAAACTTTAAGTTATTTGAAAAATTAGTTTTTCTCTGCGTTTTGCAAAAAGTTGATTTATTTAAATTCATATGAATAATTCTGCAATGAATATTTCGCGATTATACGTATTCGATTTAATTCCACTCACCTTCACGACCAGAATCCATTTTTAAACGTCTCAAAAGCACTAATTGGCACTATTTAACAAATAGTTATTTTCAATACACAATATGTGTTAGAAACTTCGATAGGTGGGTCTCGTGTAACGGCCACTTTCGAACTGAGAAAACGTACCTGTACCCCGAGGACAGATGTTCTATGACCCTCGGGGCCCCTACTTAAAATTCCACAAAGAGAAAGTCCCGAAATAAAATCTTCATTTTAGGGGTTTTGGCCAGCGTTTTGGCACTTTGCCCTACTGTGGGATCTGGGGAGCGGGTTGAGTTGGTTTTCTCATCTTTTAACCACCAATTATGTCCGGCATAGCCACACAATGATTCTTTGAAAGCCCCCTTGCGGGGTTAAATTTGCATAAATTCAAAAATTCTTCTGGTTTCCGGTACCACTATTTTTGTACGGCAATAGGTTTTAGGAGCTTATTTTATTATAATATATAAATGTGAGAATTGTCGTACAAGATTGTTCGGTCCGAAAAGCACCTCTCCGGATGGAATATTCAACTTATCTCTGTGGTCACATGTACCGCGCAAAAGTGACGCATAGTGCCTCAAGTTTGTGTGAGTATCGATCTGCATATAAGTCATGCTGTATCACATGACCACCCAAAAATTGCCGTCTAATTTTCTAATAGTAATGATAAAAGAGCAGCGACTCGCCTTGCACTTGTTTGTTATAAGACTTAGTAGACGAATGCCTATAGAACGAAAAAACGGTCTCCCAAGCAGGGTTTCGAACCAGTACCGAACCCGAACCCTGAACCCGCTCCGCTTATGTGACCCCAAACCCAATCAAAAATTCGGTTCATGAGGGTAATGAGATTCATTATATTGTAACCAAATGTATGTTTTATAAATATCATTCTTGCAATTATCCAAAATGTTTGACTTGATAAGGAATCTTCTTTTTTTACGTAAAAGTTAAAGATAACACTTTCACAAATTTCCCAATGAACTGCAGGTGGGTCGAATTGAAACTGATAAAATCACAATTGTCATGTATAAAACAGCATACTTTTATGACAAGCATTCAATGTCAATGATATTAATTATAAACCCAAAGGAAATGTTTGCGGATGCAGTTTATCATTATTCATTTCTCAGAAGCTTCTTTATCTAACGAACTAATTGATGAGCTTATTGTTTACTGGAGATAAAATCGTAGCATAATATCATTCCTAGGTTAATGATGTGTTTATCACTTATAATTATTGATAACAATTTTAGAAAGACTTTCGAACAGCCTCAACTGAATAGCAATACACGCCCGGCCTTTATATTTACAATCAGCGCCTATTTTTATGCAATACAAATAAGTTTTAATCAAGTAATTAAAAGAAACAAAATTTTCTGCAGCAGAAATGAAAAAATCTTCTCACTAGTTTTAGAATACAAAATCATTTATAATTATTAAAACTTCGCCAAATTTTTTGATAAACCTGAATTGCAGTAATAAATCATACATTGGGATTTTCATCGGCAATAGAAATTTGAAGTTTACTAGGAATTAGAGAATCAAGCGCTGAGATGAGGCTCTCTACTAAGCATGCAAATATAAATAATAAAATTAAAGATTATAAAATTAAAGGCATCCAAATTAACATGTAGCCGACGTAAACAACAGAAAACGTAAGCGGTCACGTGAAATTTAAAAGATTCCTTTTAAGGACATTTTTACTAATGCTCACGCTAAAGGCATTAATATTGTGGTTCACGGTAATCTATCATACATGCGATTGACAGGTTCAAATCTGCCGTAATTCGTGTTACTAATATGAACATACATTTACTAATATTAAGAATCAGGTTGTCGCTAGGACAGCAAGAATAAAAGTTGTCAAGGTCAACTTGCAAAAGTTTGCAATCCTCGATACTCTTAATGTGACGGTACAATTTGATGTCATCAGCGTAAATCAGTATTTTACAGCGTCTTAGCAAAGGAACAATGTCGTCAATTGATAGTTATAAATAGAAGTGGGCCAAGATGACTTCCTTGAGGGATACCGGATGTCGTTTCAACGGTTACTGATTTGGATCCACGAAAAAGAACTTGGTAGGTCCGGTCAGCTAAGTAAGACTGGAACCATACTAGAAGGGCTTGCGAAAAGCCTAACATTCTTAATTTGAGAATTATAATGTAGTGGGAGAGCATGTCCAATGCCTTACCAAAATCAGTGTAAACACAGTCAGTTTGAACACCGGAAACGAAGCCCTCGACAACGTGAGAAGTGAACTCAAGAAGATTGGTGGTAGTGGAACGAGCTGGAAGAAAACCATGTTGATTTGTTGAGATCAGCCTCTTGCAGATAGGAACAAGTGTAGAATAGATAATTGATTCAAAAAGTTTCGGTATAACAGACAACTTCGCAACTGGTCTATAGTTCGATATTTCGTTCTTGCTACCACTTTTGTGAATAGGAATTATGAACGAATTCTTCCAAAGGGTAAGGAAGTACCCGTTATCCAGGGATTTTTGAAAAAAGTTTTTCAGTGGAGACCGGAGAACCTCCACACAGGACTTAAGGACAGCAGGAGGAATACCGTCGGGGTCAGAAGTGAAGTCGAATGGGAGTTCGTCGATATGTTTTATGATATCAGCACTGGTAATTGAGAGAGGTAGAAAATGAGCTCTCGGTTAGGAATTATGTAACGAAAATTATTGTCATTAGGCTGAAAGTCAGAAGGTGAGAAAGATTGATGAAAGAATGACGCAAACATGTTAGAAATCGCATGCGACTCAGAGCTAGACCAGTTCGTATGCCGCATAGTATTAGGGTAGTTATCAATTTTTTCCTTAGAGTTGACAAATTTGAAGAAGTTTCTAGGATCGGTAAACACTTTGTAACTCATATTGCTAAGATATTCACGATACCGAGTAAAATAGTGTGAACGAAATCGATTATAGCAATTCATAAATGAGTTGAGACTCGTAGAGTCCTTCCTTTTTAAATACTTTACTATCCCAGAGGTCCCGGGTTCGATTCCCGGCGGTGCCACGGTCCTAGCCTTTCCCAATTTCTCACCTACATAACTTTCCTTCTTTCTTCTTCCCTCTTTGCATTCCTGATTCCTTCTGTCATAGCCTTCACTAGTTCTTCCCCGCTCCACCAAGCGCATGTCATCGGTTGGTTGATGAGATTCAACTCGTTTCAGGAGGCATAACACTCCAGCGAGTTGTTCTCGATGCCCCGATGTCAGAGTCGCAAAATGGTTGGAAGTAGGTGAAATAAAATACCGTAGCTAGGTTGTGACAGTTCTTTCCTCCACTTCTCTCTCTATCTTCCGACTAGAGCTGCTGTTCGGCATTTCAAAAATAAAAATACATGGTCGACAGTACAAAGGGGCCTTCCCTAAGTCTCTAGTGTGTCACATAAAAAAAAAGGTTTTCCAGAGCCTATTCTTCTGATTTTTCAAATGTTTGTGTTCATTATTGAACCAAGATGGAGAAGAACTGAGCAATTTTTGGCACTCATAAGATACGCAAGAAATGAGGGCTTCGTACAGTACGCCTTAATGAGCTGCTCTAGGTTGAGTTAGGTTGAGATATCTCAGCAAAATGCGTTTCATGAGCTCTAACTTGCCCCTGAAGTTTCTCTAATTTGTGTTTCATGGGCCTTCTCTAAATTGAACTGGAACAAAGTACGAATTTGTGCTCTTTCTTGCTTGGTAGACCAACTTCGCGCAAGATTTCTTCCTCTAATTTGCTCTACTTTTTTGGCAGCTGCTCTGTCAAATAAATCTACTCTGAGTTGCCTTGAACTGCTCTGCTTTTTTCGGTTTCATTAAATACCGCTATGATGTGCTAAGGAACACCCGTATTTCTTCTTTCTTGCAAAGCTATCTAAAAAAAGTCGAAAAGTACTTAAAATTTGTAAACAAACAAAAAAAGTTCAACATTTTGATTATTGTCGGAAATATCTGGATTAAACCATAATTTCTAAAAATAATGCAAATCAAAAAACACAGGAATGCACGATGAATGATAAAAATCTTAAATATTTAATGCGCGCTTTCCTTTCTGATTTTATCCCCAAATTCCTTATCGAATATCCGTTGTTGAAGTGAAGTGTGTCGAGTTTGAGTGAACACTTATAGTTGTAAATTCAATCGTCTTATCGCAAACGGTAGCTTTCTTAATTGTCCGATTGCTTGTTTTAATCTTGTTCAATATCTAAGTTAGATTTCATGACGTCGTTAATCTCACTGTGGTTCCGCAATGGCAGATCGAGTATATAAAGTTCGACAAATGTTAACCAGTTATCAAATTGTGACTTCGAGTTCAACAGAAAGTCGTCTTATACAAAAAAAATAAACACTATGTTCCGCTTCGCCGTTTTTGCAGCTCTTATTACCTTGTCGGTGGCAACCGAGTTTGATCATTGTGGTAAGTTGTTATATAGTTTTGTAGCTGTTACATGAATGTGAAAAAATATACTATATGCAAATTTTCGCAGGTCATGAAGTACCAGTTCCGGATGCAGTTCGTATTAAGGGTTGCGAAGAACTTCCATGCAGAGCAATCAAAGGCGAAGAAGCCTATATGCAAGTGGACTTCACTGCAGGTATAGATTGATGCAAATTTAATATTTTTCGTTCTAATCAAATGTCTTTAACTCGTAGCAAACCCTGCAACTACATTAAATACTGACGTGAACATAGAAGTAAGTGGATGGTCTTTTGATTACGAATTGCCTGAGGAGAAACGAAATGTCTGCAAGAATCTGATCGGAGGAGCCTCCTGCCCATTGGCTGCTAAGGAAAAAGGAACTTATGAACTTTCTTTCCCTGTGGATAAGGATCTGCCTACAATCAATGCTGTACTGACATTTAAAATTCTGGATGAAAACCGTGATATGGTTGCTTGCTTCGGTATTAGAACGCGAGTTGTCGATGCTTAAATCATGATGTAAATTTTATTCGCTTTGATTAAAGTTACTTATAACTGGTGCTATTAAGAGTTGTGTTATTATTTCGTTTTCTTTTGTGATTACTACCTGGTCCTTGGTAACTTTCATCAGGAAGAATTTCACTTCACATACAACAAGGGAAATGGACCTACGTTAGTCACAAGGGTAAGACAAGAAGTCTTGGATATTACTCTTGGTTCCCAGACCTGCTCAACCTTTAGAAAACAGGAGACTATCCAATGAACACTCCTTTTCTGACCACAGAATCATCCTTTTTAATGTCAATATGTGCTCAACTGTGAAGAAGGCCCCTGGTTTTTTTTTTTTATGTGAAAGTCTAAGCTCAGGTGTCACCCTTTGTACTACCAGTCCGTCATGTCTTACACGTCAACTTCAGATGTCTGGTAGTAAGCTTAGCTCGAAGGATAGAGAAAGAATAAAACAGATTAAAGGGAGTCTGGGGGGTACATGAGGAGGTGGAGATGAACCTTGCGTTTAAACTCTTGGGTGTTATATGAGTTTGGGAAAACTTACTGTGGAAGGTTGTTCCACAGTCGAGTTGTTCTCGAAAAGAACGAATTACTAAACTGGTGTGTGCGCGAAAATAAGGGCTGTAGATAGTGAGGATGAGCCGAATGGGCAAGTCTTGTGTTGCGGGAAAAACATCGCCGTGAAGGCAGGAGATTATATATTTCGGTGGAACAGTCGTTATGGTAGATGCGGTAGAATTTTACCAGAGCTGCTACATTCCTGCGGTGACTTAGTGAATCAATTTTGGAGCAAATGACGTCGTCGCCAATGAGTTGGAGAGCGCGGTTCTGCACCTTGTCCAGCCACGCTAAGGTGATACTCGGTGCCCCTGCCCAGAGATATGAGTTGAATTCGAGGCGGGGCCGAATGTAGGATTTGTATATTATAGCCCTGGCCGACGGCGGAAGGAGGAATTTGCATCTTTTAAGGAATCCCAAGCATTGAGATGCTTGTTTAGCGATTTGGAATATGTGATTACTCCATCTCAGATCTTCAGTTAAAGTTATGCCCAGGATATTGAGGGATGGTTCAGCCATCAGTTCTAGACTGTCCACTTTAATGGGAGGGATTGGGGAGCGCGTTTTCATAGAGAAGAGACAGTATTTTGTTTTCTGTGCGTTAAATTCAACTTGATTCATGAGGCCCCAATCAAGAATCAATCTTATGTCCCTGTTGATTGAAGTGGACATAAGTTCACGATCAAGCAGACAAGGTCTGGCCCGTGCTTGTCTTGCTTTATCAAAGCTATACGAGTAACGCAAAGTACTGTCATCAGCGAAGCTGTGAAGCGAGTTGGATGGAATTGAGAGCAGGTCATTTATAAAAACTAGGAAGAGAGCTGGTGATAGAATAGAGCCCTGGGGAACGCCTGCAGAGATGGAGTGGGGATTAGATTCAACGCCGTCCAATACTACCTTGATTGAGCGGTCGGAAAGGAAACTCTCAATCCAATTCTTTAGAAGAAGGTCGATGCCAATAGCATGGAGTTTACTCAATAGAGCGGGGTGCAATACTCTATCAAAGGCCTTGGAGATATCGAGAGCTACCAGGCCGGATTCACCAAAGCGATGAATGTTTTGGTAGAGGTGTTCAGTTAGGCATACAAGGAGGTCGCCAGTAGATCTTTTCGATCTAAAGCCGTACTGCTTGTCATCCAATATTTGGTTGCGTTCAAGATATTCCATAAGCCTTCT
The DNA here is from genome assembly GCA_949987705.1 of Thereva unica. NCBI lineage: Eukaryota > Metazoa > Arthropoda > Insecta > Diptera > Therevidae > Thereva > Thereva unica. Next base: position 154,415,399 of record OX465283.1, read on the forward strand.
GTTTATTAATGTCTCCATGACTTTGGAGAGGATAGAAGTGATTGCTATTGGGCGGTAGTTAGAGGGGTCGCTGGAATCACCTTTTTTCGGTATAGGCTGAACATGAGCCAGTTTCCAGGAGTCAGGGAAAACTCCGGAGAGGTAAGAAAGGGCGAAGAGTTTGCGCAGAGGTTTAGCCAAAGGTGAAGCGCATTTTTTAAGAACCATAGGGGGAATTTTATCAGGGCCAGTGGATTTATTGGGATCGAGCTCCTTGAGACACTTGAACACTTCACGAGTTCTGAAGAAAACTCTGCCCATTGAGTGAGCAGAACCCTCTACAATGGGGGGTTGCACGGCAGTATCAGGCAAGGAAGAATTGGAGGCAAACAGAGATGCGAGTAAGTCAGCCTTGGATTTGCTTTCTGTTAATACCTTCCCATCGTGAATGAAGGGAGGAGACGACGATGTGTTAAAATGGTTACAGGAATGTCCGAAACACAGACTGAGTCCTATACAGACAAATAGTGGAAAGATCACTCCCCGAGGATGTTCCCACCCACCCTTGGAACGCTGAATATCTCGAATACCAAGCGAGAAATCTCAGCAACCTCCTGAATAATGCATTAGAAGCAGCCTGTCCCACTAGGAAACATGGGGGTAAAACCAAACCCCCTTGGTGGAACAGCAAGCTTCTCAAACTAAGGTCTAAAGTATAAAGGCCTTCAATAAGACCAAACGGTCTAATTTGGCTTCGGACTGGGGCAACTACGAAGGGCGCCTCAGAGAGTTTAAATACGAACTGCGAAAGTCAAAGAGAGAATCCTGGAAGACGGTTTGTGCGACAATAGAAGGTTTTTCGGATGCCGCAAGAATGAGAAAGATTCTCTCGAAAAGCCCAATGTGCCAAGAACTGCTGCAACAAGCAAACGGTATATGAACCACAAGCAGTCAGGATTCATTGAAACTCCTGCTCCATACTCACTTCCCTGGCTCGACATCTCTTGCTGCATCTGCAGACACAGGTTTTGGGGGCTCAACTAGTGAATATAATTTAGGCACTATTGACAGATTGATAATCAGAGACTTACTCCTGTGGTCCATAGAAGGCTTTAAGCCTTATAAAACACTTGGACCAGACGGAATTTATACCATCGAAATACAGAGTCCGTGACCTAAGTCTGAATTGGCTCGCAGCCATTTATAGGAGTTCCCTTCGCTTAAGCTACATTCCAACATCCTGGAGAGTAGCGAAGGTGGTTTTCATTCCAAAAGCGGGTAAAATCTCCTACCACAATCCAAAGGACTTGAGAGCTATATGTCTCACATCCTTTCTCCTCAAGTTTCTAGAAAGACTTGTGGAAATACATATTAAGCAAAGCATTGATAGAAAACTACTTGCTCCCTCGCAGCATGCCTTCACGAGAAGTAAATCAGTAGACACTGCTCTCTACTCCCTGGTAGCGGTCATCGAGAGATCCCTTGAATTCACTTTGGCTGCTTTCTTAGGTATTGAAGGTGCTTTCAACAATGTTGAACCTTCTGCGGTCACGGGGGCACTCCAGCGTCTGGATGTTGATGGGTGCTCTAGATCCTTTACTGATCAGCTGTTGAGGTGCAGGGTCATCAAATCTAGCCTAGGCCTTTCGGAAGAAGTCAGACGGGTTGGAAGAGGCACACCACAAAGTGGGGTCTTATCGCCGCTTCTTTAGAATATAACAGTCAACGAAGTGCTGATAACTCTAAGGGAGTCTGGGTGCACCACGGTGGCCTAAGCTGATGATATTGTGCTGGTGATGACCGGCAAGTACTTCTCAACAATAAGAGATATAATGCAACGGGCATTGGACACTCTTGTTCATTGGGCTACCACAAAGGCTCTAGGCGTTAACCGATCCAGGACTGAATTAGTGCTCTTTACAAGGAAGCATAGACTTCCTTATTTTCCTTCTTTTACCCCGTTTATGACTAGGTTCAACCCAGGTTCAACTCAGGTTCAACCCAGTCATAAACGGATGTCGAGTTGAAGCTGGGTCCACCCAACCCAACTCAGCTCTCCTACCTGGATTGAGTTGAATTTTACCTCATATACGCAGGTTGAATTGAAATTGGGTTGAAGTGACATTTATCTTGTTTGTTTACTAATCGTGAAGTCTGCAGTCGACGTTAGTTTTGTGTTTGATGTTTTTTCTGGTACAGGAAAATTAAATTATTTCATTTTAAATTTTTACGTATCTATAAATGAGAATTTTCCACAAAAATTTGAGGTTATGTTTTGAATCAATTCAACTCTATTTCAACCCAAAGTGAACTCAACTCAACTTCATATACGGTGGTCGTAATTTCAACTCAATCTCGACTCAACTTTTCGACCTAGTCATAAACGGCGTATTTAAGACTCTACAATTAACAGTGGCGGATACAAGGGGAGGGGGGGGGGGAATGAGGGTCATCCAAGGGCTCGTATGATTTATGGATTACTTTAGTCCTGAAAAAATCTCCAACTGAACTAAGAAATTAACTTCTATATATAATCCTTAAAACTACAGTCTTTCTTTTCAACGAAAAAAAATGGCAACCAAATTGCTGTTTGAAAATGTTATCTAATCAAAATAGGTCTTCATCTGAAATTGTTGAATTTTTAAAATGGCGGCTTAAGCTCATTTCAGATACCCCGTTTATGACTAGGTTGAAAAGTTGAGTCGAGGTTGAGTTGAAATTTCAACCACCGTATATGATGGCGAGTTGAGCTCACTTTGAGTTAAACTGAAATCACAACATAACCTCAAATTTTTATGTGAAATTCTCTTTTATAGATACGTAAAAATTCAGAACGAAATAATTTTTTGTTCCTGAGCCAGAAAAAACACCGAACATACAATTAACGCCTAAAGAGGACTTCAGAGGTGATAAACAAACCAAACAAATGTCACTTCAACCCTATTTCAACTCAATCCGCGTATATAAGGCGAAATATCAACTCGATCCAGGTAGGAGAGCTGAGTTGGGTCGAGTAGACCCAGTTTCAACTCGACATCCGTTTATGACTGGGTTGTACCCGGGTTGAACCTGGGTTGAACCTAGTCATAAACGGGGTAAGAAGCTACATCTAAGTAAAATAACTCTGTAAGCTACTTGTTTAACACACTCCCTACGGTTAGAGTTGAGTAGGACTTATGCGAGGCAGTACATTTGTCCCTTACACGAGGGTAAATCGTATTGAGGCCTCAATTAAAATGTCCTACTACACTTGGTATGAGCGTATGCACCTGCTCCATCACCCGCCTAAAGCCACGAATTTCAAGGGACACATTCATTTTAACCCTTTCAGTGTGTTTGTTGCATTGATGGAGAGATCGGGCTAAATAGATCACATCATGTTACAGTCAAACCTAAAGCTTACGTGTACACAGTTTTTTATACCCCGTCAAAATAGATATTGAACTGGAGCAAAGCTGAACATTGGAACAGCCCTTAATCTTTATAAATGAAATGGCGACTTTCTCCAAAGATAGGTGGGAGCAAAAAAATGTATTCAAATGGTCGAAAATTCAGTTTGCAAATATGTATCTCTTAAACGCTCATAAAATAGTTTTTACAAATCTTGTAGGATATGTGATTATTCCCGAACGAATTGCCATTCATGAGATATCGCCGTTTGGAAAATTAAAAATGCTCATATGTCCTCAGAGGTAGCCCTAATAAAGAATCCCGCCATCTTAACCGTCTAATAATATGGTGCCAAAGTTCCGGGTAGGTCTGGCCTTTGTTGGCTGGTTAGCGGGATTAATAGTTTTAGGTGACATAACCAAGCCCACATTACCTCGTGTGGCTGAAATATGTTTGGGGGCCCCTTCAGAATATTGAAATTCCAAAATATTTGATTAAAACCATTTGTGATAAGAATAAGTTCATTCAGAACATTGAATATAAACACTGAACGATCAGTTCTTTATTCGCGAATGAACCTAAAGTTACTTAGTGTAGCCTAGAATGGAACAGATCTTATTTAGATCGGCCCTTGTGCTTAGTTCTGAGCTCGGCACTCTCAATCAATCCAGAAGCTATCCCAGCGGGAAAAATCGAAGCGCTACTAAGAGCGCTGCTAGTAATCTCCGATTGGAGCTTTAAGGAATTATATGGGGGAAGAAAATGGACCAACGTAGATCGGTTCTCGTTCGATGTGGGGTCAAGCAGCATATTGAACGTGTTGGTACTTAGTTGGGGAACTGCTCGGTAAAACTGCTGTCGACACTTGCGTTTAAAAAGGCGAAAAGGCAATTGCAAAAGATGAAGAAAATGAAAAATAATAAAAAATTATCTAAGATCATGTATGAGTCACGTTTAAATCATTGCGTGATATTATCAATAGAACAAGAGGTGGCAGAAAATATAGAATATGATGATGTCATCGACGACTTTGCGGAAACGGAAGAAAGAAAAACAGTGTTTACTGTATATAGTACATGTACAATAGTAGAAGAATCCATACATATACACAAACATAGCATATATTTTAGCGTGCTGGGGAAACAAGAGTGTGATATCCAAGACTTCTTGTCTTACCCTTGTGACTAACGTAGGTCCATTTCCCCTGTTGTATGTGAAGTGAAATTCTTCCTGATGAAAGTTACCAAGGACCAGGTAGTAATCACAAAAGAAAACGAAATAATAACACAACTCTTAATAGCACCAGTTATAAGTAACTTTAATCAAAGCGAATAAAATTTACATCATGATTTAAGCATCAACAATTCGCGTTCTAATACCGAAGCAAGCAACCATGTCACGGTTTTCATCCAGAATTTTAAATCTCAGTAAAGCATTGATTGTAGGCAGATCCTTATCCACAGGGAAAGAGAGTTCATAGGTTCCTTTTTCCTTAGCAGCCAATGGGCAGGAGGCTCCTCCGATCAGATTCTTGCAGACATTTCGTTTCTCTTCAGGCAATTCGTAATCAAAAGCCCATCCACTTACATATATTACCACGTCAGTATTTAATGTAGTTGCAGGGTTTGCTACGAGTTAAAGACATTTGAGGCGTTGATTCCAAAAACAACCTTTGTCCACTTTTTCGATTTTTCAGTTTTTGGTTGCTGGCAATACTTTGAAACGAGGTCTTTAAAGTGGTACAAACGGTTCTTACAGTTTCAACCTAAGTCCAGAGTTATCTATGATGTAAAATATGGTGGTTCCACAAAAACAACCAATGTACGTATTGTTTCCTATTATAAAGGGTTGACACTCGAGAACACATCAGCTTCTGTCGATACTGACAGTGATGATAACAGCAGCGGGGAAGAAGATAATAATACTAAAAATAAATAAATATATTCTTGATGGTTGTAAATTAGTTTGTAAGGATTAAAGATTAAAAAATACTGTCTAATAATGTTGTGTTATTTTCATCTTTACTTAGAATACTATGGGTTTTTCCCACAAAAACAACCAGTGTCACTTAGGGGTCAACTTTGGCTACATTTTTTAGAATGACCTAAGTTACTTCCTAATTTCATTTATGCATAATACCATCCCTAATATCTCTAACTTGCTTAAGGTACTAGTGTGGTCTACATATTTTTAATTATGATAGTGGTAGAATGTTTTTTATCTCTCCTGTAAAATTGCAATTTTGGACAAAGGCTGTTTTTGGAATCAACGCCTCATTTGATTAGAACGAAAAATATTAAATTTGCATCAATCTAAACCTGCAGTGAAGTCCACTTGCATATAGGCTTCTTCGCCTTTGATTGTTCTGCATGGAAGTTTTTCGCAGCCCTTAACACGAACTGCATCCGGAACTGGTACTTTGTAACCTGCGAATATTTGCATATAGTATATTTTTTCACATTCATGTATAAGAGCTATAAAACTACAACAACTTACCACAATCTTCAAACTCGGTTGCCACTGACAAGGTAACAAGAGCTGCAAAAACGGCGAAGCGAAACATAGTGTTTTTTGTATAAGACGACTTTCTGTTGAATTCGAATTTACAATTTGATAACTAGTTGAAATTTGTCGAACTTTATATACTCGATCTGCCATTGCGGAACCATAGTGGCATTAACGACGTCATGAAATCTAACTTAGATATTGAACAAGATTAAAACAAGCAATCGGACAATTAAGAAAGCTACCGTTTGTGATAAGACGATTGAATTTACAACTTGAGTGTTCACTCAAACTCGACACGCTTTACTTCAACAACGGATATTCGATAAGGAATTCGGGGATAAAATCAGAAAGGAAACCCCGCATTAAATTTGAGATTTTTATCGTTCATCGTGCATTCCAAAGTGGGCGCTTTTTGATTTGCATTATTTTTAGAAATTATGGTTTAATCCAGATATTTCCGACTATAATGAAAATTTTGAACTTTTTTTGTTTACAAATTTGAAGTACTTTTTGACTTTTTTAGATAGCTTGGCAAAAAAGAAGAAATACGGGTATTCCTTGGCAAATCATAGCGGTGTTTAATGAAACCGAAAAAAAAACAGAGCTGTTCAAGGCATCTCATAGTAGTGCAGCTGCCAAAAAAGTATAGCAAATTAAAGGAAGAAATCTTGCGCGAAGTTGCTCTACCAGACAAGAAAAAGCAGAAAGCCGTACTTTATGTTGCTCCAGTTCAACTTAGAGAAGGCCCATGAAACACAAATCAGAGCAGCTTCAGGGGCAAGTTAGAGCTCATGAAACACCTTTTGCTGAGATATCTCAACCTAACTCATCCGATTTTCGCCCTATAAGTATTCTAACTTTCCTAGCCAAAGCTTTGGAAAAAGTCCTCTTTATCTAAGTTCTTGGTTATCTTGATTCTAATAATTTCCTCTCTAAATTCTAATCTGGCTTCCGTAAACTTCACAGCTTTGAGACAGATGTACTAAATGTAACTACTGATCTGCGTTCTATGCTTTACCGAAGTGACATTGCGATATTAGCTCTTCTTGATTATTCTAAGGCGTTTGATTCTGTGGTTCACTCGCTTCTAATTTCCAAACTTAGCCAGCTCTATAGCTTTTCCTCTTCTGCAAATCGTCTTTTTTCTTCTCTTCTTTCTATTAGACTACAATGCAATACGGCTTCAGACCAGAAAGGTCTACTGGCCATATGTGTTTAAACGAGCGTATCAACCAAAGCATTCACAGCTTTGGTAAGTCTGGTCTGGTTGCTCTAGAATTCTAAATATATCCAAGGCTTTTGGCAGAGTATGGCACCCTGCTCTGTTGAATAAACTCCAAGCTATTGGTATACACTTAGTTCTAAGGAACTGGATTAAGAGCTTTCTTTCGTTCAATCAAGGTAGTATTGGATGGCGTCGAATCCAACCCCCAGGCCATTTCGGCCGGAGTTCCCCAGGGGTCAATTCTCTCACCCGCTCTTTTTCTAATCTTCATTAATGATCTGCTCTTAATCCCCTCCAACCCACTTCACTGCTTCGCTGATGACGGTACTTTGCATTTATCTTACTCTTTCGACAATATAAGACAAGCACGTGCTAGACCTTGTCTTTACCACCGACAACTGATGTCCACTTCGATCAACCGGGATATCGAATCGATTCTTCATTGGGGCGAAATGAACAGCGTCGAATTCAATGACACGAAGACGAAGTACTGCCTGATCTCAAACGAAAATTGTACCGACCTTCCTCCTATGTCAGTGGATAAAGAGAATCTAACGGCTGACTCAACTCTGAACATCCTAGGGGTAACTTTAACGGAGCATCTGCGATGGAATGATCACATATTCCCAATCGCCAAACAAGCCTCCCAATGCCTTTGATTTCTCAATAGATGCAAGTTCCTCCTCCAGCCAGCCGCCTTGACTACAATCTACAAATCCTACATTCAGCCACGCCTCGAATACAACTCGTATATCTGGGCAGGCGCCCCAAAAAACCACCTTGGCTTGTCTCGACAAGGTGCAAAATCGCGCCCTCAAACTCATGGGTGATGGCCCCTTTCGTGCCTCCATAGACACCTTAAGCCACCATAGGAATGTAACAGCCCTCTCCATACTTTATCGCTATCACCATGGCGACTGTTCCACTGAAATTCAGGACCTCCTGCCTGAACGGCAATACTTTTCCCGCAACACAAGACCAGCTCGCTCGGCTCACCCCCATGCCCTACAGCCCCCCCCCCCCCCCCGTTTACGCACAATTCCGTTTAGAAGTTCGTTTATGAATAGAACAACTCGACTGTGGAATAATCTCCCGCAGTCAGTATTTCCGAACTCTTACAACACCTTAGAGTTTAAACGTGAGGTTCATCGTAATTTTCTTCTACACCCTCCAGACCCCCTCTAACCTTTCCTATTCTCCTCTATTCTTCAAACCAAGCTTACTACTAGACATTGCACCATGAACTGAACGACATGACGGACTGGTAGTATAAAGGGTTACTCTTAAGCTTGGGTTTTTCATATAAAAAAAAATCATCCGAGGGCTAGAGATTAAACTGAATAATTACCCAAATATAATGTTTCGAAAGCATACTTTTTATAACAACTTCCGTAGAAATGCAAACTTCTTGAAAAAGTATCTTTAAAATCTCCTCCAATGCACAAATGCAGCTAAAACCTCACAAAACAGTCGAATAAAATTTTCATAGATGGCTCTGTATGTATTGATAAAAAACCAGCCCGATGAACCAAAATGAACAAATCCTAAAACCGGCTGTCATCAAATATAAACAAGCTGGTCCCGCACCCGCAGGCAACAAATGATTTTAAATTGTATTATTATGAATTTATACATATATCAACCACTGTAATTAATTATAGGAAAAGTGCTAATTCTGAAATGTCTCCAACAGTTGCAAAATTCTTAAAAGTTTATACCAGTCTAAGCCCCATTGATAAAACTTCTACTACATTTGGCGGGAGCTTGAAGATTAAGGCATGTTTTAAATTTAAATAAATTGTTTTGTAATTAAAATATGTATTTTCTTTAAGGATGATTATTATAGAGTTAGACTCTCATTCCCGAAATATCCACAAATACATAATTTTACAGCTGTTATTACCAAAGGATTAAAAACGTATGAAATCGACAAAAACAAAGTGAATAAAGAATGGGACGCTTCCGAATTTGTTAGCAATCTTGATAATTTAATAAAAGCAGATCCTAAAGAAAGTTCTATATCAGCTATAACATTAACAAATATGCTACAACAACTTAAATCAGTTTTATCAGATGATTATCAAGTTTCAGTAAAAGATTTTTACAAAAACGTTAAATTTGAAAATTTCAAAGGATATAAAAATCATTTTCTTGAAATTGAAAATATCGAAAAAGATGATTTTAAGATTATTAATCATAGTTTACCAGATAATACCGATAGTGAGCAGAAATTATTTAAAGAAATCGATAATATTGTTGGGTATTTATCACAATTTAAAAATTTCTTAGAAACATTCGAAGAATTTTACGATAATCTCAATACTATTGACGAACTATGCTATGTTGTTGAACCAGTTGAAATTACTACAAAACATAATTGGAGAATATTTAAATTAACTGAGAAGGCATTTATTAAGATTATTGTTGATCCATTATCACCATCGTCAATTGCATTGAAATTGATTGGACCAACATATGAAATTGAGAAATATCGTGTTATGTACAATGAAAAGGCGAAACATTGGGATGTTGATATGGATATATATAAAAATTTATTAAGAATTTTTGAATTGATGTATTTCCCAATGAAGAATGATAATCAGGATGCTAATAAGTATTGTACAATTTGCTACATGTATGAATTGGAAGATCATATTCCGATAATATCTTGTGAAAATCAAAAATGTGATCTTATATATCATATTGGTTGTTTGAAGCAATGGTTTATTACTAATGGGAAAACATTCCTCAGCGTTTCGATGGGTACTTGTCCATTTTGTAAGGAGGTGAGTTTTTTCTCTAGTAGGTGAAAGTTTCAAGGGTGGAGTATGAAACTGGAGCCTGCTAAAAACATATTTTTTTTAACTATTAAAACTAGTCATACAGACATAATTATTACTTTTTCTGTAATACATCTTAATCTACTTTGTTTAACAATCTACACTCATTGATGTAAATTATAATCCCAGTGTTCAGGATTTCTCAATAGCGGCTCGGGCTGTAATTTACAATTATTACATTCGGTAAAGACTCCCTTCAAGGTCAAGTCACCATACACTGTCCGCTGGAAGCTACACATTAAAGTCTCCCATTCACTTACAGGCCGCCGGCAGGCTTGGACGTTTCTCACCTTGAGAGCAAGTATCACCATACTAGTGTTGGGTAGGACACGATTTTAAAATGAGTTTGTAAGAGGTGCCTCTTTTCTCTTTTGAGCCAGTACAATGTTATACTTCAAATGAAAAAACACCGATGAAGAACTTTTTTACAAGTTTAATTATAATATGTGTTAAACGTATCTCCACTACGTAATTTAACATCAGGGGCCTGTACTCCCGAAAACGAGACGATGAGGAAACGAAACGAAATAACGAGACGAGACGAAAATATATTTCCTACTCCTGGAGACGATAATCTCGTATTGCCTTGCGTTTGTAAATTTTGACCTATTATGCAAAACAAATTAAAACTATCAAAATAATTAACCATCCCAACATACAATTTAACAAGTACTAACGTCTAAACGAAGACGATTACAAATTTGCCATCGTTTGTTTAGACGAAAACGAGACGATATCGTCTTCCAAGGTAGCATTTTGACAAAACGGTTTCGTTTTCGTTTCGTTTCGTCTTCGGGAGTACAGGCCCAGATTTAAAGTGTGATCACTATGGCATCAAAATGGGCCTATCCTTTTGGCCTAAGTGTATGAGCCTAAACCAACAGCTCAGCCATATCTAAACTAACCTGTCTCGCTTAGAATATTTTCCTGCATGTCTCTGCAGGCTGTTGTCTTAGATTCAAATTCTTTTCTACCCTCAGTTATTTCAGTTATACAGTCTTATTTCCCCCTCGCTATGAAGGGTTTCTAGTTCTTCCATCTTGCGCTTTTCATATTCTCTTTTCGTGTGTTATGTCTTTCTAATTTTCTTTTATACGCCTTATTTTTCTGTTCTGTAGCTACCCTGCCTTCATTCGTCGAACTCCTCCCTACGGGCAGGTCTGCGTGCTTCGCCTAGAACTTCATATGAGGTATTCTCTATAGCTTACTTACACCTGGACCATGTCTTATTGATGTTTTCAATATTATCCGGATTAAGGTTCTTAATAGAATTAAATGCTTCGCTTAACTTGAATTCAAGCTCGCTTACTTTTACTTCATCTTTTAGACTAGCTATGTTGAGTTTTGGTGTGCGCATTAACCTTTTGAAAGTCTTGCTCTGATTCTGTATTTAAGTGGTCTGAGTCAACGATTGGCCTTCTGACATCTAATATGCTTGAACTATGCTTACCGTCAATTTTAAATAACAACATTAAAAACCCTTTTTATGAAGTTTAAATATATATATGCATTTAAAATTGCATTTTAATAGAAAACTACTAACATAAAATTACAGATAATTCAAATTTCTTTTTTTTTTATAGATATATTACACATAATTTTTTTTAAATTTTTTTTCAGAAATTATCAGCATCATTTTCACATCTTCTTGAATGCTAGCAAAAAAGAAAAGAAAACATATTTATCTCCTTAACATAGACTAGTTTTAGTAGAAAGATCAAAAAGCTGGCGGATCAACACAGAAAATAATACACAAAAAAGAGAAAGGAAATTAATCAGTTACATTTTCCTCTAAATGATCATATAATATTAAATAAGGATCACTGAAGCTATCTCCAGCTTGACGATCTGTACTTATGCTATCACTATTATCTCGAGCCGTATGAACACAAACCAAAACATTTGTTCCAGATAATCCATAGAATTTTTTCGGAACAAGATTCGGTTTTGTTGATACAAATTTCCAACCCAAATGGATATCACAAAGTCGACATAAGATTATTTGCCATGAATAGCTAGATTTAATATAAAACGTTTATTAATTATAATTAAATTAAGTTTTGTCTATTTACCCTGGAAACCAGCTGAATCCTGTTGAGGGAGATCCAGTTGGATAAACTGTGTTTTTAGCCACATTGTAGACTGTATTTGTTTCATGAATAAATCCAGCTAAAAAGGAATATTCGGTAATAATTTTGAGATTGTGCAATTTTTATTCAAGACCTACAAGAATTGCAGTAATTTGATTGCACGCCGTGCTTGGACATGGCAAATAATGAAGCACAGTTTGCTATTTTGCTTTTACATCTTCGACAACAGAAGAATCTTTCCTAAAATTTAAAATAAATGTTTACCATCATTAAATTAGGAGCTTAGGAATCAAAGGGTCCGTCCGTCATGTCGTTCAAGTCATGGTGCAATGTATAGTAATAAGCTTGATCTGAAGGATAGATAAGATAGAGGGATGGGTTAGGAGTCTGGAGGGCAGGGGCGGCGCTTTCATAGGTGCGAATGGTGCACTTGAACCGGGCGCAATTTCAAAAATTAAGTTTTAAAAAATTCTGTAAAAGAATTCAGTGAAAGAATTCAGACGTTCAAAAAATCTGCCCATCCCATCGTCCTCTCCTATATCATCTTCACTCATCTTCACAAACGACGTTTCCAGCAAATTTTGATTGGTTGGATGTTTGCGGCCCAATCAAAAATGAATTTAATGTCCGCGTTAAGAGAGTTCTACCTGGGTAGCATTATTACCGAAAATGGCGGGGCAGAAGACGTCAGAATAAATAAAGCACGAAGCGCATATGCATGCCTATTCCGCATATGGGGATCAACGGAGACCTCAACTAACATCAAATTGCGGCTATTCAACTGTTATACGGTTGCGAAACATGGAAAGCCACCCAATTCATCCCAGGGCGCCTACAAGTCTTCATCAACAGATGCCTGCGTCGTATCCTAAAAATCCGCTGGCAAGATAGAATTTCAAACGAAGAACTATGGCGCCATGCCGGCCAAGAAAGGATAGACGACCAAATCAGGCGGGAGGGCAACTGCCCCATGAAGGATTAAAGGAACGTAAAGAAAGTTAAGAGTTGGGCACGAATTCACGTTTTACGAGACAAGGTCTGGCACCTGCTTGTCCTATGTTGTCAAAGTAGAGGAGTAACGCAGAGTACCGTCATCGGCAACACTATGAAGTGGATTAGAGGGGATTGAGAGCAGATCATTAATGAATATAAGAAAGAGAGCAGGTGAAAATGAGATCGCCCCTTGGGGAACGTCAGCCGAGATGGAGTAAGAGTTGGAGCCTGAATAATTTTATAATTTATTGATTATTGTCTCCATAATTTTGGAGAGAACAGAAGTTATTGCTATTGGGCGGAAGTTTAAAGGGTCGCTGGCTTCACTTTTTTGAGAATGGATAAAGAATTTGAGGTGAACCGAGATGCCAATAAATCGGCCTTGGATTTGCTTTCTGTTATCACCTCCGTCTCATAAATGAATGGAGGGATTGAGGATGAGGTAAAATTATTGATGGAAGTTACCAAGGGCCAGAAGTTTTTGCTGCCTACGTGAGTGTTGTGGATCTTACTTCTCAACTTGTCAAATGATGCTTTGACCTTACTGATGATGGAATTACAAGAGTTTCTCGACTTGATATACTTCCACCGAAGTGACTCGTTAGGGGAACGTCTGTAGGCTCTAAAAGCGGCTTGCTTCCTACATTTCCCATTAAACCATCTATTTGGCCTAGGCTTTATAGATTTCGTAGCATGAGGAATGAACAAACATATTCCTCACATTCCGCACTGGCACTGTGGAAACACAAATTCCAGTCAGTGGCTTAGAAAAGGCGGACAAGTTCCAACCAATTGGCGTTCCCATAGTGCCAGACAGTTCTTTAGGAACTGCGTTGGTTGGAGTAAAAGATGGATATGGGAAATAAGCGCTGTCTAGTTGGTGGTCCGAGTTGCCAAGGGATGAGCTAACCTCGACGGAGTATTGAGTTGGATGGGTAGTAAGAAATAGATCAAAGAGATGGGCTCCGTGACCTTCAACGTTCGGAACTCGCGTTGCACTCACAACATGGTGCAAAATATTTAGGTCGGCAAGATCTCAGCGTCTTTTCCAGAATCACTGGTGCCATTTAAGTAATTGAGCCAATTGACATTATGAACGTTGAAATCACCCACACTCGGGGTGGGAAGATAAAAGTTTTGTTCAGAGAGAACATCGAAGGCTAATGTGGAGGCTTCATTACTGATATTAGGGCGTCTGTATAGAAAACAGAAGAATATGACGTGGTTGCGAAGAATAATTTTAGTCCATAAGTGATTAAATTCAGAGGATGTACTATTGTACACCTTCTGGAACGCCAAGTGATTCCTAATATACATGGCGACTCCCTTATGGTCGGAGAAATTGTGCACTAAGGTATACCCAGCCAACTCAAATCGAACGGAATCAGTATCAGTGACTTGAGTTTCATTTAGTGCGAGTATGGCATGAATATGAAGATGGCAAATCACAGGAAAGAAATTCCCGAGGAGACTCCTGATTTATACATATAGAGAAATATTTGTTTTTGTTTCGGGGCCCTTCCTGCGCAAGATCCATGGACTCATTTGTGGCTGAATCAGCCGGCGATGGACCATCGAAGCTTACTGCAGTGTTATGCCTGCTTAAGCAAGACGTTTCCCATCAGCTGGCGATATGTGTTGCAGCGTCGGCGATGTCTAGCTGGGAGAGCGGAAGAAGTGGAAACGGGAACTTACTTGCTGTCCGTCAGTTCGGCGTTGGTGGAATTCCGTGTTGGTGATATTCCATTCAACAAGAAAGTAATCTTTCGACAAATACTTACATGATCAATATACTTTTCAATAATTTGCATTCTCATATTCACAGAATCAGTCAAAAATATCTTCACTCTTTCCTTAGTATCAAATAATAAATTTCTGCCTAGCCAAAATGATAGCATCGCCTCATCAGTTGGCATTGAGTCAATTTTATACATATTCAGGCATTTCTTAGCCCTTTCAATCATTGCCGTTAAATCATATCGATCATAAACAAATCGTGGCCAAACTGTGGTTGCTGCCTGTAATCGTCGCAATTTGTCCGCCATAGAATTAATGTCACGAAAGCGATTCATGCTACCAAGATCAATAGCACTTAACGGATCTGGTAGAACAATTTCGGGTAAAATTCGTACATGAGCATAAATCTTCCTGAAATAGTTTTTGCATGAAGTTTATTATTTAGTAAAAAAATAAGTAAATTCTCCTCTTACCTTTGTCGCTGCGTCGGTAAATCTGAGAGACTATAAAAATTGTATTCTATAATTTATAAACCAATTCAAAAATGTAAAGAAACTCACTTCGGATTGTGTTTCTTTGATATAACAAATCTCTGATGTGCTCGTGATTTCAGGATAATATTCCCAGCTTCATCATTGCCCTTCTCATATATCTGGCAAGTAACACCATAAAGATCAGGCTTTGTTGATTTCCATAAAAATGGAAAAACAACGCCAAAAAGTAAACCTTCATCTGGGAAAAGAGTTGTATCAAACATATAATCTGGTATAATCATAGGCAGCGTTTCTCCCGGGAAAACCATTGAATGATGCATAAATATTAGCAGGCGATAAATTTTTCCAGCTTCTAGATAATCAACCCCGGAAACTCGCACCATACTGCCAAGATATGAATGTTCAGCTGGTAAATCTGTATCGAATTTTTCTGCATTTTCTGGTATCGTATCATCATCCTCGGCATCCTCAACTTCACGCTGATTACGTCCTCTTAAGAAGCCCCATGTTCGTTCTTCAAATGTGCGTGTAATACGTAATGGATGACGAAATGCCTGAATTAAAGCATTACCCAAACGGCTACTAGCTGAGCGTCGTCTGGTGCCGCGCTGTGCTGAAAATTGTGATTGGCCATCTTCACTTTCTGATGTGGACGCTGTTCCGGGATCATCGTAATCGTCCGTGTCGCGTAATATTTGCATTGGCTCCTGATCTGAAATGTTAGAGGATAATATTTGAAAGATTATGAACGAAGCCAGTAATAAATAACCTTCTTCTTGTTCTCCTCTCATGCCATTTATTTCAGGCGTAGCTTGTACAAGAATATAAAATTAGTTCGTTCTAATTACCTTCCTTGTTTTTAAAAAAATTTTACGTATCTATAAATGAGAATTTCACACAAAAATTTGAGGTTCTGCTTATCCCTATTTCAACAGAAAGTGGACTTAACTCGACATCATATACGGTGGTCGAAATTACAACTCAACTTCGACTGAACTTTTCAACCTAGCCATAAACGGGGTAAATATCTAGGCATAATCTTGGATCAAATGCTCCCCTGACTGGCAAAGCAATTGGTCCTCTCCATATCTGTCGTCAATTTTAGGTAAAACCTGCGAGGTGAGGCCAAGGCTAGTGATTAGCCCATGGTCACATATGCATAATCTAGGCCTGCAGTGATTAAGCTGAGCAAAGTTCCGGTGTGCCTCGGAATCACGGAGCTAAACAAACTTAGCCCAACTGAACCTGCGTCCGCTCTGCCTAGAAGTGAAGGGGGCTCTGCTTCTAGGGAATATATGCCAGGAGACCTCCTGATTCAAAAAAGCACGGTCATTCAAAGGAAGAAAATATATGAATTTATCTCGAAAAATCAAGTGTTTTTATAGTACCACAACTTAAGATGTAATGGGCCAGACTGGTTTCTATAAACAGCTATGTGGCAATTATATGTCAATTTGTGATAATTGCAAAGAAAACCATACATAGCTATATTTCTTATCTATTGATTGAATCTAAAGTATCAATACTTGAAACATTCAGATTTGAGCTAGGTGAAGAGAATATTCTGTAAATGAAAAAATTGACTAGAAGTACAGTGCTTGAAACTTCCATTAAGCCCTTATGACACTCACTTTTTTTCGGCTGAAAAATCTGCTAATTAGAGTGAGCCGTGATGTTAACATAGGAAATTTAAATTGGAGTGAGTGAAAAACAAATTTGACAAAATTGGAATGGAAAAATGGAATTGCCATGTATATTCTAGCAGTTCAGCTGGAAAATATGAAGAAAATTTTCAATATTTTTTGACAGTTCTTGATTTTTTAAGTGTGTATGGGTGTGTGAGCGTGTATTATAAGGTGATAACAGAGCACAATTGAGATGGAACTGTCAAAGCTTATTTCAAAAATTATTAAGCTTATGTTATCCTTTTCTCGCAAACTCTTTCTACCTTTTTCGTATAATTGGTTTTTCTAGCAGATTTATCAGCCGAAAAAAAAGCGAGTGTCATAAGGGCATTAGCTGATCATTACTGATTAACCTGAATATAATAGAACAAGTATTATTATTTGTATTATCCTGCCTTTAACCTAGTTAACATTCTTCTAAAAGAGGGAATGTTTAAAAACTAACAACAGAAAACTCCAGACAACTGCGTAAAATTTGCATAAGTTTCCTTATCCTTGCGAAAGAGACAAAACAATAACAAAAATAATAACAATAGATCCTTATAACGAAAAGTCCTTTTTCTCGCCAAAACAAGGGCTGCATACCGGCATGTAATGCAAATCTTTCCCCCTTATAATATATTCCTTTAAAAGTAGACGCGATTTAACTTAATTTATTACATCTAGACATCAATGCAAAAAGAAAATATTTTCGTGACCTCTACCTCAGGCAATAACTTTTACTGTACTTTTATTTATTCAACTTACCATCATTGCCTTCATTCATATTTCTTTGTATTTAAACAGCCAAATGTTTTTTTAAGTAATTTGAAGTAAAATACACTATTTTTAGTTTATCGCAACTTCTTTCCGCTTAGAAAAATATTTTGCTGCAAATATGCGTCTTCCGTCGCCGTCGTTTACATTAGAAATGAATTTTGGGAGGTGCATATGTATGACATACATGTATGTATGCATGTATTCTCATTCAGAAATTTGTGGATTGTGATTTTTGTTGGCTTTATTATTCGTAATTTTAATTTTATTATCACGGATTAATTTATTTTAATAATTTTCACAAGTTTTTTCTTTGTATTTTTTATTTATGAAAAGATCAACTTTCTTTCGAAGTTTTTTTTAATAAAAAATATTTTTTGAGTATAAATTGCATACATTCCAAATTCATTTAAGTTAAATGTCAAACATAATCAGCTGTTTTACAATGTTTTTTTAATGTCATATCAACAACACCTAAAATGCAATAATGCAAGCGAAATCGCGAGTTAAAAACGCGAAAGTTATATTAAAATAGTGTATATAATCATAATTTTAAATTAAAACAACCATTAAATTTAAGAATAAATTAATTAAAATCAAATAGCTTCAATTTTTATGCATAAACACTGCTCAAAACAATGTCGAGAATAATGGGAAGAATACAGTGGAGATGTCGAAAATTTCCAAGAGATTTGCAGTAAATATTATCACTAATTTCTTGTATTTTTTTAATTAAATCATTAAAATAACATATTTTTTAGCACAAGAATCACAAATAGATATAATTATGTGAAAATGTGTTTTAAGGCTATGTTTTATAATAATCACTTAAGCCAAGGATATGTTAGCGATGTTTTAATGGAACCAATTTTTTGGTTTGTTGATAATTACACGCATCTATTAGGTCCAGTATGTATTTTTTATATAAAATATATGTTCTTGGATAAAGTTTTAAAAATTGCAATTTACAGTTTTTTGTTGCTGGCGTGGCGCTTCTTACTGCTTCAGTAGTTTTTATAGCCTATTGGATAGGCCTTCCATACTGGTGGGAGAAATCTCCGGCATTTTCAGTTGTTCTCGTTATAGTAGGAAATTGGTTGTTACTTAATGTTGTATTTCATTATTTTATGGCTGCTAAGACTCCACCTGGAAACCCGCCAGAAGTATATTTAAGAAGATATACAGAGTTACTTTATTTTTCTAATATTTTAAATTTTTAGAACGAACTTGTTATTGAGGCTGTAAGTATATGCAAGAAATGTATTTCGCCAAAACCACCACGCACTCATCATTGTTCAGTGTGTAACAAGTGTGTTCTGAAAATGGATCATCATTGCCGTAAGTAATTCGTACTTTAACATTGCATACTTTTAACTTATTTGGTAAAAACCAAGCTTAGGAATTGGCCCTTTGTACTACCAGCAGGCTCGCCACATAACCCTGCGGGGCCTGGGGCTAAATATGATTGCAGCCCCTTTAAGGATATTAAAAACTGACCTGTTTGTGTACAGGACGGGGCCGAAGATTGGAGTGATCCAGACGCTCCTGCAACGCGACTTCGAAAGAATCGAACGCTATGGTGATGATTGGAAGTTGAAAATAAATTTTAGCAAATGCGAAGCGATCCTTTTCCGGACTCCTTTAAACAGAGCTTCTCGCGATGTGCGGAGGAAGTGGAAAACCCTCAAAATTTCGAATAAGAAAAGAAATCGGAAGTGAAGCAACTTGGGCTTTGACTGGACAAATACTTATATTTCAATATAAACATAAATGCTTCTCTTGCCAAGGCAAACAAGGCGTTTCATATGACAAAATGGCTTTTTTGTAGCAGACAAGCTCACGCTTCAAAGTGATCTGCTATTAAACCTTGGTCAGACCGATTTTAACTTATGGTTACCCAGTATGGTACAACATATCCCTTTTTTATATGGAAAAGCTTCGGTTTTTCGAAAGACAATGCTTAAGGGCGTGCTTAAGGTTGTATCGAACACCCAAATCAGGCTTCACGAAGCTTCGCGCCAACAATGTTCTCCACGGTAAAGCATTTGTTAATAAATCGACAACTTCTTAATCAAGTTTATTCGAGGACATAAGCTAGTGACAGAATTACGCGCAATGGCGGTGCGGACATCGGCTTCGCGGTGTGTGCGGATTTTTCACTGATACAAAGTCGCGACACAACCTAAAAATCAAAGTAACAAGTGGGCGTAATACGAAATAAACTGAAAAAGCTGTATGATTTGCGTGTTAATTTTCTATCCTACAGGACTTGTATTGGTTCTAGGTATTAATTTCATCACCACAATTTCGAAATAATTCTGAAATTCAACAAATTTCTTATCCCCATCACCAGCACACGATTCAAAACATAAACAAAATGGCCACCAACACCAAAACACGACTCAAAACACAACACACCAACAACTTTTTTACACTGGACCCCGCGGCAACGCGCAATAAGTAAAAAGTAAAGCAACTCACGCGATGTGTGCGTAGCGCTCAAGCCACATTTCGTTAGTTCGCATTGCAATACACATACTCTATTCTATCAATGTCCGCACCGCGTTTGCGCGAAATTCTGTCACCAGCTATATTTCTAGAGCAATGGAGCGATTCTCTCATTCAGTGAGCGAGATACCACAAACTATCCGAACGCTAGCTACTATAAAACAGCTTGTGAACCCTAAAATCTCCAAACATAGGTTGGTTTAGTTTGAAATTTAGATTTAATGATTAACTTAGGGCTTAAATAGGATCTGGTTCTAGTTTTTACCTTGTAATACATTTAGATTTAAGTAAACTTAGGTTGTGGGTGCGGTTTTCCTCGAAATTTTGTAGATGAATGCTCGTGGCCTGGGCAGGGGTCACCCGAAGGATGGTGAGAATCTTACATCAGTCGATCAGTTCTCGATTGCCTGTCGCGCATGACAGGAGACACCGCTGAGGATCCGTACTCAGACTGTAGTGTCAGATTCTTCTGACTAAACTCGCCGCACCTTTCGATGACGTTTATCCCATCCGGGCCTCGAAGCATTATCCCAATAATTTTGTTAGGGATCATGCTTCCGAGCTCCTCCGCCATCGCGCCTTCGAAGAAGTGGGTAAATGGTGGGCGTCGTCCGTAATCCCCCTCGTCGAACTCCCGGTCCACCCAGGTGTTCAGCTGGCCGATCAGGCGGACTGTCCGCTGCCCCTTCAATCACCCTCGCCGCGTTTGCCAGATCTCCATGGTGTTTGCCGTGGTAACTCTCACCGTTTTGTAGTTCCCATCCTGGTACTCGCTCTGCGGACGGACTATCTTTCTTGGGCTGGAAGGTCGATCGGAATGGTTCCGGCGACCACCAGTACTGCGGGTTTGGAGACGGAGAGCTCCCCGTCTCTGTGCTGCGGACATGAGCTTGCGGTATTTTTTATACCGCAGCGTGTCTGCCCACACCTCTGCTCGGTAGATCAAGATGAACTCGGCCGTCCGCAAGAGCAGACGTCGCATGCAGGGTCTGGGACCATGAACGTTGGCTATGATTCCGCTGTCCGCTGTTTGCAGTACATGCACCCCGAAGGATAGCTTGTTATCAAGCATCACTCCGAGGTAGTTTACGATCCTCACTGATTCCATCGTCGCTTCCCCACCCTGAAATTCCGCAAAATGTGATGAGCTTTTTCGTGAGTAACACGATCGCCGTTTTGCGAGCTGCAAGCTCAACACCGCAGTCGTCCTTCCAGGAAGAGATTGCCTGGTTGAGGCGCATTTGCGCGGCTTCGACATCTCTTGCAATGATGATGACCACGGCGTCGTCAGCGTACCCAACCAGGAAAACACCCTCGGGCATATCCAGACACAGAAGCCCGTCGTTAGAATGTTCCAAACGTCGGGTCCCAGAATGGAGCCCTGGGCGGCCCCAGAAGTTACCTCCTTTCTTCGCAAATCATCGTTCCTTTCGAATCCTGTCCTATCCTAGATAAACCCCTTAGCATCCTTTACTGAGGAAGTCTGAAATCGCGCTCCATCGTAGCTCCTGAGTTAAAGTTATGCCTAGGATGTTAATAGATGAGTCTGTCGTTAGATTCCATCCAGAGGTAGAAGGAGGACGTGATATCAGTTGACGATCGCGAAAAGAAGGTCTGACACGTGCTTGTCTTATATTGTCAAAGACCTAAGTGCTTCGCAGAAAGAACGTAACTTATTATTTAACAGCCTTATTGCTTGTATTGTTTAGCAGATATCAAGGGCGTTTCCAGCCAACTAGCTTAGGGGGGTAATTAAAACAAAAAAGAAAAAACTGAAATATTTTTTTTATTCCATAAAGACAAAGCAATCGAGATCAAAAAATATAATTTGTATAAAAAGGAATTTATATAATAATAAAATAAAAAATAGGGGTTTTTATTTTGTTTAGAAAATCGCTTTCTACCCCCTACTTTTTTGTGGGAGGAAGGATGTGAATTGAAAAAAAAAAGTACAAAACCCCTATTTTTTTGCAGATTTAGATTCTTCTTGAAAAATATGAAGATTTTATTCTTATCATTTTTTGTGACTCGCCTTAGATGGCGCTGTAATCGGCGGAAATTAATAAATCATAAAAAACTTTTTCCTCCGATTACAGCGCCATCTATGGCGAATCGCAAAAAATGTTTGGGACAAAATCTTCATATTTTTTTATGAAGATTCTGAATCTGAGGGTTTCCATTTAAGTTTTTGAAGTTGCACCCCCTACCCCTAACAGGGGGTAGGGGGCGTTTTTGGTATGGCTGGATAGAGTTTGAAAAAATATTTGATACGTGTTTTTTTAGTTTTAATTTTTTTTTTTCAAAACTCTTCGAAATAATGGGGTGGTACGGGTGGTCTGAGACACCCTGTATATTGAACTAAGAAATGCGATTCGCGCTCTCTTAATGTAACACGATGTAACGATTAACAATTGCTGCGTTTTTTAATCTGTTCTGTTCTTTCCTGGTACAGCTTCCACACAAATTCTTGTCCCCGACAATTACTGAGAACCGTATCCAGGCCAAAGAGAAATTAAATTTAAATTAAAGGACCCCGCACGTTTCTTATGGAAAATGACTTTCGGTCAAATTGAACGAGTCTATGTTCTTTGGATAGAGGAAGTCTCCCTGAACAAAAGTCTCAATGGGCACGAAACCCAAAACTTAAGATTTTTGGTACTTTTAGACATCTGAAGTTTTTCATTTTTCGGTCTGTTGATGTTTTTTGCGGTATAGCAAAGAAATAACGTCGCATTATTTAAGTAATGCTAGTGTTCATTTAATTATTTTTAATTTTTTTTTTAGACTTTTGTTCAGGGAGACTTCCTCTATCCAAAAAGCATAGACTCGTTCAATTTGACCCGAAAGTCATTTTCCATAAGAAACGTGCGGGGTCCTTTCCCTTTTCCCTTATACGTTTTTTAAATTGGCAGTTGACAAATAAAATAAATTCTTTGTTTACTGAATAAAAAACGCGAAAAATTGATAGAGATTTTTATAAAATAGTAAAAGAATTAAAAAGTCCACAGCCGTAATTTATGCAAATGAAAATTAAAATGTTCCTTGCGTTTTTTTTAATGTTCCTTCCAGGACAGAACAGGTTTAAAAAACGCACCTAATATTAAAGAGACTAATAGTATCAACGTATGTCGCGTATATTTAGAAAAGGGAACCCGTGCAAAGGAAGAAGTTCATCACTTCTCTTTCGGCGCTTGAGCAGTTAACTTCGGTTTGTTTACATAGCGTGCTATATTAGCTTAAGTCACGGGTATCGGTCCCTTCCACGACTCTCCAGGAGAAAAAATTCACAGTCATAGATCGCCGACTAGATTCACCATACACTTAACTTTTTTGTTTGTAATATTAGTAATTTTTAAGAATAAAAATAAATAAGGGAACGCAAATCTTGGGGGGGGGGGGGTAATTACCCAATTACCCCCCTCTGAAACCGCCACTGGCAGATATGTCCATATATATGGCGCTATTTGGTATCGCATAACTCGTATTTAATTAACTCCTTTATCACTATCTAAACCCTTTAATTACTAGCTCAATAACAATATTTTTAAATAATAATTTTGCAGCCTGGCTCAACAATTGTGTGGGCTTCTTCAACCATCGTTATTTTTTCTTGTATATGGTCTATACAACTCTCGGCTGCTTGTTTATAGTAATATTCGGGGCAGAGATAGGTTATAAGTATGTTTGGCTAGAAAGTGGTGGATGGATTGAATCAGAACCCCTGCATGGCCATCCCGTTAAATATAATCTAACAGGTCATATTGTACCAATTGTAAGTCTATATTCTTTACAATATAACAAAGTAAAATAACATTAATTACATTTATTTCAAAGACCGAAATGAATGAGTATAGCGACGATGGACTTCTTCCAGCAAAACATAATCTTCCCGTTCCATCTGATCTTGCTAGCAATAAGGTGAAACGTCGTGCAATTATTTACATGGCATTTATTAATGTAGCAACAATTATTGCGCTTGGTGCATTATCAATTTGGCACATTTGTCTAATTACGCGAGGCGAGACTAGTGTTGAATCACACATAAATCAATCGGAGATGAAAAGATTTGAGAAATTAAATCGTGTCTATGTTAACCCATATAATTTCGGTAGAAAAAAGAATTGGAAATTATTTCTAGGAGTTGTAAAAGGAAGGTGAGTTTTGGAATTTATTTAAAAAATGTTAACGCAGTTTATTAATTTTACTTATCTAGATCCTATTGGAGACATGTATTACTTCCATCTGTGCATAAGCCAGAAGGTAAAGGAATTCGCTTTCATACAGTACATGATGATGTATATGATAATGACGAATGGCCATAAAATCAGGTTTATTTCCTTATTTTTATTTGGTGTGATAATTCGATACTAGTTGAACTGATTATTTTTATCTTATTTATATGAATATTCATAATTTTTATGCTCGATCATAATAAAAGTCAAAGTATATACATTTTAGTTGTATCCCTTATACATATGTAGGAAGTTAAGAACATAACTTAAATAACTAAATCACCTTGGCTAAACCTGTACACATTCTTTAACGCTTAAGGCTAGCAGCATACGATTAGGTTTTTCCCGCACGGCTTACTATCCCCGAATTTCCCATCGCCGTTGCTTTTGGGTTTGGTTCTGAAACCGATTCGGTTTTAACCTTAACGTATGTCACAGCTAACCTAATTGCTTGAGTTCCATTGGCACGAAAAAAGCTGGTTAGTTCTGTAACGGAAGTCGGCGTTTACAAATATGATTTTGAACCCGAGAGAAAAAAGCGCTACGGCCCCTGTGCTGAAGGTCGAGTCGTGTTTTGTAACAAGTCGTTTGAGTTGAAGAAAGTGACGTTTCAGTCGAATTACGACTTTCAGCACAGGGCCTAGAGTGGAAATGGTAAGTATAGTTTAAGCTAGAGATGCGCCGAATGTGGGTTCAACTGAATACGAATATTCGGCCGAATATTCGGTCAAAAATGTACCGAACCCAACATTCGGCCGAATTATTCGGTTCATTTTGGCGCAGTAAACAGGTTCTCACACTTTCGTAGTGGTTTCATAAATTAATTCCTTACTCCTATTTTTCTATAAAAAAAACAACAAGATTGATAATAAAAAAGATTTTTTATTTCATAAGGTATAAATACGCAACTTTATTTTTCCATGTAAGCGGTGGTGTCACTATGAATCGCTTTTAGGCGCAAACGAGTACTAGAAAAAAACTTTACCGATTAAAAACCCACTGCCTTTTCAATAATATTACTTATAACTAAAACGACAAGGTTTGTTGGTGCAGCTATTCACCTTGAACTGTCATAACCAAGTTAACTTCTTATTCCTTACTATAATTTATAGGAATTCCGCTTAAACCCTTCTGTATCTTAGCGGGTTCAGTTAACCCCAGAGCTGGCTCTAAACCTTTCCAAGATCTATCTTCAAAATTTACTCCTCGACTTGAGTCTATCAATTGGTAGTTATTTCTTTCCAACAATCCACTCGAGTTGATGTTATCTTCAAGGAATTCTTTTTGTGTGCCTCGCATTTTGCCAGTAAGTAAACTAACATCGCTATCTTCTATTCTATCTGGTTCGAATTCATTATATAATTTCCCATTCGGTAAGATATCTTTGAAATCAGTGGCATAAATATCAGGATATTTGGAGTTCCAGGCAGGATTGAGTGCCATTTCGGCTTCGAAGACCGACACAACTGGCTTGTAAAAATCTTTTGATGTATACAAATTATTAAAAGGGCATCCAATAAGTACGAAGCAGTCGATTTCCATAAAATTTGCTAACTTTTCAGGATTAATACGTCCGACGGATATAATATGAGTTTTTATTCCTCGTGCCTTAGCCATTTCTTTTATGTGTTTTATAACATCCAGGTAGCCGTCTTCTGTGAGGGTAGCGACAATAAGTCCTAAAACTTGGGCGTCTTTACATTTTTCTATGTAGAAATATCTGCGACGTATCCAGTTTGTTGCTAATGGATTGACTTCTTGCATTGTAGTTGTTGATGGATTGTAAATGAACCACTTTTTTGCTGTAATAATTTAAGTAATTAATTTTGCATTAACTTTTATTTAAACAATATACCTGGTAAAGACATGGACAGGTTGAAAAACGTTTGATTATCATATCCAATAAATATACAAATATCCTCTAAATTCTCATGATTGTCATCGTCCTTATTATTAGGGAAGTTTTTGATTGAAATGTTTTTCAAGTTGAGATTATCACGGATTTTATCTAATAAAACGAAATTTATAGCAAATAAAATTTGAGATATTTTGTATTTCTCTTACCACGTACTTCCTGGTATTCCTCTTCTAAAAATGGGAATAAAATATAACTATATCTATAGTCTATATTTGAAGTTATACTTTACCTAAAAGATAACGATAGTATATGTCTAAATAAATAGACACATTAGCACTGTTTTGTTGCTCTGAAAGGGCCTGCAATTTGCCCTGGAAATCATCACAGTTAAAAGGCAAGCTAGGAAAAATGAATAATACGGGTAGGCGAGTTGTCCGGCTCTGGCAGGCGTTTCCAAAATGGATTAAGGAATCCGAATCAACATGAGCAGCTGCAATCTTAAATAAACATAAAGGTACATGTAGTTTATATTAAGGGATTAATTAATATGAGTATAAATAGTAAATTGATCTCTTAATGCAGGGGTCAGCAAACTGCGGCTGGTGAGCCTCGTCTGGCTCTTTGGCCCGGTAAGTGTGGCTCTGCCACAAAATGCCATGTGGGAATGGCTCATGCACTAAGGTCGGTTTTAGGCCTGGGTGAGTCTAATTTGAAGAAATGTCGTTCGACGAGGTAGTAAAGGGTCGTCCATAAATTACGTGAGGTGTTAGGGGGGGGGGGGGGGGGGTCAAGTCGAATCTCACCCAATCTTGTGCAGGGGAGAGGGGGATCTCGCTAAATATCGTAATTTGTTTCCTCAAGAAACAGTGCAAATTTGTTAGAAAACAGGGTGAAATTAAGTAAAACATGTTTCTATAATAAAGACCCCCATTTACTTACGGCCCGATGAAGGCCACACAATACTCAGTCTGACTAAGGGTTGAAGACTTCAGGTATCCGCCTGAGGGCCGTGCACTGCAGGTGGCGTCATCCAACCAACAAATTTCAGGTTCATAATAGTCTGGATAGGAGGACCATTTAAGAAGAGAGAGCTAAGTTTTGCTGATGCTGAAAAGCATAGCCTTGGACTTTTCATAGTTTATTATTAATTTCATTTCGTCAGCGATTGATTGAAAGTTGTTAAGGGCAAGTTGGAGTTTATCTTCAACGGTTACAGTGGATTCACCTGTCGCAATCAGACAAAAAACATCCGCGAATTGAAAAGCTTCAACATCCTAACTAGAGACCCAGCGGAATAGAAAAGGCTAAAAAGGTTGGAGCTAAGGGAGCTATACCATATCGTGCTCCTCCAAAAACCTTCCTAGTGATTCCTTGCAATATCAAGTTTCTGTTACTAAAAAGAATTTATTAATGATTAACTACAAAAATCATATATCGATGGCAACTAAAAGGACAGCGTACAAGAAGCGTGCAAGAAAGATTAAAACTTAGGCAAGCATTTATGTTCTTAAAATGTTTAATACCTCATCAACACAGCAGCTTCCATACGATGTATCCGCAAGGATAAAGAATTTTGCATCGCTATTGCTTTTCAATTGATCACATATTTTTGTACTGTTAACTAAGTAACTATCAGGAAATTGTAAACAAACCTAGAATGAAATGTTAAATTAAAGATTAAGAGTGGTTTAACCCATTGGAGTCTCACTTTCTTAAACGAGCCCTTTTTAATCCAATCAAGACATTTTTGTTTCTGTTTCTCATTCCATATTTGTTCAAAGGAAATATTTTCATCATCCAGTTCTGCTTTTCTTTCAAGGCTGGCGCTTTCGGGCGTCGAAAATGCTGCTGAGGACATTTTTAATACAAAAATTGTTTTATGAATTACACAGTGAAATTTCTCCAAGATTTATTTGCGGAGATAACATCACAATGACAAGATTTGACATTTCAAAATTTATGGAAAGGTGTATTGGCAGTACCTGAAATGTCTAGCAGTTGTATTATTCTAGTAGATATGAATAAAAAATTATAAATATTGAAATTTAAATTATTAATAGAAAATCTCTATTGTATATTTTTCTCTAAAAAGAATAATTTTGTAAAACACAAACAATATTACTACTAGTCCAACCTTTTCAATTAAACTTTGTAAAATCCAAAATAAAATTCACAATCAACCGGAAGCAACTTCGTAAGTAATCAAAGCACATTCGCACGTTTTTAATACCTGTCAAGTGTTCCAACATTTCAAAGAAATCGTTTTTTGTATCTTTACTTTTATCATGAGTAATAAAGTTACAATTGAAGAAGTATTTTCTTCAGAAAGGAAAAAAAGTACACCAGTTTTATGTGGGTTATTTATGAAAGCAACAAAATAATAAATTCTTAATTGGAAAAATTGTTTAGTAAATTTTCAGAATGGCAATTTTAATCCAGAGAAGGCAAGTGATCTCAAATATACAACTAGCAGCAATGATAAGAACGAGAAACATGCAATCTTAACGGCGAATGAAAACTTATTCCACGGCAAAATAGGAGAAGGTTATCCAAATGATTTAATTAGCACTTATATTGCAGTCAGGAATAAAATTACCAATAAGGTTTGTAATATTTGTATGGCTCTTGCAGTCTCTTTTTTCAGTCGTTGTTTAAGTTAGTTGTAGGAAGTTTTTGAATATCTTCTAGCAAGCATATCTTCCATCCAAGTTTTGGTCATCCTAGGGCTCATTTTTCTTGATGGTTTACCTTTGAAAATCCTGCAAATCTAAATAAATACCTTCTCGGTTGCTTGTTGAATGCAGTGCTTATGTATTTTAATTGTTTTCTCACACATTCTACTAGCAATAAAAGCGAAATAGCCTCAATATAAAACCCGAACTATTAAACCCGGCTGCACCTGCTTATTTGGCAAAACCAGGACCAGCCTCATGATTTCGATTCAGCAAGAAGTTCTTCCTACTGAGTGGAAAAAAGCGAAAGTAATTGCCTTACCTAAATGCAAATCCCCTGATTATCGCCCCATCAGTATCCTATGTTTCTTAAGCAAAGTATTAGAGAAATTATGTCATGGCAAATCCCGGCCTACTGTGAAATGTGGTCTCCGTTGACGAGTACACAGTCCGGCTTCCGGAAAAGCAGTAGCTGTGAAACTGCGCTGCTAAAGGTAACTACTGACGTTCGAGTTGCTCTTGATTGTGATGAGATTGCATTTCTGGTGTTTCTCGACTTCAGCAAGGCTTTTGATAGTGTTGTCATAAGTTTCTTGAAACTAAACTGGAAAAAATAGTCTTGCCACAATTGATATTTGCCTTCAAAAATATTATAGTCACTAGGCAGCACGGTTTCTTTGGCGGTAGATCCACGACCACGAATCTGTTTCGTTATGTTAATTATGTTCTGAACTCACTAAGCAAAGGAAAGGAAGTGCATACTTTATATACGGATTTTAGTAAAGCCTTTGATACGGTAGACCATGAAATCCTGCTGAAAAAACTTAGTCTATATGGTGTAAGGTCTAAAGCTTTGGCATGGTTGCGCTCTTACCTTTGTAACAGACGTCTTCAGGTACGAGTTAATGGACACCTATCAAATGAATTTTATCCTATTTCTGGCGTCCCTCAGGGTTCGCACTTGGGTCCAACTCTCTTCAACATCTTTATAAACGACATAGGTGATAACATCAGTTCAGAATATCAATTATATGCCGACGATATGAAGATATATAGAGAAATTAATAATGAGCTAGATCTTTATACCCTCCAGCTCGACATCTGCGAAATTGAGGCTTGGTGTGTTGTAAATAAATTATCCTTAAACATAAAAAAATGTGCAGCGATCTCATTTACGCGATCCCAGAGGCAACTTCCAGTAATATACATACTTGATGGCCAAATCGTCCCAACGGCTAGAACCATTAAAGACCTTGGAGTAATATTTGATGACAAATTAACCTTCTCCGAACATATCAATGCCATAACACTTCGTGCGTATCGAAACCTAGGTTTTATTTATAGAGCAAGCAAAGAGTTTAGAAATGCCAAAACCCTGATACTTCTTTTCTCAGCGTTCGTCAAACCTATACTGGAGTATGGATCTGTGGTTTGGTCTCCGTATACTCAACAACACATCAATCGTATTGAAAAAATACAACGTAAATTTTGTAAATGCTTACTCTATATTGAGGGTTCTGAGCATGTTAACACCATAAGTGACATTGCTCAACAATATAAGCTCAGTAGCCTATTAAGTCGCAGACAGGTGGCTGACTTGTCTTTCTTCTTCAAAGTCATCAACGGAAAGATCGATTCGCCAGAAATTCTAGCTGATTTTGGACTTATCTGTTCAAGAGTTGAGCTAAGAACTAGGAGATTGCTGTCAGTAGTAAGCTCTAGTAGAAATTACGTCTACCATGGACCCAAAAACCGAATAGCCAGGCTTGTGAACCAATGCTACGCGGATGTTGACTTTTTTGGAGGATCCCTGTCATCGTTTTCTGGGAGTATTAAAAATTTGCTTTGTAATGATCAATAAATTTTCATCTGTTGAATATTGTACAATTTTGTAATCAAATCTTATTTAATTAATTCTGTCGTCTCTCCGAACGTCATCTTGTTTTTTTTGTATAACCCATTTGTAATCTAATGTAATCTGTGTATGTATAATGCCGATTGGCGTAGATAAATAAATAAATAAATAAATAAATAAACTATCAGACTATCTGGGTTTCTCAGGAATTACTTAAGAATATTTCTCGGATTTACTTAAGTAACCGTTCCCAAAATGTGTGGTTTCAAGATTCTATCTCTGATCCATCACCAATTACATGTGGGGTTCCGCAGGGATCGATTCTAAGGCCATTACTGTTCAGCATATACATTAATGATATCTGTAATTCTGTTAAGCATTGCAAACTTCACATGTATGCGGATGACGTTCAGATTTATTTAAATAGTCCTCTGGGATTTGTAGAAAACTGTGTCTATAACATCAACGCTAACCTTGAGTAAATACATCTATGGTCGTTATCCAATGAGTTGCACCTAAATGCCTCTATGTCTTGCTGCATTGCAATGCACAGGAGTGTGTTAGACACCTCTTATTTACCACCAATCACTCTCATGCAAACAACCTTACTCTACCAACTGCGAGTCAATAACCTAAGTGTTTACCTGAACACACAACTTACCTGCTGTGATCAAACCGATCATACCTTATCCGAAATTTACAGTAACTTGCGCCGCCTCTGGCTGTTTGCGTCCATTTTGCTTGTAGGTGCTCGGTCAAAGCTTATCAAAACCTTCGTTCTCCCTCACTTCACTTACGACAGCTCAGTTTTTCCGTCCCCTGACGCCTCTTGCCGGGCCAAACTTAACGTTGCCTTT
The DNA here is from genome assembly GCA_949987705.1 of Thereva unica. Taxonomy (NCBI): domain Eukaryota; kingdom Metazoa; phylum Arthropoda; class Insecta; order Diptera; family Therevidae; genus Thereva; species Thereva unica. The sequence continues at coordinate 154,447,078 of OX465283.1, forward strand.
AACGATTGTACCAGCTTTGTATAAAACCTCCGCAGATTTGACCATATAAGCCCATACCGCTCGTCTATTCTTGGTGCACGGTCGACGAATACCTTTCCCTCACGGCAGCAGTATGCATCTATACACTTCAGCGCTATGAGCGTCCGTCATATCTCCTTGAGTATCTTCATCGCGGTCATACAACAAGAAAAATACTTTTCATCCCGTCAAGAGTCCATCACCTAGTTGAGCAAAGGTCCTTTTTCGTTCACTGTCTCTGCCTGTGGAATCATCTGCCACACACCACCATACAGAGTGCGAGGTCTTCGAACGTGTTCAGGAAGCTTGTATTTAAATATATTACTAGCCAATAATCTTCCATTAAATTAATTCTTTTGATTAATAATTTTTTTGTTTTGCAAAGGTGCTCTGTTAGGCATACAAGGAGGTCGCCAGTAGACCCTTTCGATCCGTACTACTTGTCATCCAATATTTGGTTGCATTCAACATATTCCATAAGCTTTCTGTTTATTATTGTCTTCATGATTTTGGAGAGAATAGAAGTGATTGCTATTGGGCGGTAGTTAAAGGGGTCACTGGAATCATCGACTGAACATGGGCCAGTTTCCAAGAGTCAGGGAAAACTCCGGAGAAGCATGAAAGGGCCAAGAGTTTACGCAGATGTCCTGGATGTCCTACCAATGACATCAATGTCGTCTGTATAAGCTAGTAAATATTTGGACGAGTGGAGGATTTTGCACCTTGCTGTCGTCCGTGATCTCGGATCACTTTCTCTGAAGGCAGGCCAAACCTTTTCCTGGTCGGAATCCATTACAGATGTTGATTGGTCTGGCTATTGTACCGGATATTTTTACTTCACATTGGTCATGGTAAACCTAGGTCTAACCATGGTCATTTTGCTCAGTTCTATTAACTTTACGAGACACCTAATTTCTGTCATTTTGCTCCAATTAATAATAATATTAAAAATAATATGATCTTCTAGGTAAAATTAATCGAGATCGAACAAGCTTCTTTAGTGAACCACATATATAGCCAAAAAGTGCAGAACTTAAACAACACCTTAACAGCACAATCACCAAACAACGCCCTTATTAAGAACTTTGGCGGTCGCCGTGCCAACAGATACTTGGATCGAGTTGAACGAATGAAAGTTAGCGTTGATGTTATAAAGGATCAATTAGAAAAAACCGTAGATGATGCAGATGCTATAGAAGATGATTTGAATGAAACTAACGTATTCGACAATGAAAAGAATATTGCAAATATTCGGCCAGTATTTAACAAGTCTGCACAAAAACTGGAAGATATTTATGTGTTAACAGATGTAATTCCGAACGATGTGCTAGATAGACTTCAAGAGGAGGCTGAAGCTGTACTGAATGCATCAATTGAAGACTTGCCGTTAGTTGCATATATTTTATTATTCATATTGTTTTATATTAATGTTTTATTTATAGAATACCATCGGAATATATTTTGCAGAAAATAAAGGAAATTCAAGAGTCCGATAATCCAAAATCACTGAAAAATATAACAACTATTAAAGTTCTTATATATATGGACGCTTTAATTACGTTAATTAGATCAAAGAACCGAACGTTAAACTCACTTGAGTGTTCAAAGATAACTGAGAAAGTAGAAACAGACATTCGTGCAAGATTTACATTGCCAGATCTTTCAAATAGGTACGTATCTTTTCCTATATAATTCAAATATTTAATAACGTTTTTTTGTTTTATTTTATAGATTGTTAACATCATTTACAAAAGATAAAGCTTTGTGCCATTTCCTTGTACTAGCACTTTTAATAAGTCCGAATTATGAAATTGATTTGAATATCTTAATACAAGAGTTGTCAGTACCTCGCCAAAAGATTGTTAAATATGCACATTATATAAATGCAAAGACTAAATACAGAACTGATCTACTACGTCTAACATTACCAGAATCGATTAAGCCGTTGAAGCCGTTTACAAGGAAGAGGAATGCGAAGTAATTAAATGGAAAATGTAAAAAAGGTTTTTATATTCATGGGATTATACCATGTCGCAATAAATTTGTTTTCCTTTATTCATCGATTTTTATTGTATCCTTTCTAATATGGTAGATTTTAGGGTAAGAACGTAGGAAAATTAATTAATAAAGTTAATAGAAAGAGGTCAAGAAAATCTATAGCTAACAGTTCGATTAACTGGATAGAGTAGACAACCGCCGTAGCTATCTAGGTTTAAGAGCTGGGAAGATCAAAAGTAGATCAAAATCCTTTCTGCAACAATTCTTGTACAAAAGATGCAAGAGAGATGAAACTCGAACAACATTGGAAGAGCTCTGCGTCTAGGCATGCCAGGGAGGGGTCAGGACAGTGAACTATTAGTGGTCTCTAGATGAACCCCTGCTGCGAAGAATATTCGTACATCGAACTTCCTAGGACATCTCCGTTTCTCCACTCTCTTTTCGAAGGTAGTTTGATGGAGAAGTCCTTACTAAAGGTCAACCTAGCGGGAAGTTAGTCTGTGGTGGTAGCGAACATACCCTCGAGTAGCAAATTCAAAATATTGCTATGTCCGTATGGTTTAGAGGTCCAGGCTGTGGATCCCTTCAGTCTGAGGGCACGTTGTTTATTGAGTTGGGCATTAGTTCGCGATCATCAAGACAGGATCTGTCACGTACATACTTGTCTTGCGTTGTCGAAGCTACAAGAGTAACGCAGGGAAGCGTCGGCGGCGAGGCTGAGAAGTAGAAAGGGAATGAAAGTAGGTCATTTATAAAGAGAAGAAAGAGAGCAGGCGATAAAATTGACCCCTGGAGGATCCCCACAGAGATGGGGTGAGCTTCAGATGTAGCACCATTTAATACTAGCCTGATTGAACGGTCGGAAAGGAAACTCTCAATACAGTTCAGTAGAAGTGTCTCGGCTCCAATAGCTTTGCGTTTAGCTAACAGGACTGAGTGCCAAACTATATCGAAAGCCTTGGAGATATTTAGAGCAATCAGACCAGACTAAATCTATGCAAACTTCAATTGAGGTGTGGGTGATTGAGGCAAACTAAAAGATCGCCAGTGGATCTTTTCGTCGGAAGCCATACTGTCTGTCGTTTATAAGTAGGTTTGATTCTACATATCCCACAACCCTTTTGTTGATTATCGTCTACAAAGTTCTTATTTCCTTGATTTTTGCCAGATATATTTGGATAAGTTTGTGAATATACTTTAAATATTGCATTTTTAACGATCAAACGAAAAAAAAAGTTAACGACATTTAACACAATTTCTGCTTCATATTTTTTCCAGATGAGGTCTCACATATCGCTTAAAGATAAATAGCTGCAGTTTGACATTTCTAAAAGTGTCGGGTGTGCTTTGAGAAAGTTTCGCATTCATCTACCGAGATTTGTAATGTTTTACACATATTTGCGGTCATTATATTATCATAGTACTTTAAAATACTAAAATATATGAATATAAATATCCCATTTTCCATAAATAAACAAAAATGTCGTCGGGTATAAAGTGTAAAAATTGTGGCTCCACAGAAATCGAAGAGGATAATGCACGCGGCGATGCAGTTTGCACAAATTGCGGATCTGTATTAGAAGATAACTTAATTGTATCAGAAGTACAATTTGAAGAAGTTGGACATGGATCAGCTGCTATTGGGCAATTTGTCTCGGCAGATTCCTCAGGTGGTGCAACAAATTTTGGCTATGGAAAGTTTCAGGTTGGATCTGGAACTGAATCTCGGGAAGTTACTATCAAGAAAGCGAAAACTGGTATTACAGATCTCTGTAATCAATTGCAGCTAACAAATCATTATATTGAAACTGCTGTTAATTTTTTTAAAATGGCATTAATGCGACATTTAACTCGTGGAAGGAAAAATACGCATATTTATGCTGCTTGTGTCTATATAACATGCAGAACTGAAGGAACTTCTCGTAAAGATTTTAATTTTGATATGTTTGAACAACATTTTTCTAATGAACTTATTTTTTTTTAGATCTATTGATTGATATCAGCGATGTTCTACAAATATGCAGTTATGAATTAGGTAGAACATACTTGAAGCTTTCAAATGCACTATGTATAAACATTCCTTCTGTGGGTAAGTCTTTAAATCGTAATATTTAATATTAACAAAGATGTGGAACTATAATTTACGTGTTGGCAGTAAACACGCACAGATATTTTCGTACCATAAGTTAAATTGAACTGCTGAAACAATTGCTTTAGCTTTTCATAGAATTTTGAAGTATTAAGTAATAAAGACAGCAGCCCTACCAGTTTCTGTTTTTTGTACTACGGATTTTCTTTAGATTGCTGTAAACAAAATTTGCAATTCATGATAACTAAAAACAGGTTACGATTTGTTTCTATCACGGTGTTCAAAGATATTCATTAGACCTACCTGTCATTGAAAGAAAACTCGTTCTTTGTAATTTCATACTAGTTTTGATAGCACATTCACTTCGATGAAAGACTAAGTTTTGCAAAAAAGCAATTGGTAATATTTCATTATTCATTTTTGACGGCTAGAACGGGGTTCATCCTGCTCTTTCGCAAATGTTCTCCCTACCTGTACCGATTCTGACCCGATGTCATCCAGTTTGGCATCAATAAGCTCTGTACGCTCTACACCATCTTTCCAGCGGAGGCTGTGTCTCCCTCACTGCAACATCCCATAAAGCTTACGGTAAAATTTCCGAGCAGGTTCCTCTTCACACATACAATATGAGCGAGATGTCCTATCCATCGCAGCCCCCCAAGTTTTATTTTCTCTTCTAGTCTTCCTTAAGCAGCTATAGCCGTTCAACACACATAAAAAAAAAAGATACCCCCAGTTGCATGGAAATCTGAACAGAAATGGCAAATTCATATTTCGGTGACCATTTTGAATTTGGGTCATATTTCGGCGGCCATTTTGAATTGTGAAATCGCTAAGTTGACTTTAGACCCCTGTACTGAAAGTCGTAATTCGACTAAACGTCACTTTCTTCAACTCAAACGACTCGATCTTCAGCACAGGGGCAATCGTATTAAAGTTTTCGTCGACGTTTGTTCCAGTGTCCAAGGCAGATAGGTACGCCACTTCATCTTGCAGGGCTTGGGGCTAAAATATGATTGGGGCCCCTTTTAATTATTATGTGAGTATGGGCCAAACCATATGGTGAACACCGCGACCAAGTTAGGCATATTGCCTCCAGGAACGAAAAAGACCGTCCTCCCACCGAACGAAGCCAAGAAGGTCTTTAGTGACCGGATTTGAGCGGAGTTCATAAGCTCTCTGATAAACTTTCTTCTTCTGAGCCACATCAGAGCAGGACATTTACAGAGAATATGTGTGGAAGTCTTGTCGCCTTCCATGCAGAATCGGCACTCTGTCTCTTCTGAGACAGTCCTAAATTTTGGAGGTAATACCTTAGCAGTCAGATCAGACCGGTCAGATATCGCAACTTAAGGTTGGAATGTATCCCCAATTGAAGGTGGTTGAAGATTGTCGAGAATCAGATCGAGGAACTTGTGAGTGCAGTAAAATGTCATCTTCTCTGGGTTGAAAAGAGGCAACTGTTTATTTAACCTTGTCCCGGTGGAAGGCTTCTATGACTATAGCTAGCATTTCGGGAATAAGCGGTCTTGAGTGCTCACTGGGCAGGCACCTCAAGGAGAAATAGAGAAGTTAGAGATGTATAAACCACTCTCTTTTTTAAGACGACCCACTCCGTTTAAAAAGTCTTAGAGAGAAGCTTTTGGAGTGTAGTTGCTTGTGGTGAACTTTGCAGGCTCACAGCTTCCTCAAGGCAGTCCTTTGGAACGTCTTTACTTTTTCTTGTAACCGGTTAGGGTGTACCTGTATTCTCTCTTTTGCCCAGTATGTTGTGTCCGATAGTGAGGCCTTATCCAGAACACCCGAGTTTTTGATACTGTCAGAGAGTAGCCTGCTAGTGAGGTGCAAAGCCTTCTCCGAAATGAGGAAGGTGGTTTTGAATCCCCCATTTTTAAAATCTATGTTATTCATAACAAGAAATTCGAGGAGACACTCACCTCTCTCTCGTTTACATCGGTAATCATCCATGGTGAGCATTTGAATCACAACCGATGACGAATTGTCGGTTCATCTGGCGACAGAACTCTATAGTTCTTGGACCTCTTTTAGGGCCGCTTTAAAGAGATTGAAATTCCAAAAAATCGATTACCAAAAAAAATATTTAATACTCGTAACCTTAAAACTCTGTGCTAAAAATAAGTCCATTTATTTTATTTTAGAGCGCTGCATACTTGGGTTTCAGACTCTAGGTTACTGCCTGCTTGACTTTCAGAAAGAAAGAATATGGAAGTTTTAACTTTTTGGGTTTCAATCTACTTTCGGGGCACTCGGCTATTAAAGGCGGGCCTGGCATATTGCTCGTTCCGTAATAGTTTTTTCCAGGTGATGTTATTAATCTCCTGCCAACCTTACTTGAGAGCGACTAGCTCGATCATATTTTGGGGAGTGTAGGTTGTGTTATAATTTAAATATTGACTGAATTCCTGCTAATGACTTTGGGTTTATTTTAAAGAGTTGTAAGTCGACGCCAGGACCTTCTGGTTGGTTCTGCCTTTACCTAATCAGGCATCTGATCATTGTGTTTCATTTCTTGTTAAGGGGCGTCTTGGCGGACACTGAGACCTACTTGTTTGGTCTATTGTGCCATCCCCGTCTTTAAAAACCATCAAGGTTAAGGCTTCTAAGGTAGCCTAAAACTTATTTAGGGTTTCTGTCCCAAATCTCCCTGGGAGTAGAGAAGTCACGATGGAGGAGGCTCGGTCTCTTCCTCGCTGTAGCCTCACAGTCGCACAACAAGTGCTCCGGGTTTTCGGGAGCTTTCGCGCAGAACCGACAGCTAGAGTCGGCCACCAAACCTATTTTGTTAAGATGTAATTGCCTTCGCAGTTACTCTCTCAATTTGAGATTTCCAAGAGAGCTTTTAAACCAGAATTATGCCTAGATATTTAGCCTCCTTTGAGAAAACCAATTCTTTGCCGTCCAAAGATGAAGCTTTTAAATTTAGCTACCTTCTATTAGTAAATGGTACGATAACAGTTTTTTGTGGGTTAATATCCATGTTCTTGCTCCGGCACCAGCTATGCACACATGACAGAGATCATTGTGGTTACTATTCATCATGACTGTGCATGGTGTGTTGTTTGCACCTTGAAAATAGAGTTAATGAACACCAAAATAAGTTCTTATATTGTATGTACTTACCGATGTAACCGAGGGAATCGATCAAATTTCTTCCCATTTTCAATATTTTGAAAGGAAATTTTACCAGGATCCATTATGTACGCATATTGTTTTATCGAATCGATCAATATTCATTAAAATGAAAGGGGGAGGGGGCATTACATGAATAAAAAAAACTACAAACATTCATCATATTGTAATTTAATATCTTTTTCTCCATAAAACAATAAAAATGTAAGTAAATTCATAAATATCGCGCCATGATTCAATTTAAAGTAATCTGACTGATGATGATGGCTAGAAATGGGTTGCTTACTTAATTATTATATATAATGTTCATATTTATATATGTATATAAAAAAAATAGGAAAGTAAACCTTAAATAGGTAAAATAAACTTAATAATAATCTAAAAAAAATATTATAAAATAATAAAAACGAAAATGCAACAAAAATTTTAGTAAAAAAACAAGCCAGAGCAAAATAAACATAATTATAATTATTATGAAATAAAGTTCGTTTTTTTCTTACTATTTTCATCATCTACTATTTTTTTTGCAATTCTAAATTACTACAAATTTTGGTGCATCTTAAAATACTACTAAAATATCGTTTTGTTTTTTTGTTTTTTTTTAATAGATTGAAATATAGTCGTATGCCATGTCTTTTACAAAACAAGTCTTTTTTTTTATTTAAGTCTACGATTAATTTTTTATTTTTAATATTTTGTTTTTTTTTTTTTTTTTGAAAAGTGTTTAGCACATTTTTCATCACAATAGTGTATATTATAAAGAAACCCTTCATTGCTTGTTTTAAACAAATTGTTTTAGAATATTTTTTTCTTTTTTTTTCTGTCTCTCTAATATTAATGCATTTTTGGATATTGAATATAGTTTATACTATTCAAGAAGATAAAAAATATATTAAATTTTGTGTAAATAAATAGGCGATATGGGTGAATAATAATAAATTATATAAAAAAGGAGGGGATGTTGCATATATGCCGAGTATACAAAACTTTAGGACGGGTAGTAAAGCCGAAATCGTGATTATTGGATGTGAATTTCGGCTGCGCTGGAAGTAAAATTACAAGATCGCGCCACGCCAATTAAATAAAACCAAAAAACAATCGGCCCTTGGCACCAATGCGATTTATTATGGCATATATGATTCCCCAATAGAATTTTTAGATAATAATAGCAAATAAATCTTTTCTGAAGAAGCTTATTGCAGCAAACTTAGTATCAAAACGAGAAAAATGATATATTTATTAGAAAATTGCCATCCATACCATAACCCATAGTGGTATAATGGATCTAAAAACTCACACGGTACTCTCCAGTGGATCATCGAATGGAGGAAGAGCCGAACTCTCTAACATTTATCATAGAAAAGGAAATGACATAATTGATTCTGGGCTTCAAGCCAGTAAGTAATAGAATATAGACACTTCGCATTAAAACAAGGCTAGATAACATTAGTCTTATAAACGTCCACGCGCACACAGAAGATAAGATGGACGAGGAGAAAGCGGAATGCTACCAAGAGCTAACAAACGCCATCAGGTTAGTACCGTCAAATGACGTTCAAATGGTGCTTGGAGATATGAATGCCAAAGTAGGAAAAGAAAAGGAGTTCCTAGGAGTCATAGGAAAGCATAGCCTACACAATGTTACCAATAATAATGGTAGTAGATTGATCGATCTCGCAAACTTAAACTCAATGATAGTAAGTTCAACAATGTTCCCGCACAAAAATATCCATAAGATGACGTGGCAGTCACCAGACGGGTGACTAGTAATAAAATTGACCACGTCCTAATTGGGAGAAAAGGGACCACGAGTATACTGGACGTAAGAACAATGAGAGGAGCGTGCTGTGGCTCGGACCACTATCTAGACAAGGTGAAATGGAGAATCCGGATAGCAACCAAAACGCATAGAGGCCAAACTCAACCAAAATACATTATAGATAAGCTAAAACTGGAAGAAATAAGAGATGAATACCAGCATGCTGTCGTACAAAACTTGAGAGGCAGAAGAACAGCCAAATATCAACGACAAATGGGAGCAAATCAAAAGCAGCATAAAGGGGGCAGCAGAAGAAGCACTAGACTGGATCCTCAGACAGACTAGAATTGATTGGTTTGACCACTGTAGGGCAGCAATTGAAGATACAAACCGGAGCAACCGAGAGTACATTGCAAGGCCAACAAGGCAAGAGCAAGGATGGAAGTCTTCAAGCAAAAAAGAAAAAACGCAGAAAGAAGAAGAGGGAAAATCGAGACAGCAGGATCTTTTAGAGAAAGGTGGAGAGAGTATTTTCAGAACCTATTGAATCGTACTCCCATACTAAACGAGAATCCACAGACAGAGGCATTTATAATTCCTCAAGATAATATCTCAATGGAACAGTATTGCAAAATGTGTGATTTCCGCTCACATCACTGATTCCGCTCACAATTTGATTCCGATCAAAATATGATTGGAATCAATTTATGATCGGAATCAAATTGAGTATATACTGATTCCGGTCACATTGCTGATTCCTATCGGATTTGATTCCGCTCAATTGTTGATTTCTTTGCTCGATGTCGCTCTTGTACAACCATGCAATAGAACCACCAACACTGGATAAGGTACGGAAGTTATAAAAAGCACAGCAACAAATCGCCAGGCGCCGATGGAATAACATCAGAGCTGCTAAAGGAAGGAGGACCGCAATTATTACGATCCTTACACAAACTCATATGCAGCATCTGGGAGGAAGAAGTTATACCAGATGACTGGAAGAAAGCGATTATATGTCTAATATACAAAAAAGAGAAATAAATTAACCTGTAAGAACTACAGAGGCATTTCTCTCCTCAGCACCAGCTACGAAACCTTCACAATCCTTGTGAAACAAAAACTGGAACCTATAGCGGAAGGCCTTATAGAAGAATATCAAGCTGGTTTTAGGACAAAACAGGTCAACATCGAACCAACTGCTGACCTTGCTTAAAGCAAATTCTGGCGAAAACCTGGGAATGTAGGAATGTAGATGTATACCAGATATTTGGTGACTTTCAACAGGCATATGACTCAATAAACAGTACAGGATCCTATTGGAACTAGGAGTCCCCTCAAAGCTAGTACAACTGATCAAATGCGCAACGAATAGCTCATTGGCGGAAGTAAGGATCCAAAATGCAGTGACAGAAGAGTTCGAAGTGCGACAAGGTCTTAGACAAGGAGATGGACTAGCCCATTGCTTTTCAACATGGCCCTAGAATGGGTGATAAGGAAAACGTCAGTCTAGAGAAGTGCATCAATAGCAACACAGTCGGTCGTTACTTAGTTATGCGGCAAAAGAAGCTTAAGTCGAGTTAAAAGAGGTGGTAAAGGACATAGGCCTGAAGATAAATGAAGAAAAAACAAAGGTGATGTAACAATCAAGAGCAGGAAGATTTAGAATGGGAAGAAATATAACCACCGTCGAACGTAACCTAGAAGTAGTCGATCAAACAGGCTACTTTGGGTCTACAATCACAAAAACAAACGAAAAAACCAGAACTACTACTGCTTAATAGAGCCTTTTATGCCCAAAAACAAATACTGCACTCAAGATTTGTACACAGGAAAACGAAACTCTCACTCTACAAAACAGTAATACGACCAGTCCTGAGCTAAGGTAGCGAGACTTGGACTATGACATGGAGGAACGAACCAATAGGCTCGAGAAAAAGTTATCAGGTCCACAATAGACCTAACGATAGAGGATGAAATATGGCAAAGGAGAGCGAGTTGTATGAAATTTTTGACGACCCACAACTCTCAATTTTAATAAAAATTAGCAGACTGAGACTAGCCGGCCACGTAATCAGGATGGAGCACAATCGTATCCTAAAACGGCTTATGGTATAAGAGATTTCGAGAAGTAGGCCAGTAGGTGGATCGACTCTGTGACGGCTAACGCAGAGGAAATGCTCAACATCCGGAACTGGAGACATGCTGCAAAGGATCGTCAAACTTGTAGAAATCCCCTAGAGGAGGCCAAGGCTCGATTTGGGTTGTAGCGCCATTAGATGGATTAGAAAATTCTTACACGTTAGTTTTTTTTATGTGAAAGACTAGAGTATCAGGAAAAACCCTTTATACTGTCGACAATCTATTTTCTTCGTATAGAGTGCAATGTCGAACAGCAGTTCTATTCGGGGAGGAAGGAACTGCCACAACCGGGTGTTAATTTAATGCTGGCGATTGCATTTTATATAGCATTGTTGATAGTTTATCTATAAAATAATTAACAAAATCTTAAGATATAGTGTATATTTTGTTCGAGTTTTCTGTTTTCTCGTATGAGTTTTATTATAAAAAAAAAAGTAAATCAATTAAAACATAAAATTTTTTTTTAAATCAAAATGAAAATTAATTTAAATGCGCGAAAATAACAATGGAAATATAAAAATAAATCAAAAAATATCGCCTATTTGCAAGAAAAAAAGAAACATTTTCCCGTTTTCTAAGTATATGATTAATATAAATAAATTCTACTCGTTAATCAACCATCTACTGAAAAAAGAAACGCATCTATATATTTTTTATTTTACCATATACTGAATTGAATAATATTCGTTTACCAACACTTGCAATTCTAGCAAATCTTCTGCTCTGTTCTCATTTTTTGTTTTTGTTTCTTATTATTTTATATAAACTTAAATATAATTTTATTTTTTAAAGGGTGTTGTATAATAATATTGGTTTTTCTTTTTAATTATTTCTCTTTTAAAATTCTTTCTATATTGTTTTTGGTTGCAATATCACTTTTGTAATGTATGTTTTTTATACGTTTTTTTTTAATTTTTAGAAAGATGGAATTGCTGGTGTATATTCCTAAGTTATATTTCTTATTTTTTTGATATAACACAAAAAAAATCAGGGACATTGTTTTTTATTATTCATGTTTTTCTGTTTTATTATTCATCACAATTACCAGATGGTGTACTGCAATGTGAATTACTAATGCTATTACATGTCGCTGTTGGACCATAAAATATTAATTCAGGAATTTGTCCACCTTGTACACCAGTACCATTTGTACTCTCCGATGAGCATTGAAATTGAAATGTTACATTACCCATGCATACCTCAGACATACCTTCTTGACCAAAGAAACTTAATTCATTACCATCTAATATAACAGATGCTGTATAATAACAATCTGGCTCAATTTGTATTGGATTCTCAAAGAATACATGAAACGTATTACTTGAGCCATCCGAAAAGAATTTCGTATCATTTTCAGCTAGAACACGCCCCAAACGTTTTAATTCTATTTTAACATTATAATCAGCTGCACCAGTTGATGAACCATATAATCCAAAACCAACAATAAATATTCTACGATCAACAGAAAATTGTATTGAATCACATCTGCCACGATATCTCCATTGATTGCTGCGATATGCGCACGATTGAAATCGATGGCATACTTGTGTTTTAAGTCCAGCACGGATTTTTGTTTGAAAATTTAATGTTGGCTTTGTTTTAGCAGTAAAATGTAAGAATGTATCAATTGTTTCTTGTAATGTTAAAATTCCAGTTTGTGCAACACCATTGGCAAATTCTTCTAGAGTCATTGTTGGTATACGAATTAAATGTAGGGCTGGTCCTAGGACATTACGTTTATTTTGTGCACTTATATCGATTTCCATTTTTAAGCATGCATTGTGTGCCCAATTTAAAGCTGCTTCAAATAAATGTATCTCCTTACAGTTTAATGTTTCACGTGCTAATATCGATTCGAATGTTTTCAAATCAATATCTACGAAGCCTTCAGATTTTATTGCCATCTCCGCCTGCGGGGTTTTTTGGTTATTTGTTAATATATAAAAAGAAAAAAGAAAAAACAAATTAAGATTATTAAATGTATATATAAAAAAAAGCAAAAATATAAATAATTAAATATAAAAATTCCTATTTAGTACGTATACATGATGAGTTGAACTCTGGTTGAACCCAAGGCCCCTGTGCTGAAAGTCGAGTCGTGTCTCGTGACAAGTCGTTTCAGTTGAAGAAAGTGAGGTTTCAGTCGAATAACGACTTTCCAGAGTGGAAATGTTAGGTTTTTTTTCTTGTGGGAGGTATTAGGTCCAAAGGTACTGCGGCCATTAATTTGGGCTATTGTACTACAGCCTCTACACCTCATATATGTAGGCCAGACCGCTTGAACAAGTTCAGCAGAGTAGGAACTCCTCGAACAAAGAGACTCTGCTTCTCGCTATTGCGGGGCACTCACAGAGAATGTGGAGGGCAGACTCATCCTCTTCCAGGCAAAGCCTACATGTAGCGTGCCCCTTCCTATTCTCCATAAGTGGTAATTTAGTGCACAGTGTCCGGTAATCAAGCCAACAAGTGTCCTGACATCACTTCTGCTGCGCCATAACAATTCCTTGGCCGTCTTAGGGGACGGCACAGGAAGGAACCGCTTAGAGTTGGTCAGTCCAGGCGCGGACCTCCAGTGTTCAGTATGTTTCATCAAAGTCCGATCGGCCAGGGCCCTTTACAGCAAGCTGGAAGGTGCCCCAATAACCGGCTCTGGACCAATGAATGCAATATCAGAGCCCTGTTTAGCCAAGGCATTCGCACTTTCGTTGCCTTTGCAGCCCCGGTGACCCGGGACCCAGACAAGGGTAATTTGATTGAGAACACCCAACTCATGAAGAGCACGTTGGCAGTCCCAAACTAATCTCGACTTGGTCCTACGGGACCTTATCGCTCTAATTGCCGCTTGGCTATCAGAGAAGATAAAAATCTGTTTATTTTGGTAGGCCCTTCTTAAGTTCTTATGAGTGCATGCCAGAATAGCGTACATCTCTGCTTGAAAGACAGTTGCTAGAGTGCCTAGGCTTATCGCCCAGCTGGGGCTTTCACTCCAGATTCCGGCGGCTACACCTGTCTCCTTTTTAGAACCATCCGTGTACCATACTAGTCCGCCCGGCAATACTTTAGGAAAAGTCCAGGTTAGCCTATCCTGTATGTGCACAAAAGGTTGCTCAAATTTTGAAATTTTAAAGGGCATGCAGCATCTCCGCTTCCGGAATATCTTCTATGATATTGATTATTATAGAATGTCCTCGCCCAAGACCAGCACCCAAGTGACCATTCGCTTTCAGCCGCAGCGCCGCATTTATGGAAATGTTAGGTTAAGATTAGCCCTCTGCACTGAATGTTGCGATTGGACTGAAACGTCACTTTCTTAAATTCAAACGACTTGTCGTATCGTGGCGACTCGACTTTCAGCACAGGGGTCCAACTGCATGTAGACACGAATCGAATTGAATTAGATTCAACTGAACTCGACTCAGCTGTGCTACTTGTGTTAAGTTGAAATTATGCATATAGACGCCAGTTCAGTTGAATTTAGTTGACTGTAGAATTTCTGTATTTTGTTTGTGATATTTTGTTAAGTGGAGTTATTTTCAACTCAACTATTCAACTCATCATGTATACATAGTAATAATCTAAATACTTAAACAAAAATCTGGTGATTATAGGTATAAGAATAAAAAAAACTGCAATCATCGGTTTGGGGACGTCCATAAATTACGTGAGGTGATTTTTGCGATTTTTTTACCCTCCCCCCTTGGTTAGATCTCGTAAGATTTGTCTCGACTCCCTCCTCCCCCAGAATCTCACGTGGGATTTTTCAAATTTTAAAAATCTCTAGTATTTACACTACAAATGCGTATTTATAGTCGTAACCACAGCAAGTCGGGGCTTTTCTTAGAATATATAACTGCAGAAAATGCCCTTGCGTATAAAATCCGTATACGTAACTGTAGCAGAACTCTGGGCCCCAGTATTACTTAGCTTGTACTTTGCAGCATTCGCCGAGTCGGCGCGGTTGGCTGGTCAGTGGAGGCTAAACAATCGAGGAGCTACTATGGTACTTTCTGGAGAACCGCGTAACAATTTCAGCCATATCTTAAGGCCTCAATTTACACACACATGTCGCCAACTGTTTCGAGGCCTTCAGTCCAAGAAAGCTGACAAAAATCGCATTTATCGTTAGTTCGTGCCTGAAGATCTGAACTTCTATTCACTCTCAAGCCTTGAATTACAGCAAGAATTCACGCTGTATCTCCACTCGGAACGGAAAGCAAAACCACATCCACATTCACGTAAGATGGTGATGTGAGGCCAAAGCCGGCGTTTGGCTCTTTTGCGCCCGGTGCAGTATGTCATATTGCGCCCCCCAGCAGCTCTTCATTTTTTAATCGCAGCGACGGACAACGGAACAAGACACAAAAACTCTGTCGAGTTCCTTTAATATATGAAAATGAAGTCGTGGGAACACTTTTTCACTGTTTTCCTGAAGTTGCGCCCGGTGCAAATGCACCAATTGCCCCTGTGTGATGCGGTGTTCATGGCGTAAATATGGAGCCTCCTTGAAGTTTTCGTTGAGGCCATTTGCACTTAACTTAATAGCCTGCTATGCTAACCCAACAGGAAAAAGACCTCCTCGAGCAATTTTGGATGTCTCTTAGGAGAGAGTAAATAGAGTACTCCTATAGTATTCCCAGTAGAGTTGAGTTGGAGTGCTCCCGTAAAACTAGCTGAAATTGGAGATCTCGTCTTGAGTTCGAAGGTGGTATGAAATGAAGGTCTCCTTTTTAGCTATCAGTTATTTCTGTGAAGATACAAATAAAACTTTTTTCAATGCACACTTTGCGCTGCGCGGATAGATGCAAAATGACGCAATCCGAATAAAGCAGGGGCCGTATTTGGTTTCTCGAGTCGATGGATCGACACGACAAAAAAAGCTTCTCGATTTTCTTTAAGTTTCATATTTGGTTTCACGACCAAATCGACAGCTAAGCGCAGCCATACAGAACCATCAAATTGGGTGGTATTACTTCAAGGCATCAAACCACGTATATTTAATTAAAATAGAAATTGTTAAAAGTTTATTGCATGAATAAATTGAGCTTTTTAATAATCGTCAAACGTCTTTATCGACACGTCAAGAGACGATATCGTGTCGCCAAATGCCAATTTTTATTTATCGACAGACGACAATGTCGACTCGAGAAACCAAATACGGCCCCAGAAGTCCGAATACTACCCAGTACGAAATTGGAAACAAGCAGAAAACGAGCTCATCACCTAATGAATCTCATAAAGGCAGTCACGGTATAAACTCTAATGAATTACTGAGAACCTAATTGGTATGGCTCCTTTTATCATCCTTTAAGGATGATCCTGTCATTTCGCCTGTGTATGTCTGTAGGGAATCATGGATTCACCTGCATACCACGGCCTGTCGCGGGCGGATACCTGAAGTATCATCCCTGAGCTAGACTGAGTCAAGCTTAGTCGTGCCAGCCAGCCGACCTGGGGCCGTATTTGGTTTCTCGAGTCGACATTGTCGTCTGTCGATAAATAAAAATTGGCATTTGGCGACACGATATCGTCTCTTTATGTATCGTTAAAGACGTTTGACGATTATTAAAAAGCTCAATTTATGCATGCAATAAACTTTTAACAATTTCTATTTTAATTAAATATACGTGATTTGCTGCCGTGAAGTAATACCACCCAATTTGATGGTTTTGTATGACTGCGCTTAGCTGTCGATTTGGTCGTGAAACCAAATATGAAACTTAAAGAAAATCGAGAAGCTTTTTTGTCGAGTCGATCAATCGACTCGAGAAACCAAATACGGCCCCTGGTCTGACAGGTCACTGTCTACCGGCGGCTTGTAAGTGAATTGGGGTCTTTAGTGGAGAAACATGTTTTACTTAATTTAACCCAGTTTTCTCGTTCCAATTTTTACACTGTTTCTTAAAAAAAAATAATTACGTGATATTTTCTGAGACCCCCCCCCCCTCTCCCGTACGTGAGATTTGGTGAGATTCGGCCCGACCCACGCTCTCCTCCTAAACGCCTCACGTAATTTATGGACGACCCCTTTAATGTTTTTTTTTTGTTAAAAATACGTATATTATTATTAATGTTTAAAAAAATGTTTCCATAGTACATTGTAATGTAAATTATTGTTTTTCTTAGTATTTTACAATTTATTTGTAAATATGACATCAAACATCAATAAATCTCTTCTGCCTAGAAGTTAGAATTTATGGGGGGTAAATTTTACTATCTATTATATTAGCGCAATTAGCCGAAAACTTTACTACATAATTTCTGTAATTTTTTTTCTTTTCTTCTTTTCTTTTCCTAACTTCACAACAGTTAACAAGTAATTATTTTTAGTTATTGTTTTTCTTTTTTTCTTTAAATATTTTTTGAACACATTTTGTTTTTATTTTAATAATTTTTTTTTATATTGATATGTTAAAAATTGTGTAAATGAAAGAAAATACGGGGACACACAGTCAAAAACTAATTAACTTTTATCACACATACAAAATGAAAACAATTGAATATTGTTTTTTTTTCTTACTAACCGTATTGCAGTTTTAGTTTTTTGTTTTTATAATTGGAATATATAAACTACTTGCAATTATAAAGTTTTAATAATGTGTAATTAAAAATTATATATGGCCATGCTTGTGAAAATACTCGTAATTTAATTTAAATTTACTTTTTGTGATATATAATTTAGTGGCTCACAGTTTATTATTTATCATGTAATAATAAATGTAATAGGTCTGATCGTGGTTGGCGCTTGAAGTGACAAAAGGCGCGGGTGATCAAAGGCCATAGGGGTATGCACGATCCCGCTACAGTCATGAAAAGTATAAACCAATTTGGTGAATATGGCCTGGTTGCTCTGGTTATCTCCAAGGCTTTTGACAGAGTATGGCATCCCCCTTTGTTGGCAAAACTCCAAGCTATTGGTATTGACTCTGTTCTGAAGAACTGGATTGAGAGTTTCCTTTCTGGCCCTTCAATCAAGGTAGTATTGGATGCGATCAAATCCGACCCTCACTCCATCTCGGCAGGTATTCCCCAGGGTTCAATTCTATTGCCAGCTCTCTTCCTAGTTTTTATAAATGACCTGATCTCAATCCCTCCAATTCACTCCACAGCTTTGTTGACGACGGTACTCTACGTTACGCCTATGGTTTTGATAATGTAACACAAGCACGCGCCAGACCTTGTCTACATCATCGCCAACTCTTGTGCAATTCAATCAACAGGGACATTGCACGAATTCTTGATTGGGGCCTCAAGAACCGTGTTGAATTTAATGCATTAAAAACGAAGTACTGTCTAATCTCCAATAAAAATTGCGCCGATCCTCTTTCTATTTCAGTGGACAATAAGATCATAGCCAGTTTCATAATTTCAGCCCTAATTATCTCTTTTAACAGGGTTCCAATTTTTTGTTATCCTAGGTGCACTTCATTTTGCTATTCACTTTAATAACTTATGGCTTGGTAAACACTTGTAAATATTTTGAGCGATTTTTGTCGCCGAGACATGTCTAGAGTTGTCTACATAGACATTTCTATAGACCAATTGCCGTCTGCGAGCCTGTTGCGAGACCAAAAATCTCCCGATCGGAATGGAAGGCATATTGCGCAACATATCGCCAGTGTGGACGAAACACGAGACACGCCCCTCTCTTCCTCCACCTACCGAGTGTGTTTAGAACTATAACTATCAGGCGCCTGGTTGTCTTTGGGATGTTACGAGTTCCGATTATAAAAACCGTGTAAAAACGGTGTGGCAGTGGCAGGCATTAAAAAAAATTCAGAAAATATTCTGAAGGTGTATATGAGCCTCGTGAGATTGTCTCTACTTGCTAGCACCTCACGCGTCCACCAACGTTTATGTTTTCGAGTTCTTTCATTTGCAATCAGCACCAAGCATGAACTCATTGCGCATAAAACAACTTCCTCCATTGCTGGCATCACTAAATTCAAATCATAGTGTGGACACTAGGCGAGAGAAAGTAGGGTCTCCATAGAGGGGCTATAGACACCGTCTATAGACAGATCGTTCAACTTAGTCTACTAGTGTGTGCGAGGCTTTAATGCCCCTGTCCTGAGAATCGAGTCATGAAGCGTGACAAGTATTTTGAGTTGAAGAAAGTGACGTTACAGTCGAATTACGACTTTCAGCACAGGGGCTATAAATTCAATTTAGCCTTTACACTCTCTGGTTCTGTGCTGAAAGTCGTAATTTGATTGAAAAGTCACTTTCTTCGACTCAAACGTTTTGTCACGCCACAATTGTTTTCCCGAATAGGAGATTACTATAAAGGACTACTAAATGAATATCAATACATGCCATTGAGACTTGCGCTATGCTCAACCTTTAGAAAGGTGGTTTCCGAATAGTTGCAGGGTCATGTTTTGGGCCGGTTTACACGACCGGACACCGAATAGACAAAAGAAACGAACGAACTAGGTTTATTGGGAAGAGAGTGAGAGAGAACGACGAGGGAGGGCGGACAATTTTAATGCAGATTTTCAGCGGACAACGGAGCCAATATTTTGATAGTTGTTGCTAAGACGAGAAGGCAAAAGAAAAATAGAAGAAGCAACAAAAAAACCAATTGCTTTTACTAGTTCCTTCGTTCGTTAGAGTTTCGCCCTTGAAAACGCGACTTCCCACTTCAAAAGGGAATTAATGATAACAGCTACATTTTGGCTGTTCTGTATCCGGTCGTATAAATCAAATGAAGACAATGAGGCTGCGGACAAGCTCGTAAAGGAAGAATCAGACCACGGATCGACGACAACGAATCTTTCTAGGGCATATTATGGTCCACTTCAAAGTTCCTTATAGAGAACTGGGTCTATCGGTTTCAGGTCTTAGACGGGCTAACTTTTAGTTATGTTTTAATACAAATAAGACCAGAAGAAGTATTTTAGAGGGATTCAGTTTATTAACTATTGACATACATGATCAATGATTCCAGAGCATGCTTATGGAAGTCAATGTTCTATTCTTCTACGCTTTTCAGCAAATTTTTTGACTACTTCCTTAGCCGTTACGCCGATTTCCCTGTGAATACTCAAAAGAGCAAACATTCAGCCGCTGTTCTCCAGTCGTACTACTTTGCCAATCCTTTAAACGTCTTAAAGTTGGAAAACTTCTTTCGTTTTTAGCAATATGGTAACAGCTGAGGTAACCCCAATCTTCATAAAGTTAGCGAAGTTCGGAAAAGATGTCTCATCACAAAAATTTAAAGCATCGATGAATATGTGTGTGCGTTGGACTGATCTAAACTGGCGAAAAGACTTATGTGCACAGATACTTACTCGACGATAGACTGACTGTTGCTTAATGATTCGATATATGCACAGGCTAATAAATCATACGAATAGATTTACGAAGCCGCAGAATTTTTACTTTAAGGAATATCCGCAGTAGGATTTTTCTTGTTGAAACGCATCTACGTAAAAATTTCGTCGAACTTGAGGGTTATCCACGGGATACCTGGAAATACGCTGTATAATGACCCTTTTTTAGTCATGGTGGCACCAGGTAGCTTTGAGAAGATTTCGAATATTTCGTGAGATTTAAAATGAAATTCAGAAAGGGCAAAGACCACAAGAAAAGTTTTGAGCGGATCAAAAAGTGCACTTTTCAATTCTACGATCCGGAAAGTTAGCGTGAAATCAAAGATTTGTCTTGTCCGAATTCCTTCCTGACCAATCAACCATGAGCCACTTGCGATCCACGTTGGAGGCGCAATTACTGCTGATAAATTTATTTTGGCCCATGTTATAAAAAGGTTCCCCACTCTTGCTCTAGAGCACGAGTACATACGAGTTTGCTGGTTCCCCATTATTAACCGGTCAAGCCAGCGAAATGCCTTATTAAGGATTGACGCATAAATCGAAGCCTTTCGTTACCCCATGTCTTACTAATACCAATAACTACCCATAAAATAAAAGCCTTATAATTTCAATTAGAATTGCCTATATCACATTTTGTACCTCAATTACAAATAAAAGCTTTATTTAAAAAAAAGAAAATAAATATTTATATATCGTATATATCAAATAGAAACAAATTTCTTACGAGTATTTTCCTCATAAAAACTTAAAAATGATCATTATAATCATCATTTAAAATAATTGTCTTACAATTATTATTATCATTAACAATGACAACATCGTCACATTTCTCTAAATTAATGCTTTCTATAGATTCACATACCTGAGCGTCTATTACTTCCCAGCACCTCTGCATCAGTTCTGGCTCCTCGAAAAGGCGGGATTGACTGAGAAGTAGGCATGCGTTTTTTGCCGTTAAACTAACTTCTAAATAATTAACACAGGCACGTGCTAAATGCGGAACAATATACTTTTTGGCAGCATACAATGTTGCCAAGATATTATCGGGTTCTAATTGAATCTCATCGCAATACAAATATCTGTAGAGAGAAAAGATATAAAGATGTGGTTACATAAGATCGTGAATAAAATTAATTTAATAATTTTTTTTTTGTTATATACTTTAAGAGTGTTAAGAATGCTGATGGTTCTACATCTGGAACTTTGATTTCTTGTTTATTCTCTGCTAGGCCACCATAAAACATTGCATAAAAAACCGAGCTTCCTGTGGCTAAAATGTATTTATGTGCTGGAATTGTTTGAATATTATCTGTAAAACATGCAGAAATCCTTCATTAATATTTCACGCAATTTTGGTAAGTAATTAATCACAAAAATACCATCGGATCCGACAACAAATTTCACATCGGCCATAAGCTCATTGTTGAACATTGCAGCATTACGTTCCAGAACTGTGGCCTTGGTTGCCTGCCAATTTGGGTCTGCGGTATCTACAGTAGTGGAGGAACCACTTGATGGCATGCAAAAAGATGGTGAACTGCTTACAGCACCGGGTGACGCTAATGGGGAGGATGGAGCACTATTTGGCTGGGTCACCTGCATGTTATCCCTCTGATGCAAGGAGGAATTGTGGGGCGGGGAAAGGAGCAATGCACCATTGTTCAAAGTTTCCACTGGAAAACAACAAAAAAACAAACACATATACATAACCATTAAGCAAAAATTGATTATCTATTAATCCCAGGATTAAGATTATTATATAAATAACAAAAATATAACTACGTAATATCTAAACCTTCAATAAAAAACACGATTTCAAAAATTAACATATAAAAAATCTACTAGAGAGAAGAAAAAAAAGTGTTCACCATTCATCCAGGAGTGGGCCTGCGAGTATGGCATATTTTCTTGATTTCTTTTAACTGTTTTATGTGAGAATCTTGTATTTACGTTTGACATTGCCATTTTTTTCAAAGAGCACTTATAAAAATTCGATTTTTTCCAATTTTCTGACACATAATTGAACATAAAAAAAACTCACAACTTAGAAGCCATCTTGCTATTTGTCAAATAAAAGGAACGCAAGTAATCGATGACGGCTCGACGATCGACGGACACGGTGGGGAACTTGCGTCGTTTGCATCGCGGATAAAAAAATTTTGTGTGTAGCAATGCGATGTGAGGCGTTTGTTTTTAGCATTGCCATGTTGTAGAGAGATTGTTTTTCCATTTAAATGGAGTTTTTTTTTTATAAATTGCTAGTTGAAATGGACAAGAAATGTGATCAAATCTTTTCGTTTCCGTTTTTTTTATCGATATAAATATTCAGAACAGATCATTACAAGATATCTTTTAATTTCCTTCTAGCTTAATAATACGATAAGTTTCCTGCTGCAGTTTTTGTAACAGTCATTAACAGAAATTTATAACTGTTAAAAAAAATTAACCGCTAAATTTAAATTCAAAATGGAGTTGAACCGTGTTTTGTCTAGTTTCCTGTTTTCGGCAGAACTATTCATGAATCACATTGAGTAAATAAGTTTCTCCAAATATTAATAAAATATTCCTTTCCAGCGGAAAATGCAGCGATTCGAAAATAATACTGAAACGATTCTTTTGAAGCAGAGGAGTGCTTTTCTTAGCCTTGCCGTACATTCCCAGTAGGAAATGAAGTGATTCAAAAACAATACTGAATCGATTCTTTTAGAGCATTCATCCTTCAGTATCAGAAACATCGACAAAATCCAGTTTACCTATTGCGGACAGCATGTGCTTATGAAAAGGTTCCTTTGGCAGTGGCATAGAAGCGATTCTTTTGTGCTTCGGTTGGAAGCAGATTTAATATTTCCCGCCGAGTTATTACATTTTCCCCCAAAATATTGTTAGTGTATTGTAAAAAGACCCATCGGGGAATTGCAGCGCTTTTGAACAGATTCTGAAGGGCTGAAAAGGAATGCCAACTTATTCATATCACAATTTCTTTCCTTTTAACACAGGAATGTCATCAGAGCTAAGCGCTTATATTTTATTGTTGAGGAAGCTCAATTTAAGTTCTTTGGAGTAGCTCCTGGAACTTTCGTGACCCATAATATCAATATAATCTCTATTTTGCTGAAATCCAACCCATAATAATTTTTCAGTTTCAATGATTGATTTTTACACAAATACTCGTAGCTGAAATATATTAAAATAATTATTCAATAGCATTATTTCAATAATAAAATGATACTTATTGTTTTCACCAGAAATAGTATTTCACAACTGGCGCAGTTTTACAAAAATCACAAATTTTCCAAGTAAGGGGAATTTAGAGCAAAATTGTGAAAAATTCAGCAAAAACTGGGAGTATAAAGTGTGTGCATCCAGAGAGCTTCCATAACATATGAATGAGGCAAATTACACGGCATAACATTTCTTCCATCAACACTTCCAATAATTCCAATAAACCGGTTTTATAGGCAAGGGGTCGCGGGGAAGTTTGTTACTTGTGCATCCCAAAAAATTCTCGACTGCACAGAGCAACACACTAACACAATCATAATTTCATTCTCGGGGTCTACGAAAATGACTTAAAGTTTGTACACAGCTACATAGACAATAGAATTGTTACACGAAAAAATGCAGAACAGTCAGTTTATCGTGAAATTCGTATAACACGCACAAACCGGTTTGTTACAGCAGAAAGTGTTATGCCGTGTAACTCGCCTCAATTGGAAGCACTATATTCTTGCTTCTTTTGGCAGCGTTTGATTAATTTCCCGCTGGGAAATCATGAAATATTTTATAAACGCTAATGATACTATTGTACTTAATAATTGAGATTATCTTTCGAGGCTTGAAGATATTCTACAATTAGTGTGTGGTTATGCATATGACATTCTCAGAACGTTGTTGGAATACTATTCGGAATAGCATTGTAACCGATGGCCTTACTAAAGAGCATTCCCAAAATATTCCGCTTTCAGAAGCAAAATTTTGTTTGGTTGAGAATGGTTTTGTGGAATGTCATGTGACAGCTAACTGGAAAGTGAGATTATGATTGAAATTGAAGTACATTGGTAATAACCTTGATTTCCAGTTCTTGTTACTGTTAAAATGTTATTATAAAAAGTTGTTTTAATAGAGTTAATAAAATTTTTTGTTGCTTAGAAAAATTATCAATTTTCACAAATTGCATGTTCTCCTTTAGAGGTAAGCAATCTGAAATGATTCTGAGAACCACCATATAAAATTCGACCGAAAAAGCATTTTCAGAATGAACTCAAGCCGACTATCTTGTTTCTGAAAGTCTGTGAAGGAATCCGTTATATTTTTTTGATAATTTCCCAACAAATTTCTGCTGAAACTGGTGTAGCATTTCTAAACAACTTTGAAAAAAGTGACTGCTGCCTCACAGCATTCTCCAGAGTTAACACCCACATAAACTGAAACTATGGGTTGCACAGGGCGAATAAACAGCATTTGGATTTTTCTCCAGAAGATGACATTGGGCCCCATTATATGATCCTTTTATATTAACACCATTGTCGTATCTTTGTGATCGACAGTCTTCTCAAGTATCGACAATTGAGCCAGCGATCGACTGGCCAGTTTTTTGGTTACAATCGACGAATGCAAGAAATCGTTCCCAAATTGAAAACATCATTTTTTTCGAGTTAAAATGAACGTACCGCAAAATAAACGTAGTTTGATCGGCGTGGCTCGATAGTGGACCTAACTTTCTCCAAATCTTGGCGAAGTATCGGGTTGTAATGACTGATTAGTTCTAAAATGCCTAAAATTGCAGTTGCTCCGTTCTCCGAAAAGATTGCTATCACCTCTGAATGAAAGGCCTCTTTCGCCAGACACAAAATGGTGTCTAGGATTCGACGTAAAATTTCGTGCCATTTTCTAGTTTCGCTGATGATCTGTTCATTTAGAAGTGTATCAATTCTCAGTTTTCTTTCGAAGTTGAATCTCAACGAGCGTCAGTAAGACTTTTAGGAGAAAAAAATACCAAAAAAATTTATTGGTGATTTACAGGTCCCTTTAGAAAGTCCGGGCCCGAGGATCCCTCTCGTCTCCCCCTCCCTCTCGACAGCCTTGGAATAGGGGCTCGTTATGGCGGGAACTTATAAAGAATATAAAGCGCAGACTCATCCTGGGGTCGGATTCCGCAAGTGTGGACATTTTCTTTGTTTCGCCGTTTACATATTCAAGTCCCCGCTCGCGGAATCCGACCCTTGCTCAAAGCAAAGCCTGTAGATGAGGTACTTCACTCTTCCTATACTCCATAAGTGGTAATTCAGGGCACGGTGTCCGGTAATCAAGCCAACAAGTGTCCTGACATCTTTCCTTTTGCAGAAAGCATAGGAGATATAGTTGAGCAATGCGGGCGCAAAACTTCAGCATTCGGTGTATTTCGTCAAAGTTCAATCGGCATGAGGCCTCTTAGCCAAACTAGTGACTGCCCCAATATCCGGTTCCGGACCGATGAATACAATGTCAGAGCTCTGTCTAGCCAGAGCATCCGCCTTTTAATTGGCCAATAAAAGTTCCACAAGGTCCATTCTGGCAGAGCTTCCATAAAACTACCCACTGCCATGCAGCGCTCGACACGATTACTTTGGGGTCGGTCATAAATTACGTGAATTGATTTTTGGGATTTTTTGACACCCCTTCCCCTTGGTGAGATGTCGTGAGATTCCCTCGACCTCTCCCCTAATTTCACATGAGATTTTACAAATATTACAAAATTTCTAGTATTTACATTAAAAATACGTTTACGGGCGTAACCACAGCAGACTCCTTCTTGTTCCTCCTCTATTCCACTCGCCTTTTACGCTTTTAGTGGACACATAACTATCAAAACGTGAGTACTCACTCAACAAGAATTTCATTACGCTAAAATTCGGCGTGGGTCTTCCTGTAGTTCTATATTCTAAGGGCTTTTCTGCGGGGCAATGTTACTTGGCTCGTACACTGCAGAATTCGCCGAGTCGCGCGTTTGGCTGGCCGGTGGCGACTACTATGCTACTTTCTGGAATTCCCATAACTGCGTAACAATTGTTGTGTAGCCCTATCTTAAGGCCCCCGTGTACACTCATCTCGCCGGCAGGCCACGAACTGAAAGTTTTCGCCTTGAGGCCAAGTATCACTACACACTCACCGGCCGCCAACTATATGCGGCCTGTAATCCAAGAAAACTGACAAAAACCTTTATGTGTTTGGGCATTTATCGTCAGTTCGTCCCTGAAGATCTGAACTTCTATTCACTCTCAAGCCGTGAATTTACAGCAAGAATCACGCTGTATACACTCGGAACGGAAAGCAAGGCGCTATCTGGGCGCGAAAACCATTCACACTCGCGTTCGCGCTTGTTCGCGGGTGTTCACGGCATGAATCTGTAGCCGCCTTAAAGTTTTCGTTGAGGCTATGCTAAGCTGTTGTCTTCGCCTGTATGTCTGTAGGGAATCATGACTTCAAAAACATTGAATCCTTCAATCGGGTATCGAGAGTTTTCTAGAAAATCCTTATAGTAACAACTACCCAGAATATGTAAAACCACCATCGAAAAGGCTCATCAATACGTCATAGGCACGTTACGCAATATTTGAAAGTCTAAGTTAAATATCCATCCGGCATGTGTAACCACAGAAGAATAGAGCGAATCTTTGATATGCTAAACACAATTATTGTCATCGGGCATTGATCAACACATAAGAGTTTTCCCATTTTTTTTAACTTTAAAAACTCGGCTAGAAACATCTAAGCGAACAAAAAAAAATTCTTTTTATGCAAATTTTAGAACACAAAAAACTTAGGCTTAGCCAAATAAAATTTAAAACAACAAACTTAGGAGAAGTTCTGATTGACCATGTAAGAATGTTTTCCAATTTACATTATAGATGGTTCTTAAGATATGGTGACATTAAAAATTCTAATATGCTAGAGGCTAGACAATAAAAAATATAAGTAACTATTCCAGAATAACAGGGGAAATTTCCTATTTTTGTATGAAAGTGCGTGGTAGCAGTTTGTCTATTCCTGATAGCCTAGTTGTTTATCTTTAATTCTTAAATTTGCAAAAAAGAAATTTGCACAAAATATTCATCGAATAGCAAAAACATAGTGACACAAAGGTAGGTGCAAGATGAAGACACTACTCTACTCATTACAACGTACAAATGCCATTCATTAGCTAGACACACTTAGCTCGGCTTCATTAGTTACTTAAACAAATTTCACTTTCTCCAATAAAATTTTAATTGATTGTTTAAACTAAAACATTTCTTTGTTTTTTTTTTACCTAGCAACGATGACTAATAATTTCCTAAAACGTGACTAGTATTTTGTAATTTATTCAAATTCGTCTATCCTGCATCGTAACTGGATCTTCTATTCACGTGCATGGTCTACCATTAACACTATCACCCATTCTATATATTTTTTGTTTAAAGCAAACGCTCGAACCGATCGATAGTTTTTTTAATCATCAATGGTTTATTAGGCAATCAAAAATTCTCGTTTGACACCGGCGATTATTGATCATTCCAACCACATAGGTTCTTTCTCATCCAAGGCCAGTATATTATAATATGGAAACCACATAAAATTTACACAGCTACCACCATTGAATAAATATTCGGTTTCGTTTATTTTTATCTTCTCTCTACTATTCTCAGTCTTCAGTTCAGTCATTTACCTGTGATTAGAATTTCTTGGTGTCCTTGAGGAGTCTCTATAGCCAAAAATTGTATGCGAGAGGATGATGTGTTCTCGAATACACAATTGTAGTTGAAAGAATGAAATTTGTTTGATAGATAAATATTTTATTAATAAATAATATTAATGAAGATGTTCACGCGTCAAATTTACGTCTTCTTTCTTTCGTTGTTTAGTTTTTACTTATTGTATGTATTTGTTTATGGTAAAATTCTGGCGAGACGAAGTGTAGGATGACGACAAAAAAACAACTTCGTCGCGCAGTTTTTGATTGAAGTTTGTGGTAGAATAAAATGAAGTCTACATTTCGAGAGATTCTGATATCATGTCATACAACAACCAAATTTCAAAATTTGTACAATGTGTATCATCACCATACACACATTTAATGCAATACCACAATCAAATCTATATATGTAGCTATGGTTTCAATTTGAAGCTTTTATTGAAAATGGAGCTATTTAAAAAATCCCGAAATTATTTCTTAAATATTATCAGAGTGGATAAACTTTTTTCAAAATAAACCAACATAAAGCCTTCAAATGATTCCTTTTTCCACGACACATGCATTTATAACGAAAATTCATCATTTATTACGAATATGAACCTCGTTAATTAGGAAAACCGATTAGGCAAATTTTGGTTAATCCAATACGAAAACTGAAAAACGGGTCGAGAATGTATGAAGGAAATTTAAGCTAAGGAAGCCGTCTCCTTAGCTTTAATTTCGGTCATACATTCACGATCATACTACCTATTTGACCTGGGATTTTATAGGCTTTGTACACAATGTCGATTAAATGACCACCTCCATTCTATACGGAAAAGCAGCTCTTTTTCGAGCATCCTGATTAACATTGACCGGCATTTCGTTAGCTTTGAATTCGTCAATGGTCTTCGGCTTGCTGGCATAAACTTTACTTTTGCAAGAACTTAATCGTAGTTGCTGCAGTTGTTGAAAATATGTTCGTCAGACCTTTTTCCCACGTTTTCGGACACACAAAGTGCATCAACATCCAACGGGTTTCTAGAACTTTAAAGAAAAATATTCCGATGATGGTTTTTGAACACACTCCGGCCAAAACAATGGCTTTTCCGTCGTGCAGTGATCTTTTGTGAATGACGTTTGGGTTCGGCATCGATCGGACGACGGCATTTTCATATTGCGAGCGACGTGGCCTGTCCGTTGACAACAACCTTTAAGTATGCTGCACTTTGTATGGGAAAAGAAGAGGGTCGTTCCACTCACCTTGAACTTCTTAGATCGGCGGCAGTACGACACATTTGGATTATCGGCAATACTCTTTCTTACCGCTTCGACAACGCGGACGCGGTCGACTGGGACGCTGGCGAGTAGCTACCGACCTATACTCAAAGAAATTCTTCACCAAACTACGAATGGTGTTTTTTGAAGGCGCCAAATATCTCCCATATTTTTTACAGTTTTCCCAATTGAACGATTATTTTCAATGTAAAGGGCTACAATTTCAGCGCGATGTGAATAGACTTATAGTTAAAATGGTGCTAAATGATGTTTCAGAATTGGGTACATTTGTCGAAATCGGCTAAAGAATGTCAGAGATATTCAATGTTCAATTACCGAAAGTCTAGATGGCGATGAAATGTATAATAAAAAAGGCATAATAAAATATAAGATGATTTAATAAATTTAAAATCAGTCAAAAAAATCAAAACGATAAAATCTTACAATAATAAGGAATAATAATGCTTATAAGCGCCCTCCAGTTTGGAAATCGCTGCTTGAGTCACCAACATAATTGCAAGTTTTCTTTGCCTTATACAATTGTTTAAAATCCCTATCTGTTTTTATATTAGTCTGTTAAATGTCCCAGATTATTACTTAATCCGCTGACGCAGCGACGCAAAGGGCCCCTTGGCATACGACATACTGCTACTATTGCACGATTTCTTACTAGACGTCATAATCTCAAGAAGGTCCATGTTTGTGTTCTAACTATTTTCTAGTTTTTGGTATAGCTTATGATTTAAAATAAAACCATTTAACTTCAAAAAATTGTTTATCTATTTTTATTGTATATTCTTTTTTGTCTCTTAATTCAGTCTTTTTTAAATTTTACTTTTTACAAACTTCTGGTGAAGTGATTTGTTATGCATACCATATCGCCAGCGTCATTTTGAATCTTCTAATTTTGACAACTAATTCATTATTTCCGACCTTAAACAACCCCAAATAGATCGCAATTGGCAAAATTGTACCGCCATATTGGCGCCGCCATTTTGTATTTTCAAATGTTGACCACAGATTTGTCATTTGTGCTCATAAAAACCCCCCGATACCGATTTTCAATGGAATCGGAACCCAATTGCAAAATTCGTCCGCCATCTTGATTTTTTTATAAAATTGTCAGATTGCATTGTCATAGGAACTCAATGTGTGCCTCGTGTGTATGAATCGGTTACTAGAAGTTGTTGAAAAAGCTGTCGCGAGATTTGAACCGATACGAGGACAACCTAAATAAAACCATTAACAATTGTATTTATTTAGATTTCGTTTTCCAATTCTCTTCAGTTGCTTCTCATTTTGATATGTCACATATGTATGTATATGTATGCCTCTCGGCAAATACCACTTAATTTGTTGTTTTCAAGAAACAGTGTAAAATTGCGCGAAAATTGGGTTAAATTAAGTAAAACATGTTTGTCCACTAAAGACCCCCATTCACTTACAGACATCCGGTAGGTAGGACCTTTCAGACCAGGAGCGCGTTCAAAAACTTTACTATGGTTAACCATGGTTAACTATGGTAAACTTTTGTCGTTCAAAAACTCCGTGGTTAACTACAACATAACCACGAGCATAACTTTTTGGCGTTCAAAAACTCCCGTGGTTAACCATGGTATAGTTAAATTTTAACCATGCTCTGAAACATGGTTAACGATAGTTAAGAAGAAGAAGAATAAAAACAATTTTTTGACATTTGTTTTAATGTTAATAACGAACAACTCAAAGTGGGATTTGTGAGATTATTTTAAATAAATAATTATTGGAAATAATTGACGCTATTTTATGGAATTTTTTTTTAAATTTTCTTTACCACGTAGTTAACCACGGTGCGTTCAAAAACCTCCATGGTTAAACATAAACTTTCGTGGTTAAGTGAAGTGATGTAGCATAACCACAGCTTACCTCGTGGTTTACTATAGTAAGGTTTTTGAACGCGCTCCAGGTCGGCCGACACGTCAAATTACAGATTACTCAATCTGACTGAGGGAAGATACTTCAGGTATCCGGTATTTTAGGTATCCCATGATGTCCTGGTAGCGAACGAGTTAAGGATCTAAGTAAGGTGCTTGTCAAACCTCAGTATTTTGGATTAATATTGACTATTTGGAGGTAATTTTGAGATATAAATATTTGTTTGAGATAACGGATTTTGAATATCCAATTAGAATTTAACTTTAAGAACGTAACTTAAGAAATGATGAATCTACGACCCAACTCCATCAAAATTCCCTTATTTGTAGATTTAAACATAGTAAAGATTATATCGAAATATTGAATAACGGCAACGTTTTGCAAATATCATAAAAAGGTGAATAACCTAAAATTTATTCACCGAAAAATTTCGTTTTTGTTGCATTTTAGTTTTATTTTCGAAATGCTTCCACCCATGAATACGGAACAAACTGATAGCAGCATAGTGATATTATTATTCAAATATATTTAAAAAAAAACCAAAACAAATGTCCAAAATCTATCTGAAATTATGAAAGAATAATGTTATATAACGTCACACTTATTCATAGTATAATATTCTGCTTTTATTGTATTTCGAAATTCGCGTGTTTTTGAATATTTCAAAAGAAAAAGACTAAAAAAAATTGCAATTTTTAAAAAAAACTTTTCGGTGATTGTAAAAGACAAAAATAAAGATTCAAAATTTAAGATCAGTTTTCAATTCGGTAGCGTAAAACGTGACTTGCAAAATACATCAGCGGCAATCAATTCAAAAGAATAAATTCATGAATTAGTGAAACGAAGATTGATACCTGAGGTCGTTATAGCATGATCCGAAATGATTTAAGATTTGTCCAGAAAATGCAAGAATATTCAAATTTTGCTCAAAAACTTCAAAAACGTGTTTCCGATTCATTTATGCAAATTTGTTTGAAAGAATCATCAAAAATTTTAATATCAAAACATTTTTTTATCAAAGGTCAAATTTGGACCAATTTACGTCATTTACTAAAGAGACAATTTTTAAATAATACGAAAAAAAACCCCGAAATAAAATATCCGCGACAGAAATTCGATTATTATTATTATTGATCAATTCCTGTTTGTATAGACCAAGCCTTAAAGTATAACTCTTCTCACGTTGTAATTTCCTAAACTCAAGGTGTGTCACTTGAGAGTTTAGTTGAGTTTAACAATAATATATTGAGTCTGCTAAAGACCTTAGAAATTGTCAATGATTTCCTAGAATCTTAGAACTTTTATTCAAGAATTTGTTGGGGAAATTGAAAACAACCGACCAGAATTGAATAGAACTTGATTTATAGCTAGTTTTGCTGCTTTTATTTATAAACATAATATATAGGTATGTATTAAATTTTTTTCAAGTAAATTCCAAGGGGTTATGGAATGTTCTTTTAATCTTAATCTAGCCTACAAGGACTTTATATATTTCTAGTATTGTTTCAGGTTTTTGGAAGAAGTCATTTAATTGAGACTTTATCCTTAGAGTTTTTTGTGGAAACAAGCTTTTTTTTAAAAACGTGTTTTGAATTCTAATAATGACTTTGAATTTTTAACAATATGAAATAAATAAAATAAAATTTATGATGAATAAAATTATGAATAATAAGTTCACAACCGAGGAATTTCAGACCATTTTTTCACCCAAGGAACTTTAAGCGTGCCGATATGGCGCAGAGGAATGTAGTATGTGTGTATAGCAACTGGGAAACCCGTGAGACAAGAGGATATGCCGGAGAATGCCGGAAGTTAAGATCATTGAACTGTGATCTAGGAGGATTTCGATGAATCGTTCTGGAGAGCGTTCAAAAATCTTTCTATGGTAAAGCACGAGGCAAGCTGTAGTTATGCTGTATCACTTCACTTAACCACGAAAGTTTATGTTTAACCATAGAGATTTTTGGACACCCCGGGGTTAATTACGAGTTAAAGAAAATGAAAATTATTTTTTCATAATATAATCTCCGCTACTTGCTTCAAGTATTTTACTAATTTTAAAAGTTTTGTTATTAAAATGTAGTGGTCAACACGATCAAAGGCTTTGTTAAAGTCCGTATAGAGAGACAGCGTCCGATGACCGTTCTCCATATCACATAACAGTTCAGAGATTAGTATCATAAGATTTGAAGTTGTAGAACGACCTTTTCTGAATCCGTGCTGTTCTTCGGTAAGAAGAAGGTCAATAAGGGGGCCTACCTTGTCGGAGATAAGTTTTTCGAAGAATTCTGTTCCTGTTGTTGGAATTTTTGTACCTGTACTCTGATGCGAACATATCCAGTTCGGGTTTAGTAAGCTCAAGGAGCTTCTTAGTTTTTATCTTGTAGCAGCAGTATTGAATTTCTTAGCGTCTCTCATACCCAGTACATTAGTCCAGTACTGAGACAAGCTTTTGTGTGACTATTGCATGTTCCATAAAAGAACTCTGGACCGAAGAACGGGGTGCAGACCCTTTTTCTTTTGGGTTAGATGATCTGTCTGCTTATTTCTATAAAAATCCTTCATGCCCTGCTAACTGCTAAAGCAAAGGGCAATTCTGTTAGAAGATGCGAAAGCTTTAAAGAGACGATGCATTACTTTATTAGTTATAATTACTATACATGAACCAATGATTTCTAGGGCTGCTTGACTGTCCGACATTATATAAATAGCTGTGCCAGTTGTTTTTCGCTTTAGAAATTCGCTGACACAGGTTTTTACGGCATTAACTAGATCTGAAATACTGAAGGGGGCTGCAGTCACTGCCAACCTGCATCTACATTTTGTAACCTTTGGTTGCTCTTCTTTTAAAATTGCCATCCATCATTGCCATAGATTAGATGACGTTTGTCCTCGATTGACATTTTGAATTGGCAACTAAACTATACTATACTATAAACCGGCATAAGTCATATTCTAGATAGGTACTCGCCTTAAACTCATTGAGTATACTTAGCAGCCCAGGATTTAAGCAAGGACAGCATAGCCCCTCACCTATGTGCCCGACACCACAAGGAGGCTCGTACTTTTCTATTTATAAACGAACTTTTGGACGTTAGTGTGCGCGAAAAAGGGTATTGTATGGTATGAGAATGAGCTGAGTAAGTTCGACAACTTTTAGTACGTATACAACTACATGTAGACGCAAATCGAATTGAATTAGGGTCGACTGAACTCGATTCAGCTCTGTTACCTGGGTTCAGCTGAAATTATGCATATAAACGCAAGTTCAGTAGTTGAGTAGTTGAATTTAGTTAACAGCAGCATTTCTGTGATTTGTGACGCGAGTCGAAATTTCAAATCAACGTCAACTCAATTCATGTATACGTAGTATTTGACAGGGCTGCTACATTCCTACGATGGCTCAGAGAGTCAATGGAGATGCAAAGACTGTCATCTTCGATGATTCGGATGGCGCGGCCTTGAACCTTTTCCAGCTAGACTAAGGCGATTATCGAGGCGCCATCCCAGATAAATGAGTTACAATCAAGGCGGGGCCGCATGTAGGATTTGTAGATTTTAGCTCTGGCTGCTGGTGCAAGAACTTTGCATTTCTTAAGAAATCCTAGGCATTGGAATGTTTGTTTGGCGATTTGGAATAGGTGATCATTCCATCGCAAGTCCTCAGATAAAGTTATATCCAAAATTTTAAGAGAAGGATCAGCCGTAAGGTTTGTTTTGCCAACTGAGACAGAAGGAAGGTCGGTACAGCTTCTATAAGTAATGAGACAGTGCGGCCAGAATAGAAGCTCTTAATCCATTTTCTTAGAACTGGGTGAATACTAATAGTTTGGAGTTTTGACAAAAGAGCAAGGTGCCTTACTCGGACAAAAGCTTGGGACATGTCTAGAGCAACCAGAGCAGACTCACCAAAGCAATGGATACTTTGGTGGAGGTAATCTGTTAGACATACAGGTAGGTCGCCAGTAGATCTTGGCAGTACTGTCTGCCAGTCTGCCTTGGCAGTACTGTCTCTGTTGGTTTCCAGCTTTTTGTAGATTAATATCTCCATAAGTTTGGAGAGAACAGAAGTAATTGCTATTGGGACGTAGTTTAAGGGGTCGCTAGAGTCAGCTTTTTCGGGTACAGGATGAACATGAGCCAGTTTCCAGGAGTTAAGATAGGTCCGGAGAAGTAGGACAGGGTAAAAAGTTTGCGCAGAGGTTTAGCCAAAGGTGATGCGCACCACAGCTTCAGCCAAGGGATCTCCAGATCCTTAATGCGGCTCTGATACTTAGATTTAAACTTGTTTGCCGCAATTTAAAGGCTCTGGCATTTAAGGCAAATTTAGGATTGCCCCTATTTTTTATGTGTTTAGACTAATCCTTAGAGGTAGTGTCGATTTGTATCTACTTTTGGCAGTTCTATAATTGAGTGCAATATTGAACAGCAAGCTCTAGCCGGAAAGGTAATAGAGATGCTGCAATCGGCTTATACCATCGCTCCTGTGTTCGTTAGGAAGATCATTCTAGTTTTTCGAGTTGTCTCTAAGTCTTCTTCTCTTCGATCTTTTGAAAACCCAAGTTTTTTCTATAACCTCTCACATATAATGCTCTAGTAGCTTTCTTGACAACACTTTGTGTAAGTAAATTCCACTTGAGTCTTTTATCTCAGTTTATCATATTGACATTTGTAAGAGACTAGAGATAGTCAAGTCATCGTCGTGTTATACCTGATGATGATAAAAACGTCCCTGTACGTCCCTTTGTGAGCAGCTCGTAAATAGCAGACAAGAAAAAGCAAGTTTCGGGAGGAAATCATCTTACTACGCAAGTAAAGCTTGAAGATGGTGTACAAATTGGAGAGTTTCGTGCTGCAGTGGAGATTTTTATGCTTCTTCTTTTGACCTGATCGCTTACTCACTTGCACTCACACATATGGATCATTCCATGTCAAACCGAATAATTATTGATGATTCGGATTTTTTTGAAATTTGGCAGGCATATTCTACACATGAAATAATGAAAAGCGTGTCTCGCGAAAAAAAATTGGGATTTTTTTTTTCAGAAGATATAGACGGTTGCAAGTTGCAAGAAATTTCAAAAAACGACGCTCGGCCGACCTTTCAAATTACTGTATCGTCGAAACCATTAGTCGTACCAAAAAATGAAACAGGTCGATTTTGAAGATATCGAGCCACTCTATGTAGTGGTATAAATAAAATTTGAGTTTGGTGTTAATAAATTATTATTAATTTGTTTATAAAGTTTCATTACCACTTTTCGTCTTCAACTCACCAACTTAAAATTTTGGAAAAAATATCATCGTGTTCCCCTTTCAATTCTAAGGAAACAGTGAAAATTTGAAAATGGAACTCAACCGGGGTCACACTTAAAAAATTATTTAAAAGAATGTGACCGCGCGGCACTACGGCGTAACATGTCGCGTACACGCGGGGAGCGTTTACAGGGACTGTTAGGTGCAACGGAAAATGAATAACACATAAAATAATGAATCAAGTAATTTTTGCACACATTTACAATAGTCGACGTAGTAGCTGACGATGTGATTTTTACTTCAATTTTTCCATTTTGTTGTAGAAAAAATGAATGGTACATTAAAGTGCCACGAATCATCTTCGCTTTGTCGAAACGGGTTTGAAGTGCTTAAGCTTCCGTTCTATAGTCCTGAAGATGAAAGAATTCGGTATTAATATTCTTAATATTTTTGTTAACCCACATGAAAAATTTGGCCGGGGTATTTATAGGGTCATTTATATTCTGCAAACTGACTTTTGCAGCTAATCTTTTAATCGTACCTCCTAACCCATCGCAAGGTCCTTTTCCATGAGACATAGCGAAAAAGTGCCATTCTGCACTTACATCAAAATCAACTTTGTAATAACAAAGATTTATGAAATTTTTTTTTGTTCTTTTATTGACCACTCGCTCCGTCAGAAAAGTAAAATATTTTTCGCAAAAAACCCAATGTTTTGTTTAAAAAAGTAATTAAACCACGATGAAATAAGTGGACGGCTATTGTATCATGTTTCAAACAATCTGAGATTGCGATGAAATTAAGAAATTGTGTTTTTCCCTAATCTTTATAATAAATTGTGAAAGGGTGTATCGTTACTTGGTCATTATTCCAATGGACTCCTTAAATTGCATCCTGTAGAACAAAATAATTTTCGGAAAAATCGCAAATCAAAATCGCTTTTTGATATAGGCGAATCTGTAACACAGCGTGTACTAGGTCCAGGGTTTAACACTGAAACAACTTTTTCCGACGTCTTTGATTCAGTACTATCGGAATCAGAGGAAGGGATTTTCCTAGTCTTCATTCGGCATACGTCACAAATCTTCAAATTTTCTGACGAGGGCAACGTAATTTTCAATTTTCTTTTTTTTGCGCCAGAAAATCAGGTCAATAGTGAGAAAAATGTAACACATTGATAGAAAGAGAATTTTTTAAGTGTGACCCCGGTTGAGTTCCATTTTCAAATTTTCACTGTTTCCTTAGAATTGAAAGGGGAACACGATGATATTTTTTCCAAAATTTTAAGTTGGTGAGTTGAAGACGAAAAGTGGTAATGAAACTTTATAAACAAATTAATAATAATTTATTAACACCAAACTCAAATTTTATTTATACCACTACATAGAGTGACTCGATATCTTCAAAATCGACCTGTTTCATTTTTTGGTACGACTAATGGTTTCGACGATACAGTAATTTGAAAGGTCGGCCGAGCGTCGTTTTTTGAAATTTCTTGCAACTTGCAACCGTCTATATCTTCTGAAAAAAAAAATCCCAAATTTTTTTCGCGAGACACGCTTTTCATTATTTCATGTGTAGAATATGCCTGCCAAATTTCAAAATAATCGGAATCATCAATTATTATTTTTAACGAAAAGCGTCCGGTTTGACATGGAATCACCGATATAAGCCATTAAAAGTTCGACGTTTATCAAATGAAGAAATTGGGGAAATAAGTTTCAGAAAGCATAACAAACTCAAACCGGTTATTGTACTATAACAACAGTAAAGCTATTTCGCTTGAATGCTTTCCATTTACTCTCAACAAACCAGCCACGGAGCTTTTTCATTCAGAAGCATGCGTTTCGTGTACTTAGGATCAATAACTAGTGATTATAGAGATTGGTGATATTACCCATACCTGGAGTGATAGTACTCCTACCCTCAGGGTATAATTTCGAGGTTATCGCTGCTAACGACAATTCTCCAAAAAAAATGACATAGTTGAAACCGATGACTCTAACTCAATTAAGCCAAAAACTTGACTGCTTTCTTAACTTTGTTATCAAAACCCCGCGATGTCGCGTCTAATAACAACAAACAAACTTCCGCTTATTTCACCAGATTTCGTATTGGAAGTGTTTTCCTTTTTCAGTAATTACTATATTTTGCAAACCCTATAGTCTAAAGTTAAAAATTTCATAATAAACGAATTAACCCGAGTTGAGGAAGTGCCGACATGCGATTTGGTCACTAATAATTATCACTTTAAATTAACGAATAAAATTGTTTGTTATATAATTAAATTTCCTAAACAAAATTGCGTAAATTTCCCATCAAAAATTTTAATGAAGTCGGAAAAAAATTTGGCACAAGTTGACTAGAAATCGGGTAACCGGTAACACAATATTCACAAAAACAAACTACCTCGAAATGTCGAAGCTTTCCCCCAGCTACTACAACATTGCATCCGAGGAGAATCTTTCCAAAAATAAATATCGGCAAAAGGCCATTTATTCTGCTACAAAAAAATTCTGTCCAATTTTTAACAGGTTTCCTTGGACGCATTTGTTTTTTCTTTCAGCGCGCTCACATCTTTCTATTTTGAAGGAGATAACATTGGATCTCCACTCTAGTATATCCAGTAGTTTGATCTTAAGCACTTGTTTCGTTAGTTTTTGAGGTTTTAACCAAACTCCAAACCGAAAGTCAAATCGGGGTTTCAAAGAATAAAAAAAATTCAATAACATATAGTATTAAACTATTATTATCTGTTAAGCTGTTGAGATGTCGTTAAGCTTTAAGGCATCTTATAATATATGTGATTTTCGTGATCAATGACCATCGGAAGTCTAGGCCATATGAAAATGATTTAAGGCATATATGCATAAGAGATCACAAAAAAATAAATAAAAGAAAGATCGGATGTGGAAAAATAGGAAATGGCCCATTTGAAGGACACGTCCATGCACTTCAAGTGGGTTTTTTGTGCCCCATTGAAACACAGCTTGACCTCTTGTTAAAGAGTTTTTGTTTAGTGTTAAGTTTTAGTGTTGTTTTTTGTGTTGTTATTATGATTTGAGTTAATGAATTATTTATATACACTAGCAAAAACCCGCGTGCGTTGGAACGCCTTTTAATAAAAAGAATTGTGTGTGCATAGTCCGGGATAAGATAAGGGTAGGTTAGGTTAGATATGGCTGAGCTGCTGGTGCACAGCCCAAACACTTAGGCCAAAGGGATAGGCCTGTTGTTATGCCATAATGATCCCACTTTAAACCCAATGTTAAAATGTCGTTTCTTCGCTAAACCACCTCGAGGACGTAATGAATCTTCTTAGTTGCGGGATCCCAAACTTCGGGATTTCCGCAAGCGTGCTTAGGAAGGGTTCACCAAAAGTGGTAAGTCTCCTTTTGCACAGTACAGTGACAGAGAAGGTGTTTAAAACTTTCCTCTTCGTCTATATTCTGACAGCTTCTGCAGAAATCGTATGTTTCGAGACCTAAGAGGGCCGCATGCGTCCCTATTAGACAGTGTCCGGTCAGCACTCTCACTGTAACTGAGAGGTCTCGTCTACCGAGGCTCAGCAGTGAGGTGGTCCGCCTGAGATCGTAAGAAAGCCACGTCGTTTTGGCCAAGGTGCATTTGTTAAGAAGCCTCCAATGCTTTTCTGCTAATTGCATTGTGTGGTGTTTGCATCAGAGTTTAAAGGTGGCCCAAGGCATACCAACCCTTTCTTTTCCAGGAAGGACAGTGCCTTTCCTAGCCAGCTCGTCAGCTTTACAGTTTTCTGTTATATTTTGGTGACCTGGCACTCATATGAGGAGGGTCCTGAACTGCTGAGCCATCACGTTAAGAGATCTGCGGCATTCAGAGATAGTTCTGGAGTTATTAGTGCAAGAGCGCAGGGCCTTCAGAGCCGCCTGGTTATCTGAGAAGATGTAGACGTAGTTCGGTTCCTGTCGCCTTGCTGGTTGATTTGCAAGACAGCCTCATGTATAGCTAAAAAAAGCAGTAGATAAGGGTATTTTGGGTCCATACAAAATTTTAGTTGCCTATAGAAAATAAGTTTCCCAGGTAATTGGGACTAGGGAGTCCAATCCCGCATCAAAAACTCAATCCCGAGGTTAACAATCCCACGAGCGAGCCTTCGAGGTTAACAATCCCGCAGATCCGCGGGATTTGCGGGACTACAAAAAACATCGTTAAATATGTTCTAAGTAGTTATGTTCATGTGTTTATGCTACCGAAGTATGAAAATTCCAGCGGAGTCAATTCCAGCGAAATTAATACTAACGTAGTTTAGAATTGGCAAGAATACTTTGTTTGACTGACTCAGTAGTTCTGTTTTATAAACAATACAATTAGCCGCTAGGATAATCCCCGAACGCTCATATGTACGTGGGGAGTCCCCTGTACTAGGCGTAGGTTAACTTGACATTTACTTTGTTTCCATGAACCGGGGTAGAGTATTCGTTGAGTTTATAGAAAGCGTTTTCTTTCTAGTTAACCCGATGCTGTTTCTATGACAGTTCTGGCTTGAAGTGACAGGTAAATAATTTTGCGTCGTGTCTCCGTTGGTATATCTGCAGGAAACGCACTTAAACAAATATCTATGCGCAAAACCCAGCTTAATCCGGCTTGTTTCATGGAGTTTTCTTGGATTTAACGAAACCTTACTCAACCCGCGTTTCCATGGGCGCTTACTCTGAATTTATCCAGGGTAAACTCTACATGGAAACTCAGTAATTGATCACGTTCGGATACAGGTACATAAATATACTTAGGCGATTTTGTGTTATTCCTGTATAGCATATCTTTAACTAACGTATTTAAATATTTTGTGGAGATTTGCAATATCACACACAAGCCCAACTGATTTTGGATCAATCGGCACAGAACCCCACATAGTTTTTAGTCACGAGGTTGTGGCAAAATGTCAAGTAGTTCAGATGAAGTGCAACCACGCAACTGAAATTGCTTCCGATCAGCAAAAACAGTCGCACGTGAGCAGTTCAGGCTAGTTTCAAATCGGTTTCGTTTCTATCCACCCGTGTATGAATTCCCACTTCTGTACACGGGCAAGATCACGAAACAGTTGCGGGTGCAACTGGAATTGCAATCAGTCGACTTGTGTTCGTATTTTTATTAATACTTTGCAATATTGTTCGTATTTCTCTAATAAGCCTTGGTTTTTATAACAGGTGATTCTACTGCCCAAATCACGCAAATCACGCGGATCCCGCATGTCTAGTCCCGCATTACTGATCCCGCAAAAATTGTGCGGGATCTCGCATTTGCGGGATCTCCACGACACTGACAATAGAAAAATGTGCATAATAATGCAAG
This sequence comes from Thereva unica, assembly GCA_949987705.1. Classification (NCBI taxonomy): domain Eukaryota; kingdom Metazoa; phylum Arthropoda; class Insecta; order Diptera; family Therevidae; genus Thereva; species Thereva unica. The sequence goes on from OX465283.1 coordinate 154,489,032, forward strand.
GACAGCAATTAACCGTTAGGCTTGGTTATAAATGATGCTCTTGATGGCAAGAGGCGCCAAAATGGATGCGAACAAAATTTCGAGCAAAAAATAAAATTTTGATGGCGCCTTTTTTCAAAAAACCTTAGCACCTCTCAAAGTTCCAAACACTTCTTGGGCTTTCATATCCCTTAACAGGGCGACCTGCAAGGTCAGTTGGATATTTCTGAACCCATGGAGTAGGGTGCCGAATGTGGCTCCTATGAAGGGAAATTTTCGGAATACCTCTTCAAGGAGCATAGGCTGAGTGCACGAACAACGGTGGAGTGCGCTTAGATCACTCCTTCATTGGAAGAAGATCTCCTTAGAGGCCGACCTGCGGAAGTATGGGCACCTTTTGCTCCATCGGAGAGGCGACCCAAAAACCTTACTTTTAAACGACGGAATGGTGCAGCCAGAAAACGTTTTTGACGACCGTGTAGAAACTGCTGGGCTCTGCATGGCCCCCGAGGAAGAGAAGAATGCCGATTTACTTAATAAGGATATAGTTAGATCCTCTGGATCTCCTCCAGACCACAATAACATGGCGAAAAGCGGAAGGCTCCGGCCATACTACGACTGAAAACCGTTCACAAAAGAAGTCCGATCAAATGGCACAAAGTGTCAGAATGGACATTCTTGCGATGTGTATATCCCTAAAGGTGTAGGAGTGGAGTATTTTCTGTAGACCAAAGATCTATTGACGAGCTGAGGCGGAAGGGTGGCCATATTGGCGGCAAGTTTGGTCGGGCATAACTTAGGATCAGGAAAATGCCATGTCCAAAAGTGCCCCCAGTCAAACTAGCAATGGCTCCTCATCGACCGCCAGCACCTGGCGAGCAACCACGATCATTTCCGCTCCGACTACCAAGGAAGCAGAAACCCCGAGGTAACCACCTGAAGGCTAGCAGAAGTCTGCACAACACAAATGACCACATACTCGCTAGAGAGGCTAGCGTAGCTGGCAAAACACCGTGGAAGCAACTTTGGGAAGAAAAATACTTGCTCTAATGCTCTGTTACGTTGTGACCCTAAATTATTATTTATTAAAAGGCTCTAGACTGCGAAAGTGGTGCAGCTTTGGAGTTACCTTCCGTCACATCGCCCGCTACAAATCCAAAGTGACTCCAGATATTGCACTTTTGAAGCCGCTAAACCCTCACAGCGACAGCAGCAACATAGGGCAAAATGCGACTCCAAAGCAAATCAACCTGCAATACCGTAAAATACGGAGCTACACAACCCCTAAAACCCTTATATGACACAAATGTTTCCGATCGTATTATCCTATCCTCTCTCATCGGATATTTACCAGTTATGATCGCACTTCCTACTAGGTTATGATCGCACTTCCATCAGTCCGAAATAGTTGCGGCAAGTGCATGTTATGCTACTCTCGGAAGGGGCGGGGGTTCACAATCCCTTAAGGAAATGAAGACTGCTTCCAATATCAAGCTTGTCCTCGCAAAAATACTGAATCTTCCTGTGAAAGTCCCATCCCAATCGGATTAGCCGTTTTCGAGATTAGCCCGAACAAATAGACAGACAGACAGACAGACAGACATACAGACACACAGACATACAGACAGACCAAAAATTTCAAAAATGCGTGATTTTGTTTTAATATCATGTAAATAACCATATGAACTTAGAAAAACACAATTATTTTGAAATCACAGACACAGACACTCCAATTATATTTATATAGATAAAAAATTTTGTTTCAACTTACTATTTTCCTCGTCACCACCACCTCCGCCGCCGCCGATATTTCTAATAATCTGTTCATTCTCATAAAAATGGGCATAATGATTGCCCCATCCAAAATCCTCTTCCTCCAGTGTTAACAGATGATCAAGTACTTGAACGCCACGTTCAAGTGGACTATGAAAATCTTTAACTAATTCAGCACACTTTTTCCACAAATCTGAATGTGATATAGTCCAATAGAGTAGATGTCGTCCTAAATGACTTCCTATATTATTTGCAAAGGCCTCAGTCATCTTAAGCCCACCATGTGGGAACCGGGAAAAATTGATCGTGACTTATATGTTGTATGTATGTTTGTCTTCTTGGACAAATTACAAAATCCAACAGAAAGAAATCCAACTAAATTATATATATTGGTAATGCCCTTTTAATTATATTCGCACTAAATTGGTATTCGTCGTTGTTGGTCGTCTACTTTCTCTTTGATTGTATGCAACAACAACAACAAAAACGACACGACAATCGGGTATACAAAAATACAAAAAAAAAGAGAGACAAGAAAGAAAATGAAAGAAGAAAACCGCTACAAACGTAAATTATGTAAGATCTATTCGCTGAAGTTGGTGTTTCATACACAAAATCACTTTTCACTTTCGTTTCGCTTTTTCGCCGCGGTATGCTATTAAATATAATCTCGGACTTTTATTGCATAAGTTTTTTCTTTCTTTTTTTTACATCAGAAACTTATTTTTATTTATTTTATATTTTACATCAGCGTATTGGGCAGATAATATTTTATAAAATTAAGTATTATATTTCGATTGATTGATCCACACTTGCTCCAAATTCATATAAACAATATATATTCACTAATTGCACTCAATATAATGCACTTCACTACAACACACACAACCGGTTTTCAAGTTCGTGCACTCGGTCGGTAACGTGCGCTAGCTAATGTGTTCTTAGGCCAAAGACTTCAATAATTATAGAGTTTCGTTCCACAGCATGCGTATTGGGTGTAAACAAAAGCAGTAAACATATGATATTTAACATTGATCAGTTGAAAAAGATCAGTCGATCGTGATCGTTCGCGTTCTTTAAAACTGGGGCTGTCTATTAAGAACACCAAAATGCAAGCTTCTTTATAAAAAAAACAGAAACAAACAATTCGTCAATAATAAGTTAACCGATCGACAAAAACTGATCGTATAGAATTACTGATCTTCACCGTTCTTTTTGGATGGGTAGATCGATCGATCAGTTCAATCGTTCGATGGAGTTCTCGTATAATCTACTTTGTATATTATTTCCAAACCCTGCGATGGTCAGAAACTTACTAAAAATTGATCGTTTTTAAATAAACGTTGTCAGCTGTTATATATCCGCCGTTTCGATAACCAACCGATCGTAATATCGTCGAGCTACAACACAAAATGCGTGCGATGCGCGATGCCGCTAAAATAAAAATAAACCCAGGCACATTGCTGGACGGAGTGTTAACATAAAAGTGATCTTCAGGTTTTCAGGCATGTGACAGTGGCGTACAAGGTTTTTGTAACAACGTCTTCAAACCTAGTTTAACAATGAATTTTTGCACTCTATACACAGCTTTTGGTGTCTTATGTCTTCTCTCTCTCGTCATAGGTTGACCATCATAGATTTTTGTCCATTGAATTTTTTTGGTTTTTTGTTTCTTTCACATTGCATGCGCACGTATGAAGCTTAACACTCATGGAAGAATTTGAGTAGTTTTTATCACTTAATGGTTTAGCTTATTAGTGAATTTTGGTTTTTCGTTGTTTGTTGATGATGAAAACCTTTCTATTGTAGATAAAAACGTTAAGGTCAGGCTTAAGATTTAGGTGATCTCTTGTGAGGGGACCTAGAGCTAAAGCGGAAATATGAAAGAAAAAGTTTCTATGTAATTAGTTACCCGGTCACAAGAGTGGTTACCTTGATCGTGATCCTTCGAATCAAAAAACAGTCATGGTCTGAATGATTATGTTATGATTGAATTGAATGACTTTGATGGAGTAAAAGGGTTATCTACTACATAGGTATTTGTTTGTTGTAGGTTTTTTTGTTATAGTAGGTTATATTTGTTTAAAAATTAAGGGTAAAGCATTTTAGAGATACTATGTCTTCTAATCAAGAGGTTGATAACTCTTCATATATATATATAGATATATTTTATTAAGCTAAGAAAGATGTTAGTTCAAGATTACTACTAACAAAACTTGCTCTATTATCTTATTTCTCGCATTATTTTTATTTATTTACCCCCACTGATAAAAACCTAGAACCGAGTTTCTAGTTAAACATGTCGCTGACAATATAGCGATTGTTTTTTAGATGAATAATTCATCTTTTTATAGATCGTTGAACTTTTCATATTGTGATCGTGTTTTTGTATATGATCAATGAAAATTCTTGCAAAAAAAAATATTTTTTTTTCAATATTTTTTTGATAATTTCTCTTTTTTGTGTTTTTAGATTTACAATAATATATTATCGGGTAAACAGAATATATTGGGAATAAAAATTGGACTTTAGTTGTATATATGTATATAATTTTTTTAATAATAGTTTTAATTCACAAAAATAAGGTAAGTCTTTTTGCCTTTCAATGGTTTAAACTGTTTCTAATTTCTATTCTCCAGTTTGGGATAGGCCTCTATGATTCAGAGTTTCATTTTATGTTGCAACAGCCAGATTCTCACACGTACTGTTTTACAGTTTTCATTGGTCAGTAGTTTCATTTCTTCTATATATTTTTAAGAGTAAGATAGTGATTGTACAGGAGTGGTTTCTTCAGCTATGAAATTGCTTCATGGAAATTAGTTCCTTTCGAGATTTCCTGCATGGATTTCCTTTTTCATTAGAATCAATGGTCGAAGCCTTGGTTTACTGCCGATATTAAATCGCTGATTGTTAAGAGAGAGTTTCTTTTCCCCTGGGCACAATAGTTAGAACACTGGTCGGGAAATTCATTAGTCAACAGGGCCAAATATCAATAGCCCAATGATTGAAATTTATTTTGAGGGCCAAATTTCACTGAGCTCGACCCCTTCCAATTGTCCCATTCGCACTCATTTTGTATACTTATTTTATCTATCTCTTTTTATCCATTCTCGTATATGTCCAGACATTCTCAACATACCTTTCTCAATTCACGAAACTATGTACATCTTCATTCACTACACAACGCTTCACTTTACAAGACATTACCACAAGCACCAAAGGCGGTGCCGTTGGCAACGAGTACCCGTAGTCTCAGTCGTGACTTTCAAGCCAAGGTGTAAAGGTACTGTGCCGAAGGCTGGCCAAACAGTGGATATAAACAGGCTGGTCGCAAACGGTCCCCGCTGTTGCCCGGGCAAGGTTGATGGGTACATTTGCCTTACTTTGGTATGCGGCTCTGCTAAGGCGGACTTCATTCCGGCTTTACTCGTGGGAACAACATGAACAAAAATAACAATGAAAAGAAACCGAAACAAACAGATGCACCGACGACCCGACACAGCAACGTACAAGGACTAGGACCATGGACTACGAACCTTTCCCCCTTGGGAGTCTTAGCTTGCTCCAAGTGAGGCAATTGCCAGTTCTGGCTTTGCGAGTTCCAACCGCAGTACTTCAAAATCAGGAGTCACCAGCCATGGTAACAATGGCACATTTGAGAAACAGAAGGGAGAAGGTGCAATCGCGCTCTCTTCGTTCTCGGCAGAATTGTAGAATTGCTCAAGCCCGAGGAACCCCAGGAAATAGTAGAACCCTGGTACGTCTAATCAACCACGAGTGCCTAGAGTTGATTATAAACTCCATTTTGGACTAAGGCAGGCATGGATAAAGGGTTTCAAAACGGCTTCATCTAACAAAGAGGCTGACTCCGACGAAGAGCTCAGTGAGTGCTTAGATAAATTAGCAATTGAGAGGGAGTTAGCATCTACAAGCTCGGCTGCAGCAGTTGACAATGTAGTAAATACATGGCAGCAGTCGGCCTACACCACCCTCCGGCTGCGAGAAACGGGTTTCTGGGTCGAGAAGACCTATGGGCACAGTAATATACTGCGCTCTCTATCACAGACCGCCTACATGGTTGCAAAATTTACTTTCGGCAGTGACCTTATTATGCGGATCCCTATCAGAGAGGAATGGGAAGATTTCCAACTTGACAAGGACCATGACGTTGTTTTGTACACAGACGGATCCAAATCAGGTAGCCAGGGTAGTTCTGTTATCAGATAGTCTAGGCCCGTATTACTTCTAAGCTGGTCGACAACTGCCAGATGGAGCTTTACAGTGGGTACCGGGTCACAGGAACATCGAGGGCAATGAGAAGGCAGCTGAAACGTAGTCTAACATCGCCGAGTCGTTGCCGAATGGATTTCAAATTGTTTGACGCTGCGAATGGGAGGCGACGTAAGCCGTTGTCGTTAATTTCTTCGTCTCCGATTTTGCCCCTTGTTCCTTCCCAGCCAGTTCGATCTGCACCTGAATGTGTGCATTAAAGTCCACCGCGAATATGATTAATTCTGTTCGAGGTATCGTAGCCAACGTCTGTTGAAGTTGATCGTAAAATTCGTCCTTGTTCGCGTGTGGGCTGGTCTCAGTTGGTGCATAAACGGATGCGATATAGATCTTGATCGTTCCATCGATGGTTATAACCGCCAAACGCTCGGATATCAGTTGGAATATGATAACGCTGCTGGCAGCCCATCGATCGACCATAAAACCGACGACGACCTCTTGTTTCTCACCACCGGAATAGCTTCGACGATTGTTGGCGGGACGATTGTCAATGTCCGGGTCCGGTAAGTCGTAGTTCTGACAGCGCAGCAACTGATATTTTGTTTTTCGATAATTCCATTGCTATGATTTCCTTTTGTCCGACGTGATATTCTGTTGGTTCATTCTACGCGGCGAGTTGAATTTTCATTTTCGGTGTGACTAATTTGGGTCTTCGGCCAGTAACCCACTTCTCACCAGCATCCCTGGTCCCAGCGCTGGCGCATCGGCTGCATCGGATGCAGTAGCATTATTTCGTAAATAGTTAGTTCTTATATCCATGCGGTCTCTTGCCTAGTTTCTTCTGGTCAATTCGGCAGGTCAACCACCCCTTCCTTTCACATCCTGGACTTGGTATCAGATGACGGTGGAGTTAAGGTACTTACTCTTCAGATCAGTGCTAGGCAACAGTTGATTTTTTCAGAGCACCAGTAATGCTTTTGTTTATACCTCTCACTCGAACTCATTCATAGCTTTTGCCAATACCTCCCTCGTTCAAACTCACAAGCAGAATAGGGGGCTCTGGACTAGCTACAGCTCGGGTGGCACCAAGAGCTGTTATTACCTAACCCTGATTTAACGCCCCCATACACCAGCGATCCAAATGCCCTAAGTCTATTTGACTTGAGTCCATTAGAGACCTACTCGAGCCTCGAGCCAGCCGAACTGTTCCAGTCGGTCAGTATCATTTGTAAGCTTCAGCTTCATTTGAATCCTAAGGCGGTATCAGATCAAATTTTTGAGCAGCGGAAGAGGCGGTATGCTGCTTCTTGTATCAGATTCGTTGTAGCAGCAGCAGGCAGCGGCGGTTGTAAGCGTGGTATGTCTTAAATAAAAAACTGAAATGTCAAAAAAAAGCTGCCTTGATGGGCAGCAAAATTAGGATTAGGAATGAAAATGCAGCGGCAGCATTCAGTGCTGCTTCTGTGGTCATGTGACCCGCGTTGACCAATAGAAACAGTTTGCTGCTGATATTTTTGTTGCGCTGCTTTGGATTTGATACAGCCTCTACTTTGAAATCTTCCAGCTTGAAGCTTCACACCCACAGTGTGGATTGGCGATTGTACACATACGGCGAGTTCAGTTCGGCTCCAGTTTTCTGCTCACACGAGCAAGCCAACCAATGGTTGGATTGTTCGGCCTAGTGGATTTTGGAGCGATTGAAAATCCAACTCACTGGCTCTAGGTCCCGAGTCCATCTGAGTGTCCTCACCCACGATAAGGTATTAGCTTGGCTCAAGGCTATTTGGACTAATGGTCTTTAGATATTATCCAAAAATATATTCTTTATCTAAAATATGTGTTGTTCTAGAAATCTCTACATCCAAGTAGATTCAATAATATACATATATTTCCAGACTGGTTTCTACAATAATAACTGTCGAATAGCTCTACTACTCTTGTTTTTTTTCAAACTGTAAAATATTTATTCTCATCCAACTTGTCGAGTGCATTCTTTTTATGACTGAAGCTGCTCAACCAGATTTTATGAAAACAAAGCTATTATTCACTTGCATTTACTACGTCACCATCTTGGTAATGATTTCCAGTATTTCACGTTGTTATTTTTTTTTGCTGTTATTAATAAATAAAACCCTTCACATTAATCATCACCAAACCAATTTCCGTGCAAGCAATAACTCACATCAGAATTAACACTCTAGTAACCATTATTATGTCATAGTGCGGCTTTTCCTCCCAAAAAAATAAATAACGAAAAACCAAAGCCCTGAGATTATACCGTGAAGTGATGCATTATCAACTTTGACATCAATAATATTTTTTTTCAATTGGGGCCGGGCCATACGACTGTTCAGCCAACCTTAGCACCGCTTAAATATATTTCGATAATTTATTGCCATATGGGTTTTATATAACATAGAAACTAAATCACAAATGAAAGTAAAAATTTGACGGAAAACATCATTTTCAGTTTTTCTTTAAATTAAAAAAATATTTAAACGGAAATAACAAAACAACAAACAATTGGTATCTACCTACACTACATACTACATGCCCAGATTTAATCAAGTTGAAAATTTCCTCATACAATTAAACCCGTTATTTTTTCAGGTTGAGAAATTTACCTTTACTAAGATCTCAAAAATATCCGTCTCAGTCGATATTATCAATTTCCAGAAGCTACTTCAACGGTTTCGTACAATATGTCGTAAAAGATGAATTAATATCCAAGGAAATTCGATTTAGTGTCGTTTACACGGAGCACCCTCTTTGAGACCATTTACAACGTTTTTTACATAAATGGAAGTTACAAGATTAAATACCTAACCATAAGCCGGCTACGGAAACCAGAATGATTGCCCTTCAGTTGTCTCTTGAACTCAACCTCGGATGAAAGTGGCTAAAACCAGGTCTGACTCTATACTATAAAAAAACACACCAGTATCGATATACCCGGACGAACGAACGGACAGAGTCAATTTGATGCAGATAGATCATCAACTATAGTGTGACTATAGAGTGTGAAGCTCGCATCATCTTTGTAGTATCAGCACTATAATGTGGGATAGGCTGATACCCGCCGCCGCCGCAGCGGAGGCAAACTAACCGCCATCACGTAAGTAAATGGGTCTGTCAATAGACCCAAGTTATCAGTGCGGCTAGCTGAGAGATTTGCTATAGCCAAACAAACACCGGCACTAAATAGCCATGTAGAATATTTATTCAGCCTTGAAATGGTTTTTCCGTCGGCTCTCTCTCTATTATAGTATGGCCGGATAGGAGATGAGGCATACTGACTAGTAGGTTGTGGAATCTCTCAGTCATCTATCTATGAACACATCACTATCCATATTCATAACTACTCCACATTTGTGGCTATACCACGTCCATAAAGAACCGAAAAACGTGCCAAGATTATTGAATTGAACAAAGATTCAAATTCATACAAAAACCAATTGTTTTAGACCATTTGTTTTTTTTTTTTGGGGTAGCAAATTTCAACAAGGTGCAAACCTAGCAAAAATCGACTCTTCTTGCACAATCGAACTTTTAAAGGAGGTCATTAATCGAACAGGTAAGAGGACGACGAAAAAACACCAAAGTATCGAAAGTAAAATCTGTTGACTTAACATTTCTCCATTTCACTTATGCCGTCATGTTGCAGTTGCACTTTTATAAAACTTCGATGCAGTTTTTTTATATCATCCAGTGGCGTGGGGGAATTTTTGTGAATTCGGTTTTGTGGTCAGTTAGAAATATATATTTTTTTTAAATTTATAATCATGCAACATGGCAAATTAGCACTTTATGCGAAGATTTAAATTTTGTTTTAGCATAATTAAAGCTTATCTAGTGTGAAATCGTAAAAAGTTAACAATTTGGCTTGAAAAGGTGTCATTGGATGAGAACTGGTAAGCCTCAATTGCATGTAGCAATTGAAACTTAGTGAATGATTTTCTATTGTTGTATAGGCGTGGATTTGATATATTATGATAGAGAATTCTTAGCTTAGTGTAAAAGAACTTAAAAATTATATTGACAAAAGCGATGTTCTTATCTTTTGTTACTAAGAAAACAAATATAGATTTGCTTTCTTTTCAAACCAATAGGCCTTCTTTTCCATAATAATCATCATTCTGGGGTGGTAGCACGTTATTTCAATCAACCTCTTCAAAATTTTTGTATGAGGAGGTCGATTGAAACAACTTAGATACGTACTACCACTCCAGTTCTCAATCAAGTTCAGCAGACAGCATTTATACATCTATTTCCCCTTCGTTGGTTTCATGTTTGAGGAGCATTAATTTTTGCTTGGATTTGATAACTTAAGTTCATGATTCATTAACTTTTATATAACCGAAGATATCGAAGATCGTTCAAAATCTTGTAATTCCAAATTTTTGCGAAGTTCGACATAAAACTAACTCTTAGAATATTTTATCAAACATTAAAGTTCAGAAACTGGAGACAAACACGATCATAAACTCCTAGCGGTCGCCACTGGTAACTATCCTATGAGGGAGGATAGGCTAATATGATCAGGCTAGTCCCTTCCAAGTAAGGTTGGCATGAGGCTAATAATCTCATCCGGAAAAAAACAATTATTACGGAATGAGCAACATTTGTGCCGTTCAATGTAGGAGTAGTGTGGTTCCGTTTTTTAGAGTGTTAGAGATTGATTTGATTTTGATTGATTTTGTCATATCTTTCGCTGCGGAGGGGGAGCGGCTCCAGAAGTGGACTATAAGTGCAATTATAGTGCACTTCTGGAGCTGCTGTGGTTTTGTAGCGGAGGATGTAGCGGAATGTTACTCCAAAGCGGGTCTACCTCTAGTGTTTTGAAGTGTAGAGTTGTACCGCTTTTGCAGTGAACGACATATTTGTTGCAAGAGGCCAGGGCCGGATTTTGGTTGTAGAGCCTTTAAAGGAGAAAAAGAAGGTTAACAAACAGGATATGAGTTTGTGTCAACTGGCGAATATGTTGCCTACGGATAAGGATAAATTACTTGACCTCATCGACTTCTTCGTAACATAACAAATATCCAGAAGCTTGCTACTTATAGAAGTAGGAACAGATTTAAATTCCGATCATTCTCCATTCTATATGGCCATTAATGAAAATTAAAAAAAAAACAGAATGTCTATCTCACAAAAATACAGATCGGGATAATTTTAGGGATTTGCTCGATGAAGAAACACTCGCCTTTACCCAACAGATACAAAGAGCAGCTTGAAAAAGTGCTCCTCCTATTAAAATGAAAGCCATGGGTTTAATGTACCCAAAATCCCATTATATCAATAAAAGAAAGAAATTAATAATGGCAACAAACAAGGTACCCTTACCAAAAATCGCACCTAAATTGTAAATTTTACTGAAAAAAACTGATGAAATTCTTGAAAAATTTAAGCCATTATTCGTGTGGAGCTGATCTACGCATTATCCACAAAATTGTTACGAATCCATTAAAACAAAGCTGGATGAAAGAAAGAAGGAGCTTGAAGTATGGGTTCCTCATTAGAACTAAAAATTTTGAATCCACCTATTTCTGGAACATCTCATACGACAACCGGAACCATTAAAGATCGTGGACAAGGGATGCCGAGCAGTCCCCGGCGGTCGGGAAGCCAAGAAAAATAGAGAAACATTGTCGATGGAACATACTTATTTCGTCTAAATAACTTTCAACTTTCAGTTGAATTTTACTAAAAAAGGTCACAAACTTTTTCCCAGAGCTATTATCGTTAACATTTTACAGAGTTATGAAATTGCATCTATCATGAAAGGTGTGTCAGGGCAGTGAACTGCAAGTGGTCTCTAGATAATACCCTGTCTCCAATTTTCTTTGATGTCTTGGAGCCGTCAGCTCATATCTGAAGATCACACTTTTTCAGGACTTTCCGTTTCTCCATGATCTTCTTGAGGGTATTTCAATGCAGAAGTCTTTCCTGTCCAATGGGGAAGGTAGTCTATGTTTGTGGCGACCATACTTCGGGTAGCCAAACCAAGATGTTGCCACGATCGTTAGGTTTTGAGGTGCAGGCCCTGAATTGCCTTAATCTATGTCCACTGCTGCGAGGGTAGGTGTTTGATGTGAAGGTCAGGAGAGAATAGATACCAGAGAAGATTAAGAGCCTTCGTGAGGCTTGTTCTCATGGTTCTTGTTACCCCTATTGTTGCCGTCTTTTGGACCTTTCCCAACTTTATGACATTATGGTTTCTGCTTAGCGTAGCCACCACATCAGCCAGCTCCCCTTGAGATTTTGTCTAGCTTTAGATCCAGAAATGTCACCCCTGAGAATAGAATGCGGATATGCCAATTCAAGTTGGTAGATTGAAAGTGGAGATATTTGTTTTCCCAGTCTTGCCTGGATTGATTGCTAGACCGCTAGTCTTCTGCACAGATGCTAACTCTGAGAGCCGATGACTTTTTCGAGTGTCTTGAGGAGAAAGGATGTTAAGCTAATTTCGTGATCTCCCTGTCTTTGCGATGAAAACAGTTCTTACCCGTTTCCAACTCACGGTGGCGTAACTGAGCCACACGCAGCCCTTAACATAACCACCAGGGCCACATATTCTGTGCTGACCTCCAGTTAGTCCATTAGCGGCGTTTTAATAACATTTATTCTCATGACCACTAGGCTTGTTGTGGCTCTTAGATCCAGTGAGAAGACCCCGCCGGCTACAACGCAATTCATCTTTGAGCCGTCTGTGTAGATTACTTTTTTCCATTCTTTTGTTATGATTTTATCTAAAACTTCTTGTTCAACTCCAATTTAAGGGAAATGATATTACTAACGTAGGTAATTTCTCCAGCATGTCTAGTCGTATATCGCCCAAGCCGGGTGCTTAAAAGGGGGGAGAATTTAATAATAGAGGATAGAGGTGACTGCTCATTCCCTAATGCTTCGACTTCATTTTCGTCCTTGCATCGGGAAAGTGTGTATTCACTAGTAGTCATATGGACTCCGCTTGCGATAGGTTGACACATACCGCTGATGAGTATCTATCTTAGCTAAGGCAATGGCTCTCTTTCTATATAAGCAAGAATTTATATTTTACTGTATTTTTTTAAGAAACTATTTCAATACACTATTCTCAATCTAAATCCGCTTAAAATTGCATTTTTATTTTTCAGATCCTTGCATTTATATTATGAGATTCGCAAACAAATTGCAATTTGCCAATAAAACCCACGAAGTTTCAATGACTGCTTTGAGGATTGTTCAAAGAATGAAGAAAGACTCCATACATTCTGGTAGACGACCAACTGGTCTATGTGGTGCAGGTAAAATACTCTTACTTTTGTATAATCTTAATCCCGAATTAGACCACAAAAATAGTATAAAAAATGTTTGCTTGCAGCACTGCTAATGGCAGCTAGAATGCACGAATTCAACCGAACAATTGGAGATATTGTTAAGATTGTTAAAATCCACGAGTCTACCGTTCGTAAAAGACTGACAGAATTTGCAGACACTCCAAGTAGTTCGTTAACATTAGATGAATTTATGGCTGTAGACTTAGAAGCTGAGCAGGACCCACCCGCATTTAAGGCTGCAAGAAAAAAAGACAGAGAACGGATTCAGAGGGTAAAAGTTTTTAAAAATTTATATTTATCATCAATTGTGTCTTTTAAGATCGGCGACAGCGAGCTCTCATCTCTCCAAATAGAAATCGATGCACAGTTGGAAAGAGACTTAAAAAAAGGCCATAAAGCTCGATTAAAATCTTTAGTAAACGTCGATGAGCTAGAAGCACAAGAAGCTGATGAATTCATCACTGAGTCAAGCATGGAAATTATTAAAGAATATCTAACCGATGATCCAGGAGCTGTAGACGTTAAGCTTGAAAGAAAAGCAAAAGTCGAGGGGATGCGACCCGATATTGTTGCTATGTGCATGCCGCAATTGGAAAAGGCCAGAGATACTGAAAACAGAAGATGCGACGAGGACGAAATGGGACTGTATTTAGAAGATCTAGATGAGGATGAAATTGATGGATACATTATGTCAGAGCAAGAAGCATGCTCCAAAGAAGGAATGTGGAATAAATTAAATGCTGAATACCTTCAAGAAATGAAGTTGAAAGAGGAGAAACTTGCCAAGGAACGCGAAGAGGGCAAGCCAGAGAAGAAGAGACGAAGAACACGCAAGAAGGCAATTGGTCCATCGAATACTGCTGGTGAAGCAATTGAGAAAATGTTGCAGGAGAAGAAAATTTCTAGTAAAATTAATTATGACATTCTGAAAACCTTGACTGCACCGAAAATTGAGATTCAGAAGGAGGATGAGAAGGAAGTTGTTGCTAAGATTGAAAATACTTCGTCAACGGATCAAAAACCGTTGACAGTAGCAGTTCAACGGTTTGATTATTTTAGTTATTTCTTACGAGGATGAAATTGAAAATTTTAATTTTTTTAGACCAACTCACAATCATCATCATATGAAAAAGAAAATGAAATTGGAAATTGGTTTGCCAATTGTTGAAAGTACAAGCTTTAACAAAAACGAGGCAATTGTAGAAACTGGTAAGTTTTTATCAATTTGTACTGTTTCATTCACATCTTAAATTGTTTCACACTAATATAGCCCACGAACTGTTTCTATCCATGTATATCACATATTGTAAGATAGAAATATGTGATACTTCCTTTCCCAGGAAGCTTGTCCGATGTAGAAAAGAGTAAATACCAAAAACTTAAGGTTAAGTCGACAGAGCACGGTTCTATACTTTGTCAAAAGCCTTGTAGCCTTTCGGACTGATGGAAGTGCGATTATAACCTCCTAGCAGTGGCCACTGGTAACTGTTCTATGAGAGAGGATAGGTTAATATGATCAGGCTAGCCTCTAGTCCCTAATAATCTCAACCGAAAAAAAGAATTATTACGGAAGGAGCAACATGCCTCGGATACTAGAATAAATGACGACGACCGCGGCAACAAAAAGGCAAAATAATTTACGAATTTTCTCATGGAATGTTCGAACTCTGTACAGAACTCGAGCTACACAACATCTCTAGCCGATACCTTGTCAAAGTATACCGCCAGTCACAAGATGAGATGGACAAGGAATGGTGTTTTGCAAAAACCTGAGTATGACGTATATTACAGCTGTCATACAAAACACCTGTGCTCGGAGTAGGTTTTATGGTCAGCAAAAGAATGAAGCCTACCATTATCGGCTTTAAAGCAATAAACGAAAGGCTATGTACCCTTCGTGTGCGAGGTAAATTTAAGAACATCAGCCCCATAAACGTTGACGCGCCTACAGAAGAGTCCTCGGACCATGAAAAAGAAGAACTTAATGCCTGCCCCAGTTATGATGTAAAAGTCATACTGGCAGACCTGAACTCTAAAGTATACAGGAAATATGTCGGCTTGCATGAAAACATTAATGACAATGGACAACGAGTTATAGAGATGGCGGCAAGTAAGAACTTAGTCGTTGCAAGAACTAAACTTGAGCCTAAAGATATCCATAAAACCACCTGGGTATCTCGGGATGGAGCCACTCGCAATCAAATAGATCATGTGTTGATAGACCGCCGCCACCTTTCGGGTCTTATGACGGTGAGAACGCACGAGGTGTCAACACCGACTTGTATTACTATGTAATTGGTATGGGGCTCCGAGAGCGCATTACAACGTTGAAAAGCTTTGTATCCGCTGATCAGGTTCGAATCAACACAGCTGCAATGAAATGGCCAGAAACACCGTGCTCTTCTTCTTTCTTTGATCCGTTAGCTGGCGGTCCTAGCGGGACGTCCGAGCAACGGATACGCTGCTGTCGGTGCCGCTGGGCTTCGAACTCCATTTACGTTTCCATTCTCGACAATTTTTGGCCTCGGTAACTGATAATCGTTAATTCTTTAACTCATCCCCGATAGCCTGCGAGACGGTCGCTCCAGAGAAGCTTACGTAGCAAGCGGCTATCATCCATTCGGCAAACATGTCCGAACCACCGTAGTCGAGGTTTCTGAATTTCTTCTTCGATCAGTGTCTGCTGATCGCATCTTTGTCGAACTGTCTTGTTTCGAAGGCGTTCGCAGAGTGAGACACCGAGCATCTGCCTCAAGCATCGCATTTGGAAAACCTCGAGCTTCTTAACGTCCGGTTTGAGCAGTGTCTCTTCTCTAATGACTTCTCTTCTATAATGTTGATTATTATAGAATGTCCTCGCCCAAGACCAACACCTAGATAGCCATTCGATTTCAGCCGCAGCGCCGCGTTTATGGCGGACTTCTCTACCTAAAGGTGGAGGGGTACCAGAGTGAAGAAAGTCTCTGGCGCTGGCCGTCGCACAGTGGGGCAAACATACTATTTCGCTGGCCAAAATTCGAGAAGTTGATGAATTCTTTTGAAACTTGATATTACATAGTTTTTGGGGTCGCTGATTACGAATCTGATATCAAATTTTCAAAATTCAAAATGGCGGACCGGAAGTGACATACTTTTTGGGCCAAAAATTGAGGTAGCACTGTGAAACTTGGTAGTATATGGTTTTCGGGGTCGCTGATTACGAATCTGATATCAGATTTTCAAATTTCAAAATGACGGACCGGAAGTGACATACTTTTTATGAAACATGTCGGACATAGTTTTCTCCCGTGAACATTTTCTTGCAAAATTTTTGCGATACCGACGAATATCTTTATTTCTTGCTTCTTGCGCATCCTCGGATAATTTACCAATCAGTAATGGAGCCCTCTTAATAACGTCAGTTCCGTGCATCAATACAATGTGCACCGACGTTGGCATTGGGTACCAGGAATACAACTGGATGTATGACTTTGCAATGTCCAAGCAATATTTTTTAAAATTCCCAATATCAATAGCAAAACCGCACGATATAGTTTGTACAATTATTTTACAACTTGCTATTAATTGCTCGTCAATATTGAGAATTTTAGCTGCCAAAGGAATGTCTTCAAAAAAGCGCCGAGCAGTATTCCTATCATTGGAATTACCTGAAGCCTGCTTCGGAGCATCTATATTGAGTCCTAAAGTTTTTCTGAATTCATTTTGAATATAACCATTTCGATCATATACTCGTTTTTTATCTGCAGCAGAACGAGCCTGCCATTTTCCACTGCCGCCAACTTTACACGCTAAATGCAGCAACCACTACATAAATCGAATCCAGGTATGCAATGAAGCAATTCGAGCACGCCGTAATCTGCAGGGTACGACTCTTTCTACTATAACTTTTTTTCGGGAAAGATCGGGAACGAGATATTCAGGATACTAAAACTAGACACTTTAACGAACATTTCAGTGCAAAAACCGTGACTGAACAACACTGAACAAAAAACTTATCACAACTTGAATCTAAAAAAAAATTAGATTTTTTCGATTTGCAGCGTAATTGTTATTAATTAGCCACACATAAACAATTACACGTTTCTCGTTTTTGTAACTATATATCTCTATTGTACATACCTTCATCATCACTTTCCATTTTACAGAAGTCGAATTCAACACTCCGTTCCAAAAATATACACTATACAATTTCACGTTCGCGCAATGGCGGTTGAGCGTCGCACGTGGAGGTTTCAGAGCGTCTTCTTCTTCTTCTTCTTTGATCCGTTAGCGTCAACTTGTGAATGACGTAGGGCCTCAGGTATACAACCTTTCGACCCGTTCCTTCTGGATTTTGATGCACCGAAGCTCCCCCTAGGGGACTGTGGCGGTAAAAGACGAAAATTAAAACCTTGATTTTTCGACTTTTGGCCAGCGAAACAAGCGCCGGGGAAGCGCGGGTGGTTCCAGTGATGAAAAGGCAGGCCATTCTTTGAATTTTGCTGAAATTGGTTATGAAACCCTTAAGCGCCGGTCTGTGCCTCCAAACTAAAGCCCCGTAAGTTACCATGGGTATAATGATGGTGGTGTATATCTAGTACATAGTTTTTGGCTGCAAACCCCATGTGGAACCACAAGCTTGGCGACAAGCCCACGGGGATGGTTGCGTCCTGCTCATCAGAGTGTGCATGTGCTGGTTCAAATTGAGCTTGTCATCTAACGTCACTCCTAAATATTTGGCTGGTTGTGAAAAGCCTATAGTTCTGCCTGCGGGGCTAGGTTCCGACAGTCCCGGTAGTGATCGTTTTCTGGTGAAAGGAACAAGAATCGTTTTGTCGGGATTAACTTTTAGTCCTACGCTGGCGCACCAGTTAGAGACCAGATCTATTGCCTGCTGCAGACGCCTTAACATGGCTACTTCAGTTTCATCTGTAACTACTATGACGACATCGTCGCCTTGGTCGTAAAAGTTTCGGCTGTTGAGCAGCTCTAGAAGTTCATCTACAACAATGCACCAGAGAAGTGGAGGTAAAACTCTGTGGACAATCTTTTGCTATAGTGCCCTCCAGAGACCCCTCAACATGAGAGACCATTAGTTTGCGAGTTTTCAGCATAGAGTTGATCCAGTTTCAGAAAGTGCTACTTAGACTTCGTACGTTTAGAGCCCCAGCTATAGTGTCAAAGGATGTATTGTCGAAGGCTCGCTCGATATCCAGGAAGGCCGTCAGTGCAACTCCATTGTTTAGTGCTGGGCATTCCAGACTGACCACCTAATAGTGCAGTGCTGTCTCAGTGGACTTGCACGCTTGGTATGCATGCTGAAAGGATCTTAGTGGTTGGCGTTAAAGATAAGGTTCCCTTATCGCCCTGTCGACAATTTTCGCTATTGTCTTCAAGGCAAAAGACGAGAGATTTATCGCCTTCAAAGATTTAGCTGAGGTGTAATCCGAACGCCCTGACTTAGGTATAAATGGTTTGTTGACGTTCCTCCAGACAGATGGTATAAATCCATTTGCTAAGGAAGCCCTGAATATTTTGCATAATAAGGGAGTGCCTAGGTCGCAGCCCTCCTGTAGCAGAATGGGGTAGATCCCGTCTGTTCCAGGGGACTTGTATGGTTTGAACGATCTAATCGCCTCCCTAATAGCTTCGTGATTAAATACCGTGTTTTCTTCTGTCCAGGCAGCTTTGGTCACTTTAAAAAGTGGGCCTGTTAGCTACCCAGCAGAAGTTGTGTTCCCATTTGAATAATAGTTGAACCTGGAAAGTGCGCCTGGAACAATATAAGCTGTCGTTCCTACTATGGAAACACAAATCCCAGCCTGTGTATAAGGAAAACGAAATTATTTGTATTGTGGATTCACTTGCGAAAGCTCAATCGCCTTAACTGGTCATGACCAATGAATGATAAACTGGTAGTACAAAGTGTTTAACTGAACTTGGCCATTTAAAAAAAAAAATATTCAGTAAAAAAATTGCGAAAGAAAATATTTAGTCGTAAAACATAATTAGATCAATGCTAATGTCCTGTTTTTCTTCTAGATGACATTGAGGAGGAAGAAGAGCCTGAACCAGAACCTGAACCAGAGCCAGAATATTCTTCTCTTAAAGACATGCTGAATAATGGTGAAGACGATGACTATTACGGCTATGATGAGGATCACTATTAATTTATCCAGCATTGGGAGCAATTCAACCTCCCACATCGTTCTTAATATTTTACCATTTATAAATATTTTCTAATTTCTACTCATTTAAACTAAAATAAGTTATTTCAATTTTGTACTATACTACTCGCATTTTTATCGCATCTGCAAAATGAATTTGTAGGTTTTAAGTTTGTTCCTTTTTTTCCTTTTTACTGAATGATTTTGAGTTTTATTGAAATATTTTAATTATATTATTTTGTCGTTACTAGAGTATAATGTGAAGTATGTATGGAATATGAATTTCGTTTAAATAATTACATAATAATAAATAGAAAATATATGACCCAATTTAAAAAATATTTATTTAGAAGGATTTAAGGAAGTTAATTTTTGATTTATTTATTTGAAGTCCAAGCCAGGAATTGTCGTCGTAAGATTATATTGCAATTAATTTACCACAAATATATTGAAATAATACGTAAATAATACATTGATGTTTGTTTGTACACGAAAACAGTTTTTTTTTGCATTTTTGAATTGCTTTTTAAAATATTAACTACAAATAAACTTTATGTATCAAATTTAAGAAAAGGAGAATTATGTTTAGCAGAAGTGTTAGTAAAGAAGATTTCACCAAACATATGTAACTATAAGAATAAAGCTGAAATGTTGAATAGCTTTTAGAATAGCTACTTTTTTGTATTTTTAATACCAACAGTTTTCAGGAGATGAATTGTGGCGCGGATATATTCTTCTACTGACCCTAGACCGCCTATAGTATCTAGAACATTGGCATCCTCTATTCGTCGTTTTAATTTCTAGCTAAAGTTGTACTCTTTGATGTATGTAGAAACGTCCCCGCAGAGTTTTCTTCGCCTCGACGCCAGATCTCTAAATTGCTTGCCTAATCTTGCCAACGGGCGACCCAAAGGCCAGGAGCCAGAATAATTTTGATATCATAGCCAAGCAGATATGAAAGCCCTAGGAGCGCTCTTTATAACATCCAAACTGGCAGAAATCTGTCAAAAGGAAGGGCACCCTTCGCTTCGAAGTACAGAAACACACGGCATGAGTCGCTAGAACATAGAGGACAAATAAATTGAGCAGACGGGGAGAGCATAGAATGCTCTAGGTGTACGTGTATAACATTATGCGCCAAGACTAGACTTATCCTAAACATAGCAAGCAGATATCACTGCCAACGCCTGAGATTCCTTAAGAGAGCATGTTTCTCTTTCAGCCAGTAGGCAGGGTTACAATCTACAAGTTCTTTATTCGACCCCGCTTTGAATCACGGAACTGCAACCCCGTTTTAATGCATTTAATTTTAAGGTGCAAAGCAACTTGGACACCTTTTACTGCCTCATAGACTCATTGAGCTACCATAGAAATGTTGCAATTCTATCAAGATTTTACCGCTATTACTACCGTCCTCATTTTTGCGCACACCACGATCTAGAAGTTGCTTTTCGAATAGAACAACTTGAGTGGGGAGCTATCTTTGGCAGTCAGTATTAAAATAGCACTAGTATAAAATACCGGACCTTAAACGTTAGGCTCATCAACATCTACTCAAGCATCCTCCAGACCCTTAATTTATCCTTTTCTCTTATGGTTATTAAAGCGAGCTTACCACTGGATATTACAGCAAGAACCGAATGGCATTACAAACTGTTAGTATAAGGGGCGATTCTAAGCTTGTATTCTCACTTAAAAAAAGAAAGGCATCAAAAAGATATCAGAAAGACATCGCCAGAATCGTGTCGATCGTCGCAGGATCCCGGCCAATTAAGAATTTTGCGACCAGATTGCAAATTCCCAATGCCGATCTGGTCGTGCCCTTTAATTTGACGACGTTGTAATTGTTGGATTACTTTATATGGGCCCTCATATGGAGGTTCGAAAAGGTTTCGAATATGGTCGATTCTAGGGCTGTTGGAACGTACTCGTAGGGTTTGAAAAAGTTTTCGTCGATGTATTGCCTCTATGTTCTGTATATGACAACAAAGGCAAGAGAGGAATTCTGGATTAGTTGTGACGGAAGTCGACTTGGGAAGTGTGTCAGGTTTTGACCGTATATGAGTTCGACTGATGAGCATTGTATGGTTTTGATTGTGATGCGGATGGCTAATATGAGAAAGGGCAAGTTTTCACTCTAAACACTTTTGTGTTGTCCGTTGCAATTCAGATTGCTTTTAGTTTAGCAGAGGAACCGTTCGACCATACCGTTTGCCTTGTGGATAGTAGGCGAGTGTCCTGATTCGATGAATACCGAGTAGTTTGGTTTGTTCTGCTTCGACGACAGCCACCTCCGCTTCCTTGTCGTTGGAAATACAGGTGGTACATGTACAGGTTACCGACGGCTCTGCCCAGCTCGGAGTCTGTCAATGCATCAACTTAGCTCTGCACTGCGCTTTCGCTAACAGTTTCCATGGTTTCTGGTTCATCGCCAGAGGCTGTGATACAGGCCACTTGGTTCACTGCAGCTTTCATGTCTGTTTTGTAGACCTTCAGTTCGATCTGTTGGAAGCCGTAGTTCGTTTTGTTTTTCTTTTGCCAGCTGGTCCAGGCAGGAACAGAATAACTTGCATTGTGGCCCTGCCAGTTTGCTCCGTTTTGATAACCTTTCAGTTATCGTTGTTGATGTGAGGCTTGAAGGCCTTCAGCATAGTGAGGATTTCCTCAGGCTCCGATGGAGCCACTGGAAACCATGCTGTGTCTCTCGGGCGATATGTTATATCAGCAGCTTTAACTGCCTTGAGTCGGGCGCCTGGGTAAACTTCCTTGACTCTAGCTACAATAGCTTTATATAGCTTTGCAGATCTGGTGTTGTCGCAGGCCGTAAGTTTTATGTTGCCTTGATGAAACTAACCGGCATCATGTCATAAGGGAGGAGGTCTTGGGTTGTCTTTCAAGACCTCCATAGACACCTTAGCGAGAGCGACTTGTACCCACCGCCATTAGTGTTTGGGGATCTTCCCATTTCCGTCATCTTCATCCAGGACGCCGATTGTTTTGCATGATGGATGTCAAAGCCGATCAAACAACCACCTAACTTTAGACTAGGGTGGTGTGTCAAAACTGCGCGTCAAAGCGATAATTGGACTTCCGGTCGCACTGGAGGTAGCTCTACACCTCAACCTAACTTAATATCATATATTACGAAACTCAGCCAAGGGTGCGAAAGGAGGAGAGTGGTCGACCTGCCGAATTGACCAGAAAATGGGAAATGGGAGAAACTATGCAAGAAACCGCAATTTTCAAAGCGGCACAGCAGCGTATCCGTTGCGGGGACGTACCGCTCGGACCGCCAACTAACGGATCAAATAAGAAAGAAGAAGAAGAATATATTACGAATTCGCAAGTGAAAATGACGGTCACACTTTTTGCATGCGCTTGTTTTAATACAAAGTTAACAAAGTGAATTTTAATTTCACTAAAACTCGCCTTTCAACAACAACAAAAAATATATTTTAACCGAAAAAAATTTCAAATAAAATTCCTGTTGTGCTTCTAACTTTATTATTTCCACATCCCGCCACTGCCTGCCGCCACAATCGCCAAATTGAATTCATGTTTTTGTCAGTTTGCGGCTTCGCTCGACTTCGCTTTCCCATTGGCATTTCTACATTCGACTCGTAGTTGCTCGCAGTTTTCACGAAAAAAAATTTCTTGTCTCGGTTTTAAACGTGAAGAAAAAATTTTTTTGTAATTTGAAAAAGGTGTAAAAATTTCAATGAAATTGCAAATACCGCAAATGCAGTTAATAATCATGTCCAGTGCCAGGCTCACTCGAGATTAAATGCAGTAAGAAAATTGTGTTTGGAAAGGTTTTCGGGAAGTGTCAAAAGTGCTTTGTGTCATCGTCCCCCACAGAGTGAAGGTTTTTTTGTTGTTGGGTAGAAAAAGGGAACCAAGAATTCATTTTTTATTTTGCGCTCCTCGACGGGAAAATCCGGAGATTTTTTGCATTTAATAATAATATCCGCGGCGGCGTTTCATTGCTGTTTGGTATAAATTCGAAGTTAAATGAGATTAAATTGAGGTTTTTGAAGAAGGTGTTGATTTGTATGAAGTGCGTGCACCGTGCGACAATCCCATTGTTTAATTTCGATTTCAGTTGCTGTAGAGAAATTTGTCTAAACTGGATTACATCAAAAACGAAGACATAGGATCTCTACAGGAAAACAATCCCGTGGCCAATAACAAAATGGTCAAACGGTAAGTTTTTGAATTTGTGCCCCCTCCGATAGGAAAAAATTTGTTTAAAATAAAAGGCAGAGAAGAATCCCGCTGTGTCCGCGCGAGGAGCACGGGGGACGAGAGATGTGTGGTGAAAGAATAAAGGAATATAAAATTTTTTTTTTTAGGGAATGACGTCGTCGTTCCACAACGGGGGTTTTGTTTACATCCTTCGTGTGGGCACTCTGGAAGCGCATGGATACAGTAGGGACGACACGATGCAGCTTCAACAAGAAAGTTGGCAAAAATATGGTTGGCGCGCGGGGGTGGCGCTGCAAAATCGATTTCTGTGCCTTCTCTAGAGGAGCCTTCCCAACAGCTGTGGGACGCGCGCTATGGGCTTTGTGATTCTGTGCTAATGTATGCTAGCACATAAATGCGCCTCTCTCTTCCGCCCAGGGCCCCCCGTACCATAAAGTAGCTTTGTTTACATGTTTTGACGTTTTACTGATGTCGAAACAATTCATTTGGGACAAATTTCCGTCCTTTTAAAGATATATGTATAATTCTCTCCCAAGCCAGAGTTGCGTGTGGTTTCGTAATTTTGTGCAAGAATCTCGAACAACAATTTTCGTAGCTGAGGCTTCTTTGGATTTTCGACAGAATTAGCCACGAAAAACTTGAACCGCACAGAAAGGGAAGTGCCCGTGAAGATGTAGTATACACAACCAGCCAGCAAGATCTTGTTGCCAGTGGCGTAGCAAGAAATATTTTCAGGAGGGGTTAAATAGTCGTAGGTCGTAGGAGTCCTGAATTCCAAACATTATCCTTCAAAATTGATATAATTTTTAGTTATGTTTTAATAGGAATAAAACTAGAAGAAGTGTTTTAGAGGAATTCAGTTTGTTCACTATTTACATACCTGATCACAAAGTCACAGTTCTATGTTTCTACGCTTTTCAGCTTTGTTGATTACTTCCTTAGCCGTTACGTCGATTTCCCAGCATATACTCAAAAAAGCAAGACCGTTCGGCTGCTGTTGTCCGGTTGCACTACTTTGCCAATCCTTTAAACGCCTTAAACGGTGAAAAACTTCTTTCGTGGCTAGCCGTTAAAGTCGTCCAGATCATCCCCACCGTGGTACAACAATGAGTTGAGACGTACCAAAAACCTGAAGAATCAACTCTAGAAAACCTACCTAAAAAGGAAAGACACTGTGAGTTTCTATACATTTCTCAATTGCTATGACCAATTTCATGCCCTTTCCGAAGCCCTCTATAAAGAGTACCTCAGGAACATGGAAGGAAAAGTGTATGGTGAGATCCTAGGGCATTCTTTCAATATATCAACACTAAGAAAAAAGTTGATAACTACCCTTACACCATGCAATACGAGAACTCTCTTAGCTCTAATTCATCCGAGATTTGTGACAAATTTGCACCATTCTTCCTTAAATCTTTCTCGTCCCCCGTCTTCCAAATCAGATGAAGACAATTTTCGACATATCAATGCAATCCAAACGGCTCAAAACGTCAAAACTTATCCCTGTCTATAACCAGGGAAGATATATCGATACATATAAATTAACTTCCGCTTGATTTCTCGTCCGGCCCTGATGGAGTTCTTCCTGCTGTTCTAAAATCCTGTGCAGGGGCCCTACTGTCTCCTCTTCTATGTTTATTTCAAAAATCCCTAAATAAAGGGCACTTCCCAACCTTAAGGAAGAACTCTTTTATAATACCTGTCCATAAAAAAGGCTGTAAAAACGAAATATCTAATTATAGACCAATTGCGAAGTTATCGTGTCTATACCAAAACTCTTCGAATCTATTATTTATTCTGCTATCGCTCCTATCTGCAAGAGACTTATCTCAACAAACCAACATGGATTTCTTGCAGCTCGTTCCACTACTACTAATTTACTAGAGTTCTCTTAACACACAGTTCGAGGCTTTGTCACTGGTTGCCAAACTGACTGTGTTTATACAGACTTCAGTAAGGCTTTCGACAAGCTCTCTCACTCTATTATAGTTCTTAAACTAAAGAAATTAGGCGTTCCGCATGCCCTTGTGGCATGGTTCCAGTCGTACTTAGCCGACAGAACCTACCAGGTTCTATTCCGCGGAGTCAAATCTAAGAACATCGAAGCGTCCTCTGGAGTCCCGCAAGGTAGTAATCTTGGCCCTCTTCTTTTTATTTTATCAATTTGCGATATTGTTACCCGGCTAAGGCACTGTAAAATCCTTATTTACGCTGATAACATCAAACTGTATCGCCACATAAGGAGTATAGAGGATTGCAAACTTCTGCAAGCAGATCTAAACACCTTCTATTCTTGGTGTTCCAACAACAACCTTGTACTTAATATTAGTAAATGCGAGATCATGACTTTTTGTAGGAAACGTGGTGTTATAACTTATGACTATACTTTCCTTGACAACAAGGTCTCCCGTACTGAATCTGTAATCGATCTTGGGGTTAGGTTAGAAAGTAAGTTGGATTTCTCCACCCACATCAATTATATCTCCTCCAAGGGCAATTCAGTCCTGGGATTTATAAAAAGATGGTCCAAAGAGTTCAACAACCTTCTCATCACTAAACACCTGTACGTATCTTTGGTTAGGCCTTTGCTTGACTACGCTTCCCAGGTATGGTCTCCTTACTACTCCTCCCATGTTAGTAGAATCGAATCGGTTCAAAGGAAGTTCGTCCGGCTTGCACTCAGCCACCTCCCGTGTGATGACCCACTTGCTCTTCTACCTTATGAGAACAGACTTAAATTGCTCAACTTAAGCTCTCTCCATAAGCGCCGTGAGGTTGCTGACGTTATATTCGTTCATCGACTGATGAATGACATGGTGGACTCAGGTTTCTTAAGAAGCTGCACGTCTTTTAGAGTGAACAACTACAACCTGAGAGGTGAACCTCTCTTGCAAATTAATTCCTCTAACACCAATTATGTCATGTTCGAACCGGTTAATCGCATGCTTATAAAAACTAACAACAATAGGAGTGTGTTTAGCTTGCTAACTAGTGAAGTTGTCCTTAAAGGGACCCTTCTCAATGTGGCGTGACTTTCTGCGTGCCCCACTCCCCATTTTTACTTTTGCATGCTTCTCTGTTTTGATGTTTCTGATCTTATATGTTGTTTAATATTTTATGTTTGCATGTCTCAGCTGAGCCACGACTGCAGTGGTAAATGTTTCTCAGCCCTGCTGAGAAGTGCACCTTCTGAGTTAGAAGGGTAACTCTAACTCTATTATATGTACATCAGAACGGACCCAATGGTGTACCTAAGTGCAGCCATTGCAACTTAACTTATAAATAAAAAAGGCAATAATTTGATGGACGGAATTACGTTCATAATTTTATTATGCTGCACGTTATTCCGTTCTTAGAACGGAATTGAGAACATAGTGTGTGGTGATATGAGAGCTAATTCCGTGCTAAGGAATTTAAACAAGTTTGAAACAATTATAATATTTTCAAGCGCACTTTGCTCCAAATAAATTAATAATTCTATTTTTTTTTGTGAAAAATTTAAACTTAGGAATAACCAATCTGTACCAGGATCACCAATACTACCCTGGCATGCATTAAAATACTTTTTTGGCGATGACATGAGATTATTCTATCGCAGATCCTCAGTTAAAGTTATGCCCAAGATTATAAGAAATGGATCAGCCATTAAATTCGCACCGTCCACAGAAGGAAGGTTGGTACAGGTTTTACTTGAGATGAGAAAATACTTTATTTTTAGGGCCCGGGGAACTGAGGCCATCCAATATCACCTTGACTGATTGGCCAGAGAGAAAATTCTCAGTCCAGTTCCTAAGTCGATACTTATAGCTTGAGGTTTACTCAGCAGAACGTAGTGCCATACTTTGTCGAAAGCTTTAGAGATATCTAGCGCAACCAGACCAAACTCAATAAAACGATGAATACTCTGGTTGAGATGCTCTGACAGAACGACGAAAAACGCTTGATTCAATATATTCCATAAGCATTTTATTGATTATTGCCTCCATCATTTTGAGGATAATAGAAGAAATTGCTATTGGCAGTAGTGTCGTTAGATTCACCTTCTTTCTGTAAGGGCTAAACTTGAGTTAGTTTTTGGCGGTCTGGATCGATTCCGGAGAAATATTACAGGAGAAAAGGTTTGTGCAGAGGTTACGCACATTTCCCCTGAGCCATAGAGGGTATATTGTATGAGTCAGTGCATTTACTGACATCAAGTTCGTTGAGACACCTGTTTCCCATGTAAAAATGACAAAAAAAAATACACTGAACAACAGTTTACCAAAGGTATGGAGTCTCCAGCGTGGAACTATGATAATATACGGAAGTGTCTTATCGGAAGCAGAGTCGACGACAGAGTTGACGAGAGTCGACCGAGTAGACGAAAGAGTCAGTCAACTCTCTCTCTCTCTCTGACTCTTTCGTCAACTCGGTCGACTCTGTCGTCGACTCTGCGTCCGATAAGACACTTCCATAATATACAGGGCCTTTATATTTAAATAAAAAGAACCTAATTGGTTAATGGGCGAAGCAATTGGCAGGAATTGGGTTTCCAATAACCAAAGACCAGCTGCTCATTCTTTTTTTTTAAATTTGCTGAAAAATCCAGGCAGGCACTAGAATGAGAGATTTTTAAAAAGAAATCCCAGTATTAGTCGGATGGTATTACAGACTTTGACAATGTCACTTAATTCTCTAAATAAATTAAATATTATTTGCAGAACTGTAATTTAAAATTATGCCGGACTTAAGGACCTCTTAGCACGGAATTAGCTACAGCGTTGAATTTTGTAGGACGGAATTAGAGACAAAAAAGTGGTTTCTAATTTTATCAATAAAAATCATAATGCGTTATGTTATATAATTATCATTAAACACTTTTCACATGGCTACCTTCATTCCAACAGTTACAAACTAATATATACAATTTTCAAAACCCCTTAATAGCCCGGAATATGGTACATTTACCTTAAGCTATGTAGTGAAGGTGCTGACTGGTTATTGTCCCTTTGGCCCGCACGCCAAAAGATTGGGACTTATCCACAACGACTTATGCAGAAGTCCTATGAGCCACTTGCGATCCGCGTTCGAGGCACAATAAGTGATATTTCTAGTGTATTTTCTTCGCGCTGAATCCCAGTAGGACCGGTAAGCTTACAGAAGTACTGAAATCAGTACTTACTGGTAAGGGGTAGGCCTTACCACTCCCTTTTACAGAAGTGCTTACTTTTACACACGATGTCATAGGGGGTAAGGCCTTACTATGGTACTTACATTAGAGTACTTATAGAACTGCTCATCTGTAAGGGGTATAGTAAGGCAGCAAATGGAACATTGCGAAAAGAGATATTCATGGGCGACTGTGGATATGTGATCCGGTGTCGAAATGCTTTTATTTTTTTCATCTTTTACAAATGCCTTTTTTTCCAAGCCCGAGAGTGGCTTTACCTAAGCAGTCCCCCAACTAAATTCTCCACTTCTCCAAAGCTGCTTGTCCTCCGTATCGAATGAGAGCCGCGCTATTGAGTATGCTAACGTCGCATTTTATGTCGACGAATATAATTGCCCGTTTTCTTTCTTTCTATAAAATTTATGAAAGCTCCAGGAAAGCTCTCTTGAGTCCGGGCAGATTCTCACTTGTTTGGGTATAATTCTGGACTACACCTTACCATCTGCCTTCTCTTGTAATGGGGTTTGTAAGGGCTCATCTAGCACCAAGAAAATAAGGGCTACCCCTTACCAGATGAGTACTTATTTCAGTGCTCCATCGGTAAGGCCTTCCTAGAATTCCTACTGGGATGTACCACCCCAAAATTACAAAATGATATTATAAATATTCAAGCTGAATTTTCTTCATACAAAAGGCGTTTCGGGGGGGTTCGGTCCTCAAACCCCCCCCGTTCCTACGTCACTGCTTGTTGCACATAAGAACACAGTTTCTCAAAAGAGCTGTGTGCTGCTGCGTTGACCTATTTTCCAACAAAAAGCCCAACTTATCAATCCAAATTGAGCAATTGATGTCTTGATTGATGGGGTCATTGTAACACAAGGGGGGGTGGTGTAAGTAGAGTACTACATACATATATCAGCTCTCGGCTCTCGAGGTACTACACTGCGCCAATGCGTAGTTCCCTCCAGTTTGTGCGGTGTGTGCGGCGTTTTATATATTGGGACGGGCGGTGATAATTAAGTTCATTTTTATCGGCGTTTAATTGTAACTTCATAATCTCTATCTCTCTACCCTATTAAGTCTGGCGTTAACAGAAATTTAAATATACAATTCCTTTCCTGTTTTTCATTTTATTTTATATCCCTGATGTAGCGGCGGCGTCGGCGGCGACTTTAAATGCAAAATAAACACAAGTGACAAAAGTCAACTCGATCCGCGTTGCAATATTCTTTTGATGTTAAGCTTCATTATAAAAGTATCTTATCACCGACACTAGAAAACTACGTCTTATCTCTTAAAGAAGGCTTATTTTGTTTTTTATTATTATTTTCAAAAATATTCGCGCCTACAATAACACAGAGATTTCCCGTCTGTTGTTGTCGTCTTCAACATCCACACCATATGAGAGATTACTGGTCTACTTTTAGTCCTCCTCATATTGATATTGCTCTGCCATATAAAGAACGGGGTAAACAATTTGGGAAAAGGCCTCTCTCTCTAGCGCGCGGGTATATAATTAACACATCTAAGGTGACAATAACCCGGTGATTATCATTTTGTGAGTGGTACCCCCCCAAAAAAAAACCAATTTTGTTGCTGGTCATTCTCGAGTTCCTTTCAGCATTTTGGAGTCTTTTGGACTTGATGGTCGATGAACCGCAAAATCGTTATGGATATACATACTTATAATCTACAAAGCTGTGTTAATGATTTTGTTGTGATTCATGCCGCACACAATTTTTAACAGTTAACTACGCTACAGGTGGGTTTTTACTTCTCTTTGTTCCGCAAAAGATTGAGATACATATGAGCCTGAAGTTCCGAACGTTCGATCGAACGATTTTAGAAAAAAAAATTAAATTTTGAAACTGACTATCGGGCCTTAAAAAACAAGTAAATAATTGTTTTTTGATACCAGACAGACAGTGGGGGTCTCGAAAAATATCATACCTAAATTATTAACCCCGAATTATAAACCTACCCCTAACTCACCCCCTAAAAATGATTATTTTTGAAAAAAATATTTAGAGGCTTTAGACCCCGCTGAAATTTTTACCACGCGTTAAGAGGGATGTTAGTAGATTCCTGAAGAAATCTCAAGTCCATAACATCGTCGGTCGCCACCCTTATGCCACCCTGAAGCCACCCTGAAGCCACCCCTAGAGGTGATTATTTTAAAAACTATAGTTAGAGGCTTTAGACCCCGCTGAAATTTTTACCACGCGTTAAGAGGGATGTTAATAGATTCCAGAAAAAATCCCAAGTCTATATCATCGTCGGAAGCCACCCTTATGCCACCCTGAAGCCACCCCTAGGGGTGATTATTTTAAAAACTATGGTTAGAGGCTTTAGACCCCGCTGAAATTTTTCCCACGCGTTAAGAGGGATGTTAGTAGATTCCTGAAGAAATCTCAAGTCCATAACATCGTCGGTCGCCACCCTTATGCCACCCTGAAGCCAACCTGAAGCCACCCCTAGAGGTGATTGTTTTAAAAACTATAGTTAGAGGCTTTAGACCCCGCTGAAATTTTTACCACGCGTTAAGAGGGATGTTAGTAGATTCCTGAAGAAATCTCAAGTCCATAACATCGTCGGTCGCCACCCTTATGCCACCCTGAAGCCAACCTGAAGCCACCCCTAGAGGTGATTGTTTTAAAAACTATAGTTAGAGGCTTTAGACCCCGCTGAAATTTTTACCACGCGTTAAGAGGGATGTTAGTAGATTCCAGAAAAAATCCCAAGTCTATATCATCGTCGGTCGCCACCCTTATGCCACCCTGAAGCCAACCTGAAGCCACCCCTAGGGGTGATTATTTTAAAAACTATAGTTAGAGGCTTTAGACCCCGCTGAAATTTTTACCACGCGTTAAGAGGGATGTTAGTAGATTCCTGAAGAAATCTCAAGTCCATAACATCGTCGGTCGCCACCCTTATGCCACCCTGAAGCCACCCTGAAGCCACCCCTAGAGGTGATTATTTTAAAAACTATAGTTAGAGGCTTTAGACCCCGCTGAAATTTTTACCACGCGTTAAGAGGGATGTTAATAGATTCCAGAAAAAATCCCAAGTCTGTATCATCGTCGGAAGCCACCCTTATGCCACCCTGAAGCCACCCCTAGGGGTGATTATTTTAAAAACTATGGTTAGAGGCTTTAGACCCCGCTGAAATTTTTACCACGCGTTAAGAGGGATGTTAGTAGATTCCTGAAGAAATCTCAAGTCCATAACATCGTCGGTCGCCACCCTTATGCCACCCTGAAGCCAACCTGAAGCCACCCCTAGAGGTGATTGTTTTAAAAACTATAGTTAGAGGCTTTAGACCCCGCTGAAATTTTTACCACGCGTTAAGAGGGATGTTAGTAGATTCCTGAAGAAATCTCAAGTCCATAACATCGTCGGTCGCCACCCTTATGCCACCCTGAAGCCAACCTGAAGCCACCCCTAGAGGTGATTGTTTTAAAAACTATAGTTAGAGGCTTTAGACCCCGCTGAAATTTTTACCACGCGTTAAGAGGGATGTTAGTAGATTCCAGAAAAAATCCCAAGTCTATATCATCGTCGGTCGCCACCCTTATGCCACCCTGAAGCCAACCTGAAGCCACCCCTAGGGGTGATTATTTTAAAAACTATAGTTAGAGGCTTTAGACCCCGCTGAAATTTTTACCACGCGTTAAGAGGGATGTTAGTAGATTCCTGAAGAAATCTCAAGTCCATAACATCGTCGGTCGCCACCCTTATGCCACCCTGAAGCCAACCTGAAGCCACCCCTAGAGGTGATTGTTTTAATAACTATAGTTAGAGGCTTTAGACCTCGCTGAAATTTTTACCACGCGTTAAGAGGGATGTTAGTAGATTCCTGAAGAAATCTCAGGTCCATAACATCGTCGGTCGCCACCCTTATGCCACCCTGAAGCCAACCTGAAGCCACCCCTAGAGGTGATTGTTTTAAAAACTATAGTTAGAGGCTTTAGACCCCGCTGAAATTTTTACCACGCGTTAAGAGGGATGTTAGTAGATTCCAGAAAAAATCCCAAGTCTATATCATCGTCGGTCGCCACCCTTATGCCACCCTGAAGCCACCCCTAGGGGTGATTATTTTAAAAACTATAGTTAGAGGCTTTAGACCCCGCTGAAATTTTTACCACGCGTTAAGAGGGATGTTAGTAGATTCCTGAAGAAATCTCAAGTCCATAACATCGTCGGTCGCCACCCTTATGCCACCCTGAAGCCAACCTGAAGCCACCCCTAGGGGTGATTATTTTAAAAACTATAGTTAGAGGCTTTAGACCCCGCTGAAATTTTTACCACGCGTTAAGAGGGATGTTAGTAGATTCCTGAAGAAATCTCAGGTCCATAACATCGTCGGTCGCCACCCTTATGCCACCCTGAAGCCAACCTGAAGCCACCCCTAGAGGTGATTGTTTTAAAAACTATAGTTAGAGGCTTTAGACCCCGCTGAAATTTTTACCACGCGTTAAGAGGGATGTTAGTAGATTCCAGAAAAATCCCAAGTCTATATCATCGTCGGTCGCCACCCTTATGCCACCCTGAAGCCACCCCTAGGGGTGATTATTTTAAAAACTATAGTTAGAGGCTTTAGACCCCGCTGAAATTTTTACCACGCGTTAAGAGGGATGTTAGTAGATTCCTGAAGAAATCTCAAGTCCATAACATCGTCGGTCGCCACCCTTATGCCACCCTGAAGCCAACCTGAAGCCACCCCTAGGGGTGATTATTTTAAAAACTATAGTTAGAGGCTTTAGACCCCGCTGAAATTTTTACCACGCGTTAAGAGGGATGTTAGTAGATTCCTGAAGAAATCTCAGGTCCATAACATCGTCGGTCGCCACCCTTATGCCACCCTGAAGCCACCCCTAGGGGTGATTGTTTTAAAAACTATAGTTAGAGGCTTTAGACCCCGCTGAAATTTTTACCACGCGTTAAGAGGGATGTTAGTAGATTCCTGAAGAAATCTCAGGTCCATAACATCGTCGGTCGCCACCCTGAAGCCAACCTGAAGCCACCCCTAGAGGTGATTGTTTTAAAAACTATAGTTAGAGGCTTTAGACCCCGCTGAAATTTTTACCACGCGTTAAGAGGGATGTTAGTAGATTCCTGAAGAAATCTCAAGTCCATAACATCGTCGGTCGCCACCCTTATGCCACCCTGAAGCCAACTTGAAGCCACCCCTAGAGGTGATTGTTTTAAAAACTATAGTTAGAGGCTTTAGACCCCGCTGAAATTTTTACCACGCGTTAAGAGGGATGTTAGTA
Source organism: Thereva unica (assembly GCA_949987705.1). NCBI lineage: Eukaryota > Metazoa > Arthropoda > Insecta > Diptera > Therevidae > Thereva > Thereva unica. Next base: position 154,523,107 of record OX465283.1, read on the forward strand.
GATTCCTGAAGAAATCTCAAGTCCATAACATCGTCGGTCGCCACCCTTATGCCACCCTGAAGCCAACCTGAAGCCACCCCTAGAGGTGATTGTTTTAAAAACTATAGTTAGAGGCTTTAGACCCCGCTGAAATTTTTACCACGCGTTAAGAGGGATGTTAGTAGATTCCTGAAGAAATCTCAGGTCCATAACATCGTCGGTCGCCACCCTTATGCCACCCTGAAGCCAACTTGAAGCCACCCCTAGAGGTGATTGTTTTAAAAACTATAGTTAGAGGCTTTAGACCCCGCTGAAATTTTTACCACGCGTTAAGAGGGATGTTAGTAGATTCCTGAAGAAATCTCAAGTCCATAACATCGTCGGTCGCCACCCTTATGCCACCCTGAAGCCAACCTGAAGCCACCCCTAGGGGTGATTATTTTAAAAACTATAGTTAGAGGCTTTAGACCCCGCTGAAATTTTTACCACGCGTTAAGAGGGATGTTAGTAGATTCCTGAAGAAATCTCAAGTCCATAACATCGTCGGTCGCCACCCTTATGCCACCCTGAAGCCACCCCTAGGGGTGATTGTTTTAAAAACTATAGTTAGAGGCTTTAGACCCCGCTGAAATTTTTACCACGCGTTAAGAGGGATGTTAGTAGATTCCTGAAGAAATCTCAAGTCCATAACATCGTCGGTCGCCACCCTTATGCCACCCTGAAGCCAACTTGAAGCCACCCCTAGAGGTGATTGTTTTAAAAACTATAGTTAGAGGCTTTAGACCCCGCTGAAATTTTTACCACGCGTTAAGAGGGATGTTAGTAGATTCCTGAAGAAATCTCAAGTCCATAACATCGTCGGTCGCCACCCTTATGCCACCCTGAAGCCAACCTGAAGCCACCCCTAGAGGTGATTGTTTTAAAAACTATAGTTAGAGGCTTTAGACCCCGCTGAAATTTTTACCACGCGTTAAGAGGGATGTTAGTAGATTCCTGAAGAAATCTCAAGTCCATAACATCGTCGGTCGCCACCCTTATTCCACCCTGAAGCCAACCTGAAGCCACCACTAGAGGTGATTGTTTTAAAAACTATAGTTAGAGGCTTTAGACCCCGCTGAAATTTTTAACACGCGTTAAGAGGGATGTTAGTAGATTCCTGAAGAAATCTCAAGTCCATAACATCGTCGGTCGCCACCCTTATGCCACCCTGAAGCCAACCTGAAGCCACCCCTAGAGGTGATTGTTTTAAAAACTATAGTTAGAGGCTTTAGACCCCGCTGAAATTTTTACCACGCGTTAAGAGGGATGTTAGTAGATTCCTGAAGAAATCTCAAGTCCATAACATCGTCGGTCGCCACCCTTATGCCACCCTGAAGCCAACCTGAAGCCACCCCTAGAGGTGATTGTTTTAAAAACTATAGTTAGAGGCTTTAGACCCCGCTGAAATTTTTACCACGCGTTAAGAGGGATGTTAGTAGATTCCAGAAAAAATCCCAAGTCTATATCATCGTCGGTCGCCACCCTTATGCCACCCTGAAGCCACCCCTAGGGGTGATTATTTTAAAAACTATAGTTAGAGGCTTTAGACCCCGCTGAAATTTTTACCACGCGTTAAGAGGGATGTTAGTAGATTCCTGAAGAAATCCCAAGTCTATATCATCGTCGGTCGCCACCCTTATGCCACCCTGAAGCCAACCTGAAGCCACCCCTAGGGGTGATTATTTTAAAAACTATAGTTAGAGGCTTTAGACCCCGCTGAAATTTTTACCACGCGTTAAGAGGGATGTTAGTAGATTCCTGAAGAAATCTCAAGTCCATAACATCGTCGGTCGCCACCCTTATGCCACCCTGAAGCCAACCTGAAGCCACCCCTAGAGGTGATTGTTTTAAAAACTATAGTTAGAGGCTTTAGACCCCGCTGAAATTTTTACCACGCGTTAAGAGGGATGTTAGTAGATTCCAGAAAAAATCCCAAGTCTATATCATCGTCGGTCGCCACCCTTATGCCACCCTGAAGCCACCCCTAGGGGTGATTATTTTAAAAACTATAGTTAGAGGCTTTAGACCCCGCTGAAATTTTTACCACGCGTTAAGAGGGATGTTAGTAGATTCCTGAAGAAATCCCAAGTCTATATCATCGTCGGTCGCCACCCTTATGCCACCCTGAAGCCAACCTGAAGCCACCCCTAGGGGTGATTATTTTAAAAACTATAGTTAGAGGCTTTAGACCCCGCTGAAATTTTTACCACGCGTTAAGAGGGATGTTAGTAGATTCCTGAAGAAATCTCAAGTCCATAACATCGTCGGTCGCCACCCTTATGCCACCCTGAAGCCAACCTGAAGCCACCCCTAGAGGTGATTGTTTTAAAAACTATAGTTAGAGGCTTTAGACCCCGCTGAAATTTTTACCACGCGTTAAGAGGGATGTTAGTAGATTCCTGAAGAAATCTCAGGTCCATAACATCGTCGGTCGCCACCCTTATGCCACCCTGAAGCCACCCCTAGGGGTGATTGTTTTAAAAACTATAGTTAGAGGCTTTAGACCCCGCTGAAATTTTTACCACGCGTTAAGAGGGATGTTAGTAGATTCCTGAAGAAATCTCAGGTCCATAACATCGTCGGTCGCCACCCTTATGCCACCCTGAAGCCAACCTGAAGCCACCCCTAGAGGTGATTGTTTTAAAAACTATAGTTAGAGGCTTTAGACCCCGCTGAAATTTTTACCACGCGTTAAGAGGGATGTTAGTAGATTCCAGAAAAAATCCCAAGTCTATATCTTCGTCGGTCGCCACCCTTATGCCACCCTGAAGCCACCCCTAGGGGTGATTATTTTAAAAACTATAGTTAGAGGCTTTAGACCCCGCTGAAATTTTTACCACGCGTTAAGAGGGATGTTAGTAGATTCCTGAAGAAATCTCAAGTCCATAACATCGTCGGTCGCCACCCTTATGCCACCCTGAAGCCAACCTGAAGCCACCCCTAGAGGTGATTGTTTTAAAAACTATAGTTAGAGGCTTTAGACCCCGCTGAAATTTTTACCACGCGTTAAGAGGGATGTTAGTAGATTCCTGAAGAAATCTCAGGTCCATAACATCGTCGGTCGCCACCCTTATGCCACCCTGAAGCCAACCTGAAGCCACCCCTAGAGGTGATTGTTTTAAAAACTATAGTTAGAGGCTTTAGACCCCGCTGAAATTTTTACCACGCGTTAAGAGGGATGTTAGTAGATTCCTGAAGAAATCTCAAGTCCATAACATCGTCGGTCGCCACCCTTATGCCACCCTGAAGCCACCCCTAGAGGTGATTATTTTAAAAACTATGGTTAGGGGCTTTAGACCCCGCTGCATTTTTGCACACTTATTAACGGTGGTATTAGGAACTACCACAAAAAATTGCAAGTTCATAACATCCCCGGGTGACACCCTAAAACGACCCCCTAGAAATGATTATTTTGGAACAAATAGTTAGAGGCTTTACACCCCGCTGCATTTTCGCACACCTCTTAAGGGTGGTATTAGGAACTAAAACAAATGGTGCTTTGGAAATATAGTTAAAGGCGGTAGAAGACCCCGCTGCACAATATGGTTCTTCGTTAAGAAGAGTGGTGTTAAAAAATACACCAAAAATCTCAAGCCCATAACAAGGCACCCCTTAACTCAACCCCAAGAAAATATTATTTTTGAAACTATAGTTAAACGTTTATGCCCCGCTGGGTTTTTGTGTACTTGGTAAGGGTGGTGTTAAGAAATAACATAAAAAATTCCAAATCCGGAAGTGGCCACTGCTCCACCACCTCAATGCTAACTAGATATAAAAAATTAATTTAACTAAAAGCAGTAATTGAATCAACTAATACTCGAATGAAGTAGTGTGACGTGAAATATTTGGCGGAAAGATTTAAATAAAAGTGATGCAATGTTATGTAAAATAATATATCGAGGGTTTCCTGCCAGAAAGGCGTATCCACAAAATCGCGATTTTGGGCGTATAAACATTATTAAATTTTTTACGGTTTGTTTTGACAAAACTCATCAAGTGAATAAAAGTATCCAAAACATACGCCTAAAAACATTTATTTTCGATGACAAGCAATATGAAAAAAATATGCACCGATTTTTGAAATGTTTTTATTGAATCCTCTAAATCTATGTTTTGGTTGATACGCCCTTCTGGCAGGAAACCCTCGATATGTATCTAAAAATAATAAACACCCTAGCATCCAGTATCGACGAAAGCCACTCTTTTGAGAATTATGTCTTTAAGAATATTGTTGAATTAATTTTGTTTTGTTAGTAATGAGCTAATTTTTGAACTATAATTACTTAGTAGATGATAAACTATTTTTCTAAGATAATTTATTATCAATTTGGTATGGTTTATAAAGATGCCAGAAATATTTGGCTGCTTTTCGGCCACTCTTTTAATGTTCGATATTCGGCCGAATAAATGAACAAACGACTTGCCAGGCGACGGTGACGGCGGCGGCCTGCGGCAGAAGTCCCCATAGTAATTTCTCCGCGCCGTCTGATGTTTATGCCAGTGCAAATGTTGTTCCATGTACATATTTTAAATGTCACCGCCACCCCTAAAATTTCTTTGTAGGTTAACCCACATTATGCGGCCGAATACCAAATCATAAAAAACGCACATATCACTAAAAATTATATGAAAGGAATCCAAATTTCATCGGAAAAGCAACAACAAAAACAACAATATTATAAAAGGGGCTCCGGACCGGAGGACAAATTTCTTGAGAAAAGCAATAAAAAACAAAAAATCGAAATCGAGTGGCTGCAAATCGTTTATGGAATTGCGCGCAATTGTGTTAACACCGGAAATATTATTGTAGGCTTAAGATCACCTACAGTGATAATTTTTCTATGCTCGAAATGTTTGCGAATTCGGGGCTTCGGCCCAGAGCGTGGCCGAATATTCGGTGTCTCTAGTTCAGATTGAATTAAATATTATATGAATCGCTAATGCCATGTAGCCAAAAGTTCTTTTCTGGAGAACCGATCATAACAGATATCAAGTGGGTTACATTTTACCAATTAGGGCTGAATTTCAAAAACCCTAAAAAATAAAATTTTTGGTCATGATTCCTCTAATATCATTTTCACTTTCAACTTGCAAAAGTTTTCACGGGGGAAAAAAACCATGAAACAATTTTTTTTGTATGTATTTACAATACAAAAATGTGCAACAGGCAGCGCCTGGGGGGATTTGTGCCGTGCCGGGGGATTTCTCGCCCTGTCCAGACTTCGCGCCCTCAAGCTTTTTTATAGAAAAAATAGGTCATCAATTCAGAATTCCATTCATAAAAGAAAAGGGTCGTAAGAAAATTGCGTCGCAGTTTATGTTTTCAATTTTTCTGAACGAGTTAATGCTCCTTCTATTCTTTAACGATGGGTGCGCACGATGCAGATATATATAGTGCGTTCTTTCTCTGTCAAAAGCGATTCTTAACGAGCACTTTTTGCTTAGTTTGACAGACTCGGAGTACGGTGTCCGCGGTTGAGGGGGGTTCGTTATTCATAAAGGGGTCGCTTCCGGGTGATTTCTATAGATTTAGATCCGCTGAATCCGAAAATGCAAGATATTTTTGCAAAATCTCGGTCCTTCAGCTTGAAACAATTATTTTTAACAAAAGGGTGTTCGAGGGGGTGGGTTTATATTCAATGTATATTTAATAATATAAGCATTGAAAAACTATTATTTTTTCTAGAATTTTTCAACTTATTTATACGAGTCCATAAATATGACTTCAACTAATATGCATACTTACATGAATTTTCCGTTCCCTAAATTTTATGAAATGTGATAACCAGTTTTTATTTTTCCTAGTAGTCTGTAAAAGTGCCTGTGAAGGTAAGGCATATTTGCGGCTACCTTTTCACTTTCATGCGGCTTTTGGGTCCCACTATCAGACCGAAAACTTGAATTAAAGTGAGTTAAAACTTTTTTCATCATTCTAATTGTACACCTCAGAAAGCTCAATCTCAATATCTATATTCACCTAAATATATCCTCACCGTACTATAGGCAATTCGTGTCTTTTTGGCACGATTTGGCACTTAGCTGACGCTGGATATTTTATTTAAATAGAGCTTTTTGGGGATTTCAATTGTATTGATAAAGAAAGTTTTCACTCTAATATGTTTGTATACATTTTCTACTCCGATTTTCGAAATGCAGATAGTTTTCGCAAATACTATCATTCCTGCAGGTTTCATCCTTTCAGAAAAGTTCACCACTTTTTGACGGTCACAGCTCGGGCTGTTAAGAACTTTTATTGATTGCTTTTCTGTATGTTTATAATCTCGAAAACGAGTAATCCGATTTCTATAGGACTGTAAGAGGTAGTATTTCTGGACATATTTTGAGCCTATTTCTCACTCTATTAAAAAAAATATTTTTTCAGACTATATATAATTTAACAATAATAATTTTAACAAATTTCATAGAAACAAAAAAATTGTAAACACAAACAATCATTAGAAAACAGGGTGGCGATTATTCTGGAAATTCTGGAAGTCAGGGAAAAGTCAGGGAAAGAATGTGAAAGTCAGAGAATTTCGTTTATTGTAAAATTAATTAAAAAATCATTAACGTTCTCAGGATTAAATTTAAAGTTTTACGCGAAAATAATACAATATGGCAATATATCGACGGTGAAGTAGGTACTAATACCTCGTAACCCACATTTATAATAAATTGTGGGTTTCGAGGTATTAGTACTTCATCGTCGATATGTAAATATTATATGCTGCCATCTATGGAACAGTAGGTCATTTGTTCAATTCAAAACGTCATCACTGCAGAATTCACCTTCAAACTTAAATTTGAAGTCTGTAACTTAATTTTGCAGGGATGCGGCAATGAAGAGTTTTTGAATTTACCAATACATATATTTTTATCTTTGTCATACCCACAAGAAAAGAGAGCTACATATAATGAGTACCAACCAACGAGTTATTACTGCTCGCTGGTTTTACCACGGCAGTTTTATGTGTAAAAAAGCGACATCGAGCTAAGAAATTGAGCGGAGGCAATTCCGCTGTATTCTGATCGGAATCATTCATATGAGCGAAATCAAATTGATCGGATATGTATTAGAATATCCAATACGATTTCAATAGGGAATACAGTTCGCATTTAATCAATGCTTTGTCGGAGGGTACTTCATCGTTGACTTAAAAGAAAATCTTAGAAATATCTATGGACGGGGCCAAACATCATCGCATTCTTCAGAAGTCTCTACATCTTTGAAAATGTACCGGCAAGGCGCCAAATTTATTCTGAATGTACTAGCTCGGATATCTTCCCTAAAAAATTCTTCTCCGTGCGTTGGCTTAACAATAGTGATGTCGCTAGCCGTGCATTGAATATGATGCCTCATATATTGAAGTACGTTGAAGAAATGAAGAAGAATCTTCAAATGTCGCCCAAGAATGAAAGTTTCCAGACTATTTTAAACGCAGTTAAGGATCCACTTTTACCAGTTAAACTTACATTTTTTAAATCATTAGCTGAGGAAATTGAGCCATTCATGACTGAAATTCAGTCTGATGCACCGTTTGCCCCTTTCCTGTACTCAACCATTAGTGGTGCAATAAAAGACATGATGGAGAGATTGGTTAAACCTAAAAGGATTCAACTCGAAAAATTTGAATTTTGAGTAATTTAGCTTCAAAGATTTTATCAGAGATACATTTGGGCGTATTTGAGACCTTCTTATATTATATTAAAACAACAAGAGTAAAGGACAGGTTATTCGGCGACGAATCCAATTTTGCCAAAAAAAAGTATAATCGCAAAAATTGTCAGTTGAACCCTTCAATTTGAATTTCTAAATATCTCGCTTTCAAATATCGTTCTTTGAATACCCATTATAAATTGTTCGAACATATACATTTAATATTATAGTATATTATGTTTCATCACAATTGTTTTGTTAGGTCAGGGAATTTTTTAGATACGTCAGGGAAAAGTCAGGGAATTTAGAATCATCAATGGAATCGCCACTCCGGAAAATAACGAGAAACAGCCATAGTCCTTTTCAGAACCAAATCAGTGCTGGTAAAATCATAAGAACACAACACACATTTCTAATGTTATGTATTCCTCTCAACAAAAAATTAAGAAGAAAATGAGAATTGTGTGATGTATTTATTAGATTTTTTAGGTTCTTCTTTCTTCTTTCTCTTCTTTAAGAGCTCCTTTAATCCCGCATGGGACATAGGGCGGAAACAGTTGCCCTCCAGCGGACTCTGTTTTGCGCGACAGCTCTCAGCTCCGACCAGGATCTCCCAGCTGTTGCGGCTTCTTCTAGTAGGGTTCTCCTCCACCTTGCTCTAGGTCTTTCTACTCGACGGGATCCTTGCGTATTCCAGTCAAGGGCCTCTTTGGCTAGATTTTTGTTTTCGCGTTGCAAAGTGTGGCCAATTCCATTCCCTTCGCCTGATTTGGTTGTCTATCCGTCTATTGAAATTGCTAATAACTTCAAAAGTAAAGGTCGTAGCGTAATAGTTGTTAGACATTATTCATAGGAAATTGCCCAAGCTTTCCAATTTTGTAAAACAAAATATTGGTTTATTACGTATTTTTTGGAGAAAAAGGTGGTTGAAGTGGAAATTTTACTGGAAAAAAACAAAATTTTGTCTTTGATGACTCATAACTCTGGATGTTGGTGGGTTGACCCCTTGACTTTTACTCTCTGCGTAGATTGATGTCTAATTCATTAAAATATCTAAAAAGGTGACAAAAATACAGGATAATATGTAAACCTCTACCAAAAAAAACTTCAAAACGCCATATCTCGAAAACGAAAAGATTTACCCCCCCCCCCCCCACTTTTACTTTTTTTGCGATAATTTTTTATGTACTATTTGCCATTTTCCTTTGTACCATGAGTAACGGAACACCCTGTATAATGAACTTGATTTCTATTTAAAAATATGTACAAACCGTTTTTTCAACACAACTTCCAAAAAGGAGCAGATACGATTTCGGGGAGAGTAGATTCAGATTCTACATGAAAAAACGAAACTTTCTGTCCAGGCAGATTTTGGTGTCATTTTTGTTAAACTTAATTGTTGTTGAGGAGACCTGTGTTGGGTGACTTTCGTTGTTTTGCAACCGTACAAAAGAACTGCCTTAACGTGTTGGAGTTGAACAGCCGCAATTTGGTGTTAGTGGAGATCTCCAAATACAAATCTTTGGGTGGCAAAGATTTTTATTAATTATTTAAGCACGTAATTTGTAACATATTTCTTTTAGACCATTTAAAATTTTTGTAGGGCGTTTGTAGGGCACTGAGAATCAAATTTATAGCAAGTTCACAGGCCTCTGACTATTCTTTCCAAAATAATCATTTCGCCTGGGAATGTTATGAACTTGAGATTTTTTGTGGTAGTTTCTAATACCACCCTTAATTAGTGTACAAAATTTCAGCGGGGTCTAAAGCCTCTAACTATAGTTTTTAAAAAAATCACCCCTGGGGGTGGCTTCTGGGTGGCTTCAGGGTGGCATAAGGGTGGCGACCGACGATGTTATGGACTTGAGATTTCTTCAGGAATCTACTAACATCCCTCTTAACGCGTGGTAAAAATTTCAGCGGGGTCTAAAGCCTCTAACTATAGTTTTTAAAATAATCACCTCTAGGGGTGGCTTCAGGGTGGCATAAGGGTGGCGACCGACGATGTTATGGACTTGAGATTTCTTCAGGAATCTACTAACATCCCTCTTAACGCGTGGTAAAAATTTCAGCGGGGTCTAAAGCCTCTAACTATAGTTTTTAAAATAATCACCCCTGGGGGTGGCTTCTGGGTGGCTTCAGGGTGGCATAAGGGTGTCGACCGACGATGTTATGGACTTGAGATTTCTTCAGGAATCTACTAACATCCCTCTTAACGCGTGGTAAAAATTTCAGCGGGGTCTAAAGCCTCTAACTATAGTTTTTAAAATAATCACCCCTGGGGGTGGCTTCTGGGTGGCTTCAGGGTGGCATAAGGGTGTCGACCGACGATGTTATGGACTTGAGATTTCTTCAGGAATCTACTAACATCCCTCTTAACGCGTGGTAAAAATTTCAGCGGGGTCTAAAGCCTCTAACTATAGTTTTTAAAATAATCACCTCTAGGGGTGGCTTCAGGGTGGCATAAGGGTGTCGACCGACGATGTTATGGACTTGAGATTTCTTCAGGAATCTACTAACATCCCTCTTAACGCGTGGTAAAAATTTCAGCGGGGTCTAAAGCCTCTAACTATAGTTTTTAAAATAATCACCCCTGGGGGTGGCTTCTGGGTGGCTTCAGGGTGGCATAAGGGTGTCGACCGACGATGTTATGGACTTGAGATTTCTTCAGGAATCTACTAACATCCCTCTTAACGCGTGGTAAAAATTTCAGCGGGGTCTAAAGCCTCTAACTATAGTTTTTAAAATAATCACCTCTAGGGGTGGCTTCAGGGTGGCTTCAGGGTGGCATAAGGGTGTCGACCGACGATGTTATGGACTTGAGATTTCTTCAGGAATCTACTAACATCCCTCTTAACGCGTGGTAAAAATTTCAGCGGGGTCTAAAGCCTCTAACTATAGTTTTTAAAATAATCACCTCTAGGGGTGGCTTCAGGGTGGCATAAGGGTGTCGACCGACGATGTTATGGACTTGAGATTTCTTCAGGAATCTACTAACATCCCTCTTAACGCGTGGTAAAAATTTCAGCGGGGTCTAAAGCCTCTAACTATAGTTTTTAAAATAATCACCCCTGGGGGTGGCTTCTGGGTGGCTTCAGGGAGGCATAAGGGTGGCGACCGACGATGTTATGGACTTGAGATTTCTTCAGGAATCTACTAACATCCCTCTTAACGCGTGGTAAAAATTTCAGCGGGGTCTAAAGCCTCTAACTATAGTTTTTAAAATAATCACCCCTGGGGGTGGCTTCTGGGTGGCTTCAGGGAGGCATAAGGGTGTCGACCGACGATGTTATGGACTTGAGATTTCTTCAGGAATCTACTAACATCCCTCTTAACGCGTGGTAAAAATTTCAGCGGGGTCTAAAGCCTCTAACTATAGTTTTTAAAATAATCACCCCTGGGGGTGGCTTCTGGGTGGCTTCAGGGTGGCATAAGGGTGTCGACCGACGATGTTATGGACTTGAGATTTCTTCAGGAATCTACTAACATCCCTCTTAACGCGTGGTAAAAATTTCAGCGGGGTCTAAAGCCTCTAACTATAGTTTTTAAAATAATCACCCCTGGGGGTGGCTTCTGGGTGGCTTCAGGGTGGCATAAGGGTGTCGACCGACGATGTTATGGACTTGAGATTTCTTCAGGAATCTACTAACATCCCTCTTAACGCGTGGTAAAAATTTCAGCGGGGTCTAAAGCCTCTAACTATAGTTTTTAAAATAATCACCTCTAGGGGTGGCTTCAGGGTGGCATAAGGGTGGCGACCGACGATGTTATGGACTTGAGATTTCTTCAGGAATCTACTAACATCCCTCTTAACGCGTGGTAAAAATTTCAGCGGGGTCTAAAGCCTCTAACTATAGTTTTTAAAATAATCACCCCTGGGGGTGGCTTCTGGGTGGCTTCAGGGTGGCATAAGGGTGTCGACCGACGATGTTATGGACTTGAGATTTCTTCAGGAATCTACTAACATCCCTCTTAACGCGTGGTAAAAATTTCAGCGGGGTCTAAAGCCTCTAACTATAGTTTTTAAAATAATCACCCCTGGGGGTGGCTTCTGGGTGGCTTCAGGGTGGCATAAGGGTGTCGACCGACGATGTTATGGACTTGAGATTTCTTCAGGAATCTACTAACATCCCTCTTAACGCGTGGTAAAAATTTCAGCGGGGTCTAAAGCCTCTAACTATAGTTTTTAAAATAATCACCCCTGGGGGTGGCTTCTGGGTGGCTTCAGGGTGGCATAAGGGTGTCGACCGACGATGTTATGGACTTGAGATTTCTTCAGGAATCTACTAACATCCCTCTTAACGCGTGGTAAAAATTTCAGCGGGGTCTAAAGCCTCTAACTATAGTTTTTAAAATAATCACCCCTGGGGGTGGCTTCTGGGTGGCTTCAGGGAGGCATAAGGGTGGCGACCGACGATGTTATGGACTTGAGATTTCTTCAGGAATCTACTAACATCCCTCTTAACGCGTGGTAAAAATTTCAGCGGGGTCTAAAGCCTCTAACTATAGTTTTTAAAATAATCACCCCTGGGGGTGGCTTCTGGGTGGCTTCAGGGAGGCATAAGGGTGTCGACCGACGATGTTATGGACTTGAGATTTCTTCAGGAATCTACTAACATCCCTCTTAACGCGTGGTAAAAATTTCAGCGGGGTCTAAAGCCTCTAACTATAGTTTTTAAAATAATCACCCCTGGGGGTGGCTTCTGGGTGGCTTCAGGGTGGCATAAGGGTGTCGACCGACGATGTTATGGACTTGAGATTTCTTCAGGAATCTACTAACATCCCTCTTAACGCGTGGTAAAAATTTCAGCGGGGTCTAAAGCCTCTAACTATAGTTTTTAAAATAATCACCCCTGGGGGTGGCTTCTGGGTGGCTTCAGGGTGGCATAAGGGTGTCGACCGACGATGTTATGGACTTGAGATTTCTTCAGGTATCTACTAACATCCCTCTTAACGCGTGGTAAAAATTTCAGCGGGGTCTAAAGCCTCTAACTATAGTTTTTAAAATAATCACCCCTGGGGGTGGCTTCTGGGTGGCTTCAGGGTGGCATAAGGGTGTCGACCGACGATGTTATGGACTTGAGATTTCTTCAGGAATCTACTAACATCCCTCTTAACGCGTGGTAAAAATTTCAGCGGGGTCTAAAGCCTCTAACTATAGTTTTTAAAATAATCACCTCTAGGGGTGGCTTCAGGGTGGCTTCAGGGTGGCATAAGGGTGTCGACCGACGATGTTATGGACTTGAGATTTCTTCAGGAATCTACTAACATCCCTCTTAACGCGTGGTAAAAATTTCAGCGGGGTCTAAAGCCTCTAACTATAGTTTTTAAAATAATCACCTCTAGGGGTGGCTTCAGGGTGGCTTCAGGGTGGCATAAGGGTGTCGACCGACGATGTTATGGACTTGAGATTTCTTCAGGAATCTACTAACATCCCTCTTAACGCGTGGTAAAAATTTCAGCGGGGTCTAAAGCCTCTAACTATAGTTTTTAAAATAATCACCCCTGGGGGTGGCTTCTGGGTGGCTTCAGGGAGGCATAAGGGTGTCGACCGACGATGTTATGGACTTGAGATTTCTTCAGGAATCTACTAACATCCCTCTTAACGCGTGGTAAAAATTTCAGCGGGGTCTAAAGCCTCTAACTATAGTTTTTAAAATAATCACCCCTGGGGGTGGCTTCTGGGTGGCTTCAGGGTGGCATAAGGGTGTCGACCGACGATGTTATGGACTTGAGATTTCTTCAGGAATCTACTAACATCCCTCTTAACGCGTGGTAAAAATTTCAGCGGGGTCTAAAGCCTCTAACTATAGTTTTTAAAATAATCACCTCTAGGGGTGGCTTCAGGGTGGCTTCAGGGTGGCATAAGGGTGTCGACCGACGATGTTATGGACTTGAGATTTCTTCAGGAATCTACTAACATCCCTCTTAACGCGTGGTAAAAATTTCAGCGGGGTCTAAAGCCTCTAACTATAGTTTTTAAAATAATCACCTCTAGGGGTGGCTTCAGGGTGGCTTCAGGGTGGCATAAGGGTGTCGACCGACGATGTTATGGACTTGAGATTTCTTCAGGAATCTACTAACATCCCTCTTAACGCGTGGTAAAAATTTCAGCGGGGTCTAAAGCCTCTAACTATAGTTTTTAAAATAATCACCCCTGGGGGTGGCTTCTGGGTGGCTTCAGGGAGGCATAAGGGTGGCGACCGAAGATGTTATGGACTTGAGATTTCTTCAGGAATCTACTAACATCCCTCTTAACGCGTGGTAAAAATTTCAGCGGGGTCTAAAGCCTCTAACTATAGTTTTTAAAATAATCACCTCTAGGGGTGGCTTCAGGGTGGCATAAGGGTGGCTTCCGACGATGATATAGACTTGGGATTTTTTCTGGAATCTATTAACATCCCTTTTAACGCGTGGTAAAAATTTCAGCGGGGTCTAAAGCCTCTAACCATAGTTTTTAAAATAATCACCCCTAGGGGTGGCTTCAGGGTGGCATAAGGGTGGCGACCGACGATGTTCTGGACTTGAGATTTCTACAGGAATCTACTAACATCCCTCTTAACGCGTGGTAAAAATTTCAGCGGGGTCTAAAGCCTCTAACTATAGTTTTTAAAATAATCACCCCTGGGGGTGGCTTCTGGGTGGCTTCAGGGTGGCATAAGGGTGTCGACCGACGATGTTATGGACTTGAGATTTCTTCAGGAATCTACTAACTTCCCTCTTAACGCGTGGTAAAAATTTCAGCGGGGTCTAAAGCCTCTAACCATAGTTTTTAAAATAATCACCCCTAGGGGTGGCTTCAGGGTGGCATAAGGGTGTCGACCGACGATGTTATGGACTTGAGATTTCTTCAGGAATCTACTAGCATCCCTCTTAACGCGTGGTAAAAATTTCAGCGGGGTCTAAAGCCTCTAACTATAGTTTTTAAAAAAATCACCCCTGGGGGTGGCTTCTGGGTGGCTTCAGGGTGGCATAAGGGTGGCGACCGACGATGTTATAGACTTGAGATTTCTTCAGGAATCTACTAACATCCCTCTTAACGCGTGGTAAAAATTTCAGCGGGGTCTAAAGCCTCTAACCATAGTTTTTAAAATAATCACCCCTAGGGGTGGCTTCAGGGTGGCATAAGGGTGGCTTCCGACGATGATATAGACTTGGGATTTTTTCTGGAATCTATTAACATCCCTCTTAACGCGTGGTAAAAATTTCAGCGGGGTCTAAAGCCTCTAACTATAGTTTTTAAAATAATCACCCCTGGGGGTGGCTTCTGGGTGGCTTCAGGGAGGCATAAGGGTGGCGACCGACGATGTTATGGACTTGAGATTTCTTCAGGAATCTACTAACATCCCTCTTAACGCGTGGTAAAAATTTCAGCGGGGTCTAAAGCCTCTAACTATAGTTTTTAAAATAATCACCTCTAGGGGTGGCTTCAGGGTGGCATAAGGGTGGCTTCCGACGATGATATAGACTTGGGATTTTTTCTGGAATCTATTAACATCCCTTTTAACGCGTGGTAAAAATTTCAGCGGGGTCTAAAGCCTCTAACCATAGTTTTTAAAATAATCACCCCTAGGGGTGGCTTCAGGGTGGCATAAGGGTGGCGACCGACGATGTTATGGACTTGAGATTTCTACAGGAATCTACTAACATCCCTCTTAACGCGTGGTAAAAATTTCAGCGGGGTCTAAAGCCTCTAAATATTTTTTTCAAAAATAATCATTTTTAGGGGGTGAGTTAGGGGTAGGTTCATAATTCGGGGTTAATAATTTAGGTATGATATTTTTCGAGACCCCCACTGTCGGTCTGGTATCAAAAAACAATTATTTACTTGTTTTTTAAGGCCCGATAGTCAGTTTCAAAATTTAATTTTTTTTTCTAAAATCGTTCGATCGAACGTTCGGAACTTCAGGCTCATATAATATTGCGGAAGTCATCATAACGGTAGGAGAGATATTTATGGGAAGATTATGGGAAGAGAAGAATGGAAAGAAAGTAAAAGAGTTTGTCTTGAGAACCAAAAGTAGACTTGCTGCCGGTTCACATTTTTCTATTTCAAAAGCAAATTTTAAAGTAATTGAAGTAGTAATGTACTTTTTAAATGGGATCTACTGAGGTATACACCAAGCAAAAGCAAGGACACTGGCGAACTTTCAACGTATGTATATTGAAGAAATCGATGCGGGTTTACATATAATCAACTGCTAGTAAAAAGTGCGCGCATGCGCAAGTAACTAACATTTAAATTTACAAAAATCATTGAACAACTTTTATTTTACTGCTATACTAACTACTTAGTTATACTCTCTAACAAATTAAGATACAACAAAAACTCTTCCTTGTTGCAATTAAAAATCGTTTTATATTAAGCTACACTAACAATTTGCATATTGCCGGCGCTGATTTTAGAGCGAAATTTTTATGGTAAAGCATACACGTCAAAATACACATCAAAATGTCTTTGCACCAAATATCACCAATCATAATTCAAAAAATTGTCGACTCTCTGTCACAGATGACCGAACACACACAGAACCGGATTTTGGATCTGTGCAGGTAATTATGAGTCGAGCCATGTACTAGGCGGGATAATTCAAGGTCGTTAAATCCAGTTGTAAATGTTGCATCAAATTGATTTTTATTATGACGTGTGTTTTGTGCACTGCCCCCGGTGAGCAATAGTCTTGTGGTTGCCGCATTATATGCATGCATATGCTGCTTTCAATGCGTCATTATAATTTACAAAAACCCATTTTCTACCTACGGCGAGAATATTTTAACCTGGAGTTTCTGAGATATTGGGAGATTGAGAAGCGCTGATTGTTATGACGTTGGATTTTATTTATTGTAGTAGTGTGATTTTTTAATGGATTTATTTAGCTTGACCTCGTATATTTGTTTGATTTGAACCATAGAATCTGGCGACAGTTTTTTCAACTACTTCTACTTAACCGATTCTTTTGAAACTTTGTACACACGTTGAGTAACCGTGACAATGCAATCTGACAATTTTGTAAAAACATCAAGATGGCGCTTCCAAGATGGCGGACGAATTTTGCAATTGAGGTCCGATTTCATCGGAGGGTTTTACGCCCACAAATGAGGATTCTGTGGTCAAAATTTGAAAATTCAAAATGGCGGCGTCAATATGGCGGATGAATTTTGAAAAGGTGTTCTGAATCCATTGAAAATCGGTATGAGGGAGTTTTTAAGGTCACAAATGACGATTCTGTGGTAAAAAAATTTAAAAAAAAAACACAAAAATGAGAATTAATGAATCTATTGTCAAAGTTAGATATTTTAAAATTACACCTATATTTAAATAGGCCGCTTCAGCCGGCCGCGCATCTCTGGCATTTATTTACTGTTTGTAAGCTAACTGGAGAACATGCGTCAACAAGGAGACAATGCCTTCATTGATGTTGGCGAACTGACATCTGAGCATTTTAATGAACTTATAGGAAGAGTTCTTCGAGATGCAGTTGGTGAGCTCGTTATCGATAAGGCGTTTAGAGTAGAGATGGTTAGGTTAGGTTAGCTGAACTTTTTTTTTTTATGTGACACACTAGAGACTTAGGGAAGGCCCCTTTGTACTGTCGACCATGTATTTATTTTTGAAATGTCGAACAGCAGTTCTAGTCGGAAGATAGAGAGAGAAGTGAAGGAAAGAACTGTCACAACCTAGCTGCGGTATTTTTATTTCACCTACTCCCTCCCAACCATTTCGCGACTCTGACGTCGGGGCATCGAGAACAACTCGCTGGAATGTTATGCCTCCTGAAACGAGTTGAATCTCATCAACCAACCGATGACATGCGCTTGGTGGAGCGGGGAAGAGAACTAGTGAAGGCTATGACAGGAGGAATCAGGAATGCAAAGAGGGAAGAAGAAAGAAGGAAAGTTATGTAGGCGGGAAATTGGGAAAGGCTAGGACCGTGGCACCGCCGGGAATCGAACCCGGGACCTCTGGGGATAGTAGTCAGGCGCCTTACCCCTAGACTACCGAGGCCCAAGCTGAACTGCTGGAGCACAACCCAAACACTTGGTCAAAAGAATGGGCCCATTGTGACTGATTGCACTGCAGTGATCGGGTAGTCGGAAGGAGACTTCAATCCCAAGTTCCGGCGAGAAGACTGCTCCTCCCACTCGACCCTCGAGCTTAGAGCCATCAGTGAAGAAGTTTAAGGCATCCTGAATACTATGTGGTCTATTACTCCTGAAGTGGACCTCGTAGTTCTTCGTAAAGGCGACCTCGGATATGCGAAAATCGGTTTCTGTGGGAATGTTGACAAAGTCTAGCACCTTAAAGTGCCCTCCCCTGGTTCCTGTCCAAGATTCCTTTTTTCTAAGGGCTGCGATATTTTCGTTTTCCCTTGCCACAAGATTCAAAGGAAGGAGGTATAACATAACGTTTAGGGCATCTGCCGGTGTGGAGCGAAGTGCGCCTGTTTTGCATAGCTCCGCACATCTTTGCACTTTCTGTAGTTTGTTTAGCACAGTGGACTTATTCAAGGTAGGCCACCATACTTAGACCCCGTATAGGAGTATTGGACGGACAATCGCCGTATAGATCCATCGTACTATATTAGGAGAGAAGCCCCATTTCTTCCCTATGGATTTTTTTCAAACGAAAAACGTTATGTTCGCTTTCCTAATGCACTCTTCTGTATTTTCATTCCAGACGAGCTTCTTGTCCATTGTTACTCTCAGATATTTGGCACTGTTGTTAAATTTGAGCCTGACATTGTTAAGCCGGGGAGGAGTTAGGGGTGCAGTTTTATACCTCCTCGTGAAGAGGACAATTCTGTTTTTTCTGGGTTAACGCTAAGTCCGCGGGTGGCAGCCCAGTTTGAAAGAGTTAGTAACGCCACCTCCATGAGCTCACAGAGAATTTGAGGAAATTTTCCTTTTATGATGATAGCAATGTCATTCGCATACGCCAGTACGTGGGGTCCCACTGCCTCCATGCGTCATAGCAGTTGATTCACAGTCGCGATTCATAGAAGTGGGCGGGTTACCTCTGTTAAAGGCTCTTCGGACTGAGCAGTCGCCAAGGCTTGAGCTCACCATCCTGCCGATTTGGATTTGATGTATAAGAGATACCTGAGACGCCTCGATCCTCAGCTTCAGCAAGGCCAGGATAATGGCGTCCGAAAGCACCTTTTTAACCGCTTCCTCTATGTCAAGGAAAGCTATTATTGTATATTCTTTGACTTGGTGTGCCTTTTCTATGGTTACAACCAATGAGTGAAGGACAATATACGTGGATCTGCCCTTTGTATAGGCGTGCTGCGTGCCCGAGTGCTCCGAGGTTGGTATGGGCTGCCTCAGATATATGTATTTCAATTAGCCTTTCTAGAGTCTTCAATAAAAAGGATGATAGGCTGATTGGCCTGAAGTCAGGTATTGCATGGGAGGCTTTTCCTGCCTCGGGCATAAAGACCACTTTCACCTCTTTCTAACTAGAGGGAATACAGTTAATGTGAAGGCCCCCGTATACATGGCCTGCAATCAGGGTATGATATGACTAAGGGTGTGTTGCAGTTATGCCGGGACTATGCCCAGGGTCTGGTGAGTTATAGGGCTGGAAGGTACTTGCAGCCCATTCAATTCTCGCTCCGTTTATGGTATTTTACCAGCTGTGGTGAGGCTGCGAGGAGGAGCACGAGGCGCATATGCATGCCGGTTCCGCATATGGAGATTATTATTATTTATTATTTTATTATTATTTATTATTTATTAATTTAGTACAGGAATGAGTACACAAGACTTTCATCTTTTAGAGTATCAGAAAAGAAAAACATAAATATATAAAAATTCGGAACTTAATAAATAGCTTAAACTAACCTTAACTAGATAATTACACATATTAATTAAAACTATTTCTGTGATCATAAAAGCATAGAATAAAGAAAGATTAGAGAGAGTGAAGAAGAGAAAATTAAGAGGAGGAGAGAAAAATAGATGCTTGCTTTTTGAACGCCGCGACTGTGCCTATTCTTTGCACCAAGTTGGGAAGGCTATTCCAAAGCCTAATAGCATGCACAAAGAAGTAGCGACTACCAATTAGGGACAGATGGGCAGGAATAAGAAATTTAATTGATCTAGGGGAGTGCAAGGGAGATAAGAAATCAGATAGGTAACAAGGAATTTTGGTATAGAACACTTTATATAAAAGGACCAGAGCCATGATGTCTAAGAGACGAAAAACGTCATATCCTAATAAGGAATTCCGTATATCCGAGACGTGATCTGTCCGTCTCAAGTGAAAGACATAACGCAAGCAATCATTAAATGCAACCGTTAGTCGTTGACGACAAGACGAGTCAAAAGATATATAAACCAGGGAGCCATAAAGAAAGTGCGGTATCACAAGAGCTTTAACTAGTTTGGCACGGTTTGGAGAGACTACCGTAGAGCCAAAGTTTACGTAGTGTAGCATAGATCTTCGAGAGCATAAGTGAGACTTGACTGCAGCAGGATAGTTTATAATTAATGGCAATGCCAAGATTATTGACACAGTCAACGAAGGGAAGAGGAACATTATTAAGGAATATGTTAGGAATATTATCCAGGGACAGAGTGGGACGTCTAAGGACGAGAGCTTTACACTTATTAGGATTTAATTGAAGGAAATTGGATGAACTCCACTGATTTATTTGGAACAGAATATTATTAAAATCTGAGATACAAGATCTAATCTGACTAGGAGGACAAGAGGTATACAACTGGAGATCATCAGCATACAGATGGAAGGAACAACGCTGGATAACAGATATGACATCATTAACATATAATGAGAAAAGAAGGGGACCAAGAATTGAACCTTGTGGAACCCCCAAAGGTACTGGTAAAAAAGAAGACACAGTACCATTATGGCGCACACACTGAAGCCGATTAGATAGAAGAGATGAGAAAAGTCGAACAGCAGAAGAAGAAAAATTATAGAATGCACTAAGCTTGTAGAGCAAAAGAGAGTGAACTACTGAGTCAAACGCTTTTGAGAAATCAAGAAGAACTAGTATTGCTACGTCTCCCTGATCTAGAACTGAGCGAAGATCAGAAGTTACTTTCAATATAGCAGTTTCGCAACTGTGATTTTTACGGAAGCCAGATTGGAATTTAGAGAGGAAGTTATTCGATTCGAGATAGCGCATGATCTGAGCGAAGAGAGTTTTCTCAAAGACTTTGGCAAGGAAGGGAAGAATACTGATAGGGCGATAATCTTTTAAATCTACGGGTGAGGATTTCTTTGGTAACGGAATCACAACAGACTTTTTCCAAAGCTGGGGTACTCGGGAAGTTGTCAGACAATAATTGAAGATATGCGTGACAGTTCCTACAATTAGGGGAGAAATCAGCTTGATAAAACGGGGAGACATTTCATCGCAACCAATGCAGTTAGATGAGATGGACAGCAACGTTTCCAGAACTTCGCAGGAGTTCACACAACGGAAGTTAAAACCATCGATGCTGAATGGACTAGATGATTGAAAGCACGACTGAGTGAGGAGTGTAGGATCAGGAGGAGATTGAATGAAGGAGGCATTGAGCAGATTCACATTCACATCAAACGGTATAGATTCGGAAGCATTAATACCTAATGACCGGAGATTTGACCAAAGTTGTTTGGAAGTTAGGGCAGGGTCAAGCTTGCGGGAATAAAACTCACGTTTAGCAAATTTTACTTTACTGTTGATGAGGTTGCGAAGTTTTTTATAAGCACTAAGACAGCTGGGAATCTTTGTTTTACGATAGCGTCTGTACATAAATTCACGTTGATTCATCAGATCACGGATCTCACGAGAATACCAAGGACACGGGGCAGAAGACCGCTGACTTCTTGTTACTATAGGTACGCATTGATCGTAAATGTGTTGAATAAATGTAGTCAATAGATCAACTTTAGTGTCAACATTAGTGGTGATAGATATCATCCCAATAGATATCATCCCAAGGCATGGAGGCAGTGACTACAGATAGCAGATTTAAATTAATATTTTTATAGTCGCGGTATGTTACTGAAGAAGATGAGGTAGATGGGGAAAAGGCAAAACGAGTGGAAAGGAATAGTAGGTCATGGTCAAGAAAACTAGGAGGGGAGATTTGACTCTGTCAAATCAGATCAACGGAGATCTCAACTAACACCTAACTGCGGCTGTTCAACTCCAACGTTAAGGCAGTATTTCTGTACGGTTTCGAAACATGGAAAGTCTCCCAATTCATCACAGGGCGCCTACAAGTCTTCATCAACAGATGCCTGCGTCGTATCCTAAAAATCCGCTGGCGGGATTGAATTTCAAACGATGGCGCTGTGCCGCCCAAGAAAGGATAGACGACCAAATCAGGCGAAGGAAATGGAATTGGGTTGGCCACACCTTGCGACGCGAAAACGAAAATCTAGCCAAACAGACCCTTGACTGGATTCCGCAAGGATGCCGTCGAGTCAGAAGACCTAGAACAACGTGGACGAGAACCCTACTAGCAGAAGCCGCAACAACTGGGAGATCCTGGTCGGAGCTGAGGGCTGTCGCGCAAAACAGAGTCTGCTGTAGGGCAACTGTTTCCGCCCTATGTCCCATGAGGGATTAAAGGAGCATAAAGAATAATGAAGAAGAAGTTTAAAACGATGGTTGTCTCAGTCGTGGTACTACTCGGGAAGTGAGTGTCCATTAGTAGTGTCAGAGATTCTGACTGCTTGAATCTGTCCAATCGTCGATAGGTAACTCAGATCTGAGTTAGCTCAAAGATCCGGATTTTTTAAATGAGTCAATGAATCGGTTCTCGATTCTGAGCTGAGTCGTTTCTTAAAGAGTCACGGGTCTTTCATGAACGAACGGATCTTATACTTCTAGTATCCGACGCATTTGTGTACTCTTTCAGATCACTCAGCTAAACTTGCTGTGCTCCATGCATAAAAACCTGTATACCACTGTATAATTAAATAAGAACAACTTGTCTAGAAAAATGTGTTTCCAAAACCCCACCAAAAACACATCTCCAATGCGCTCCATGTTTATATTTTAGTCTGTTAAAAGTCCCATAATATTACTTAATCCATTGACGCAGCGGCACAAAGTGCCGCTTGGCAAACAACATGAGAAAACAGCACGGCTACTATTGCACGATTTCTTACCAGACGTCAGAATCTAAGGAAGGCCAATGTTTGTGTTCCAATTATTTTCTAGTTTTTGGTGCAGCTTATGATTTCAAATAAAACCACATTCAACAAGACAACATATTATGAATCAATTTCCCCCCAAAAACATTTCCGCATTTTCGTTTCGTCTGTTGAATTGTGTTGAATATTTTACAATTGGTGATGATTATTTAAAGATTTGTATTGTACAAAGAACAAAGCCACCACCATATCAAATTTCACTTAAACCCACAAGAAGAAGGTAGACATTCTTATTATTTTTTTTTTGTTTTCATCTTCTTCACCTGATCCCCCTAAAGTGCACACAAAACAAGATCTTCTAATATAAAAGCATCTTCTTCTTCAGCCAACGGATATCTTGAGATGCCTTGAGGTAGTCACACCGCACAGAACTCGTTTTTTAGAGGAAGTCTACAACACCCAATCATACAAGCACTGGGTGCTGCTGCTGGTGGCTCAGATGCTGGTAACAATGAATACGCTACCTACCTGTGTGCTCTTTCAGGTAAAAGATTACCTACATACTTTGTACAAGATTGTCCCAAATCCAAGTAAATGTGGAGAGGGAGTGAAGAGCGGGTCTGCTGTGATGCTTCACTCACTCTACATCCCAATATCAACACACAAGAACAACAATACGATGGAAATGTATTTTCCTCCAGTAAATGCTATCGATTCTTTTCATTGATGATGGCCCTCTCTGCGTTGTCTTCTGTATTTTTTTTCTCCGTCTTAGGTTTGTTTTTTTAGACAACAAATTTTCAGTGAAAGCTGGTCGATAATACGAGGAAAAAATCGCACACCGGAATTAAGGTTTTGTGTTTGCTTTTGCCAGGTGTGCTGAGCCGAATATCATTGAAAATAGGCGAGAGAGATTTCCCTCTGTGGAGGAGAGCATGTTTTGCTACTCCTAATATCCATTTTGTTGTTGTTGTACGACATGAATCCGCAACAAGAAAACAATCAGCCATAAGCAGTGTATCCAAATTGATCTCTAATCAAGTATACATCACCATTTGCCGAAGTGAAGTATCCAACTCCATACTAACGACGGTAGGACCATATTCAATTCAGTGAAGGTTAGTGAGCACAGCACAAGAAAATGACGAAATGGCATGGTACCAAAACGCGTTTCACAGAGTTCGTACAAAAAACTTCGCGCAAAACAAAAAGAAGCCGAGTTTTGGTTGGTTTGGGTCTTTCAAACCTGTGGTATGGTGGAAGTAAGGTTCAAGGTTAACCCGTTCAAAATCAAAATAAAACAAATTTAAATTTACGAATCTATATAATTGGTTGTCTTCGCTCACAATAGCAAGGTCACCACACAGTTTAACACAAAAGACGCCAAGTGAATTCTCGCTCTGTTCTTAAACTTTTCAATGTTTCAATGCGCGGCGAGATATTGTACAAAAGTTGAGAAAAAGATTTATGCTAAAAATATCCATAAGAAATATGTTGGATGAGAGAATTCCGTAATTCAGTAGGATTTATGCTCAGGTTGTTGTTGTTTTTATTGTGTCCATTCTGTATGACAAGGGTATTATAAGTTGATAAGTACTCTTTGGGAGATGGAATTAGTGCTCTAGTGAGTTTGGGCGATGAGTTGTTTTTTTTTTATTTATATTTCCCGAGATGGTTTTGTTTAGCAGAATGAAACCATAGACCATGCTTCTTAATAGCGATTATTGTTTGGGGAAAGTATTTATAAGTATGTTTAAAGTTACATTTTTCAAAATTTTCGTTGAACTTTCTAGCTAGAATAGGGTGGTGTTAATTGAAAATAATAGAATGGCTCATAGAAGGTTGTTTTGGTTGTTAGTGAAGAATTGTTTGTTTTAATTCAATGTCGTCAAAAGTGTTCTCACAATCATTATTTTCGTTTTTGTAATTGAAATTAAAGAATGTATTTTTATTACAATCGTACCACGTTTTATACTTTTTGGACTGAGGTTATTTACTTTACACTAGCCTAGAAGTAAATCGGGTTTGTCATTATACTAGAAGTAGTGCGTTCGACTTCTATCCACATAGGCACATCTCGTTCATCGTTCCTTCATAATTTTTTTTACTCGTTTTAGATAACTCCCATTCCCCAATTCTCCTCTTGGTCCTCTTGATCTTTTTTGGTGATCGCGTACAATTTAATTTATAAGTTTACGCAAGCCACAGCAAACAAAATCCAACGATCAGAACAATCGCAATACGACATCTAGATAACCGATCGGTGATCTGGACTTTCGTCTCACTCTTTTCCTACTAGCTGATCGATGATCTTAATCAACTGATTAACGCTCAAAAAGATCAGAAAGCGCTACCTAGATCACCAGTTGTTGATCTTAACTCCTGACATCCCCGTACGACTCGATTTCGTCCGCGATAATAGGTTAGGTTAGATATGTCGGAGCTGTTGGTTTAAGCTCATACACTTAGGCCAAAATGATAGGCCCATTGTGATGCCATAGTGATCTCACTTTAAACCTGATATTAGAGTGTCGTTTCTTCGCTAAACCATCTCGGGGAACTAATGAATCTTCTAAATTGCGGGATCCCAATCTTCGAGATTTCCGCAAGCGTGCTTAGAAAGGGTTCACCAAATGTGGTTAGTCTCCTTCTGCTTAGGGCTAGGCAGTAGGTGGTATTCTCGTTGGCGAGTGACGTGACTACGAAGGACGCGGTGTAATGAAAATGTCGATACCTACACACGTATCGAGGAAAATATTACTTCACACGCCACCTTGCGACAATTGAATTCAAATTCTGTCGATTTAGTCGCCAGAAGTCTTAGATTGATAATGAGAATATCAATTTAAGGTCGAAGTGACACATCTGTCACGTCACTCGACAAGGAGAATAAGGCTGAGTAACAGAGGAGATGTAGTACACTTCCCTCCTCGTCCGGATTCTTCTTACAGCTTCTCAAAAATCGTAGTTCTCAAGACCTAGGCGGGTCGCGTGCGTCCCTATCAGACAGTGCCCGGTCAGCACCCGTATAGCTGACAGGTCTTGTCTCCCGAGGCTCAGTAGAGAAGTGGTCCGTCCATCGTATTTATTAAGATCACTCCAATGCTTTTTCGGTTATTATATTGTAGTCTGCTTGCATCGCCTTCTCTTTCCAGTGTCGGTCATATCTTTCCTAGCCAGTTCGTCCGTTCTCCAATTTCAACTTAAGGTAGGCCACCATACTAAGACCCCGTATAGGAGTATTGGGGGGGGGGGGGGGGGCGATCGCTGTATGGATCCATTGTACTATGTTACGGAGAAGCCCCATTTCCTCCTTCTTGTCCAGGATTACTCCCAGATAATTCGCATTTCTTTAAAACGATAAAGAGTATATTGTCGCGTCCAGTAAATTTGTTGGCATGGACCTCCCTGAGGCACCTGTACATCCCGCGAGTCCTGAAGAATACCCTGTCCATTGAATGGGAGTTGTAATAACAGAGATGCTAATAAATCGGCCTTGGATTTGCTGTCCGTTATCATCTCCTCCTTGTGAATAAAGGAAGGGGTTGTGGGGATGTTGTGAAATTCTTGAAGCAACTTACCAAAGACCAGAAGTTTTTGCTACCATCGCTTGCATTAAGGATTGGATTTAACCCTTGTGTTACACACTATCAAAAAATTACGTACTTTACACACTGGGTCAATTTGACCCCAACGAGAAAAATGTTAGTAACTTTTGTATTTGTTTACATAACGGGTTGTAAAAAATTACACATAGATATATTTTGAACCTTTCTGAAGAGTACTGCATGGTTGTTAACGTCAATTGTTACTGTTTAATTAACAAAAAAAATTATCAAAAAAAACCAGAAAAGTGTTTTTTTTTTTTTTGATAACAAACCGTGGGGTCAATTTGACCCAGTGTGTAAAATAAGGGTTAAAGGAATTTCTTAGTGTTAGTAGCAGTGATCGAAATTGCTGAGAGGTGAATCAACTTCACCGTACTAGGTGAGAAGTAAGAAATAGGTCCACATTTTTCCAGGGATATTACTAGGCAAAGCAGTCACTGCAACCATCAGAGTCATTAAAATTTGTCCGCGTGAGAGTGTTATGCCCTTTAGAGACGGGGTAAGATTCATCGATCGACATATATTGGCCGCGACACCTACTGGTCCAAGCTTAGAGTTTGAATAGGAGCAAAAGAAACTTACGTGAGCTACGTTTGAACTCGAGGATGTTGTACAGTAGAAAAGTAGAAGACATCTCGAGTTGGCACTAAACAAACTTCTAGATCGAAGTTGTGCCAATAGATCAACTGTGTATTGAGCCGAGGAGTCCATTAATTTAATTTCCATTAGCCATAAAATTTTATCAAGGTTACTGTATTTATGCGATGGCTTAATGAGTCTATGTAGGAGGAAAAGCTACCTTCATCGATGTTGAACTACTAAATAAAGCGAGCGGCTTTCGAAGCGCCAAATCAGACCAGATGTATGAGGTATATTCGGGTGGGAGCCAAATGTATGCGTTGCTTTCTGAATGAGAGACATGGCTTGAAAAGTGTCAAGTGATCGGCATCGATAGCCTAGCGGTTAATGCACCAACTCTCATTCCAGAGGTGCGTGTTTCGATTCCATGCCAATGCATGGTCTTCGTCTTTCTACTTGTCCTACCTAGATAATGTTTACTCTTTTTTGTCTTGTCTTCTAATATTTAAGCAATTCCCTTCCCTTTCACCTGTCATTATTTGTAAGGTTCTAATGCGCCAGTATTGGAGTAGTAGATTAGTGTTAACATCGGCAGTTGTTTCAGTTTTGTCGCCACAATATTTCCGGCTAGAGCGTACCGTCAAACATTACACTTCCTGGGCTGGCACACACGAGTATCCCTTTAACTGTTGCCAAACATCTTTTTTAGGAAAGAGGAGTAAAAGGGCGAATGTGGGAAGTATTGTAACATTTTTGATATAACCGTAGACGACTCAGAGACATACATATACATCTGAGCTCTATTTGTTCACAAAAGCGTTGGGATGCTATAGAAGTTTTTGTATAACTGGCCGCACATTCTAAGAAGAAGAAGACAAAGAAAAATGACTACTTGTTTTTATAGCATGCAGATGATAGCTTATCTCGCTTCTCTCTGACTTTAGGCTAATGAAAATGAAAAGCCCGCATTATTTCATATTATTTTTGGGACCAAAACAACGCTCTCCTAAAAAATCTGATTTTAATCAAATCACCTTGGAACCATGACGTTCGTCGATTGTTTTGTTGATACGTCGTAGAAGGATTCTAAAGCAGAAAATTCTGGTATTATAGAAATCACCCCAAGGCCCAGAGGAGATTTCCACTCTAAAATCGGTAATTTGATTTTCTGAAACAAAAATATCTAAAAATACATTGCTCTAAAAAAAATATAGTAGAATAGAATTCAATAACGTTCTATGCATTACTGGAACACTAAAGGTTGGATTTTGAATCGAGAAAATGTCAAGATATAAATATGAAACAATTGCGCAACAATTCAATTACGTACTAATTTAAGAATGATGTACTAATTGGCGTTTTCACCCTTTTACCTTTAGATGACAAACTCTTAACCAGATTTTCTAAGAAACAGAGGTCGTTCAATCAAAAATCTCTCAATAGCACAAACCTAGCAGCAATGAAAATACTCTGTGTTATTAGAAGTCGTAGGCGATGCGCGACAAGAACGTGCGATTTCTCTAGCGTCATGCACAAGGATTAAAGGAAGTCCTTAAAGAGCTTATATATATTTAGTACAAACAATTGCGAGATTTAAGGACAGAATTGGATCGATTGTTAAAAGAGCAACGCACAAAATAAAATGACGATGTTTTAATAGCAAAACAATATAGTAGAACGGGTTGAAAATTACATCATTATAACACTGTTAAATTTTCTCATCCACCTTTCATTACCATATAAATTATTTTATCACAAAACATGCATGCACGCGGCTGCTTAAATATACTGGATTGTCGTTTTGCGAGATTTATAATGAGTCACGATATTGTTAAATAGAAAATCATGAATATTGAAAGTTGTTATGAAAACACAAAAAAATTGTTTGTAAGAAAACTTCTAATTCGATGGCGCTTTAAGAAAGTTAGATCATAATTTCCAGAAAGGTTAAGAAGTATAAGATCTTTAATGCTAAAGTTGGGCATAAAAAAATCCTGATCACTAACAATAGACGGGGGTTTCTTCAGGTACATAGTACGACTTTAGACCAAAAAGAAGTACTGACGACCTACTTATGTGTCTAACAGACCACCTCAACCAAAATATCCATCGCTTTATTGAGTCTCTTTCTAGTTGCTCGAGATATCTATGTACAAGGCTTCGGATAGAGTATGTGAGTAGTTCCAAGTTATTGGTATCGGCTGTTGAATAAACTCCCTTCCTATGGGTATCGACTCAATTTTTAAGAGGTGGATTGAGTTTTGTTTTCTGGAGATCAACGATTGTTGGATGGCGTCCATGGATGGTGCTTTCATAGGTGCGTATGGTGCACTTGCACCGGGCGCAATTGGACAGGGGCGCAGTTTAAGATTTTGAAAAAAGTTTAAAACTTTGTAGAAAAAAATTGAAATTGTTTCCGTGACTTAGTTTTCATAAATTAAAGGAATTAACTTTTATTACCCCGATTTATTGTTCCCAGCTTATTTTCTCGACAAAATATTCTGTACGTCTGTCGCCGAAATACTTAATGCGGATCCTGCGAGCGCAAGAAGTTACACAAATTTAAGCAATATCTGTCCTGTACTTTATCATGCAAGAAAAGCGGTGAAATTTTACTTCTCGTTCAGGAAGCTACTCAAAATTTTCATAAAATGTCTGTCCAGGTAAGTTTTCACTTGGTGGTGAGTCACCAGTGAGTTAGGAGATGCAGCATGTAGTGTATTTTAATACTCACGTTTCGTAGCTATCGCGAGCTCGTGAAAGTGCGACCATCCTGGAAGCTGTTCTGAAAAGGATATGATCAGGCCTACAAATCCAAAATATAGAGTTATCGTTTCGAGGGCTGCATGACAAAGGGTAGGGTTTGCACTGTCGTTTGAGGATCTCCTCTGGGTATTGGGTGCACCCATTTGTATAATGTCTTATTCTGATATGGAGGTTTTGTCAGCATGGATGCTTTCGTGAACTCCTTCCCTACAGACCAAAGGCGGGCGGCGCCTTGAACCCGGTTAGCCAAGAAGCAAACCAAGACAGCCGTCGGACGCTCAGGCCAAAGTTTCTGGGCCCGCAGCACAAGTTTCCATATAATCTAGGAGGAGCATTCCCATCAACCAGGACCCCAGAAAAAATAAAAAATAAAAAGAAGAATGGAATCGCCATTAGGTACTCTCCTACAAGGAGACCCGGACCGCCGCCGCTCTGCCCCAACGTTCTGGCTCATTGAAGAACAAGGAGAGCCGGAGTGGAATTGGGGATCCCACGGAGAATGTCCGGGACCGCTCTCGTAAATTTCTTCCGAACAGACCGAATGCAGATCTGTAGTCGGGAATCCGGGAAACTTGAACAGTCAAGTGTAAGCGATAGGCCACTAGGCACTGGGGGTGCGTGGAGTACAATAGGCCAAGCGAATGGCCGCGGTACATTTGGACCCAATATCTCACCACAAAAAAAAATTACCCATGAAGTGAATTAACAGACCTTCTTCGAGGATCAAAAGTAAAACTTAACTAGAAAAATCCACAACATGAGCAGACAATCTGTATCCATTTATACTGTTCTGGAACACTTTTTGAAAATGTTTGAATAGCACTTTTAACTCCTATTCAAACATTTCTTAAAAGAGGCAAATGAATGAAATGAACAGAACAAAATTCCGAAGTGTTTTTTTTATGTGAAAGAGTAGAGTCTCGGGGAAGCCCCTTTATACTGTTCGGCAATCTATTTTATTCGTGTAGAGTGCAATGTCGAACAGCAGCTCTAGTCGGGGAAGGAAGGAACTGCCACAACCTACCCGCGAGATATTTTTAGTCCACCTACTTCCAACAAGGACTGTTGCGACTTTGACATCGGGGCATCGAGAAACAACTCGCTGGAGTGTTATGCCTCCTGAAACGAGTTGAATTTCATCAACCAACCGATGACATGCGCTTTGGTGGAGCGGGGAAGGGCTAAGGAAGGCTATGGCAAGAGGAATCAGGAATGTAAAGAGGGAAGAAGAAAGAAGGAAAGTTATGTAGGTGGGAAAGTGGAAAAGGCGAAGGACCGTGGGGCTGGCCGGGAATCGAACCCGGGACCTCTGGGATAGTAGCCAGACGCCTTACCCCTAGGCTACCGAGGCCCCCTAGTGTTACAATGATTCAATGAAAAATGTCGAACTAGTTACTAAACTAAGAAATCTTGGTTGAATTATTAAATTTCAAAAAATTTCGTTTTGGGCTTTGTTGTAAACAATTTTCTGCCTCTTTCCACTGTCCCTCAGTTAGATCAAAAATGATGGGGCGCAATATGGCATTATGCACCGGGCGCAAAAAAACGAAGCACCGGCCCTGATGGCGTCGACCCACAGCGCCCGTTCTTTTTATAAACTTTATAAATTTTATCTCAATCACCTCTAACCCACTTGAAGACTTCGCTGATCACGGACTCCGGATTATTCCTGACTTGGATAATGTAAGACAAGTACGCGCCTTCGCGATTGTCAACTCACGCTAAATTTAATCAACTTGTTCTTGATTGCAACGCTGGAGTCATACCGAATTTAGCGCCTCCAAAAAGAAATTATGGCCTTTGTGCTGAGTCAAGCCGTGTTTGACGAAAGTGACGTTTCAGTCGCCTAACGAATTTCAGCACCTGGAGTGAAAATGCTAAGTTGAGTTTAAGCCTGTGTACTGAAAGTCGTGATTCGACTGAAACGTCACTTTCCGCAACTCAAACGACTTGTCGTGTCGCGACGACTCGACTTTCAGCACAGAGGCCCTTGTCTCTGCATCTGTCTTTTTTCGTAGCAGCACCGATCGTCTATCTATCTTATTGGACGATGTGAATCTAATGGCTAACCCATCCATGGATGGATGGCCAAAATGTTATGTCTTAAGAAAGGCCATTTCTATACTAGGGACCATGGTTCAGGGAGCATGGGTTGTCCCGTACGCCTCCCTTGTCCAAAAAAGGCGTGCTCACAAAACCGTGATCCCTCGTGTAGGAATGGCCTAGGGCAGACACATGCGCGGGATTCTTGAAACAGCAATAATTGTTAGTCAATATATTAACTGTTCGAGGAACCGAAAAACCTCATCTAAAACTTTCTGCAAATCAATTTCGACCTCACGATGTACATATATTGAGGGAACAGTTTAGCCGATCTTCTGAAATGGTCCATCTGAAAAACGCTTCGAGACGACGACGTAACGTAGAGAAGGAGTGTTCATTTGTCACGTCGCGATAGTGACAGGAAAAATAGCCAGAGTATTTGATGTACAGACGGAAATGCATCTACATCGTAAATGTCGAGTGCTTCAAGCGAATTTTTTACGTCCTTCCCAGCAATTTGCCATCGCCAAATTTGAGCTTCACTCATCCAGATGTTTTCAAAATTCATCGTCATGCAAAATTGAAGATTATGGTGCAAATAATTGCGCATACGTAACTCTTCTTTGAGTGTTTCCATTTTACTGGGGAAAGACAGGCAAGGCAAGGCCATTTTACTGAGTGAAGCTGCTGCGGAGGTATTGTTGCTAGGTTGGTTGGTGGTTGACTAATTATAGGCTCCAGGAACAATAAGAGACAAAGCAAACATGAAAGATAAAAACGACGCAAAATTTCGAAAGGAAAAGGTATATGGAAATTTTTTTAAGAGCTTTTATTAGATTCATTCCATTTTATTCAAATTTTTCAATTCATAGTTTAACGAATGTTTTTTGATCCAACCCCAAAACCCCCGCGACTGTACGGGCTTGCCTTAAGGGGTGTATATATTCAAAGACAAGATAATTGTGGTAAGGAAACATAACTTCAATTTCAAAACGATCGGTTGAACGGTTCTTAAGATATCTCGCTTCACCTAATTGAAATTTAATTTCCCATAGTTACATTAGATCATTTGTACAAACGCCATAAAATAAACCGTCATTCTGTGTGCGTCATCAGCTATTGGCGGGAACAATTTTAATATCAGGTGGCCGATGACCCAAAGACTGATCACACTGAGCTTTGTATAACTATGACCCATACGGTAAGTCATCGGAGTAAACAGGTAAGATTTTGCAAGAGTTACTGGTCTCGAAAACTATTTTACCGATTGACTTGAAATTTAGACATATTCTTTTAGGAAATTTAAAATTAATAATTTTATAAAGATTTCAAATGTATATAGCTTAATAACCTTTCGTCGGGCGCAGCTGGGCCGAGAGGGATTGCAGCAGAATGCCCTTTCCAATATTCTCCTGACGTGCGTATGAATCCCCATCCCAGTCTGCCGTCAACCTTCATCCGCCTCGCCCAGGCCCCCGGGCTCGTTTATTTTTTTAAGAGTTTACTTGGTTCGTCCAAGTTTAAAAACGCTTTTGTGTCAAATTAGCAAATTTGGGTTTTGGTTTTAGGAATGAAGATAAAACTCGCTCTTTTTCCCGTTGTTGGGATAATCTGCGTATCGACGTTGTCAGTTATTTCTCTCACGCTGTCCGACATTGCGATTGCACTCGACAGGGGTAGCCCCAATAAGGTAACTTGCCGGCTTAACCGGTTAATTATAGGACACCAATGCCTGCGTCTAAAGTCGGCCATATTATGTGAAAAGTGCGGTACACTGTTGTTGTGGCCATCTCAGCCCGGCTCAAGCTGAGCTGATTTTTCTCACTGCCAGTTTATAGGTGGCTAAGGGCATTCCCATCTGGGTTAAGTGGGATGTCCCTTTCACTTCGGTTCTTTGTCTAGCAAGCTCATCTGCCCTGCAGTTCCCCCTAATTCCCCTGTGCCCAGAAACCCAACACACAGTTATATCAAACTGAAATCTCAGGTCTATCTTTGGCATAAAAAGAGAGATGTTTTGGCCTTATAAGCTCTCTCTAGAAGATTCGACCTCCACGTTAGTTTCCAATCCAGTATGAGACCCAGAAATTTGACATTCTCCTTAAGTTGTAGTCTTTTATTACAGAGTCTTAGAGAGAAAGAAAATCGGGAAGTCTATGCTTCCTTGTAAAAAGCACTTCAGCCTTACCGTTAACCTAGCTTAGACCCTTTGTAGTAGCCCAGAGTGTCCAATGCTCCTTGCATTATATCTCTTAATGTTGATATGTACTTGCCGGTCACTGCCAGCACTATATCATCAGCATAGACCACTGTGGTGCATCCAATGTTGAAACTTCTGCGGTCACGGGGGGCACTGCGGCGTCTAGGTGTTGACGGATGCTCCAGATGCGCCTAGGTGTTGACGGATCGTCTAGTATATCTAAGAAAGCAGCCAAAATGGTCTCCTTGAATTCAAGGGATCTTTCAATGACCGCTACCAGGGAGTAAAGAGCAGCGTCTACCGATTTACCTTTCGTGTAGGCATGCTGCGAGGGAGAAACCTTTGGTTAATATTAATCTCCACCAGCCTTCCGAGGATCTACTATAGATCTAGCTGCGGTGTCCGAAAACCTTTCGAAGAATCTTCACCTAGCGGATGGAATAACTCTTTGTTCAATTAGTAGTCTAGTAACTCCGCCGTCGTTTGGTCCCAAGCCCAGGGTGTGAAAGGAGGAGGGCGGTCGACTTGCCGAATTGACCAGATTCGGGAAACCGAAGAAACTAGGCAAAAGAATCCGCATTCACCGCGGCACCGACAGCAGCGTATCCGTTGCGGGGACGTCCCACTCGGACCGCCAGCTAACGGATCAAAGAAGAAGAAAGAAGAAGAACTAATCTAGTACTGCAAGCGTGACAGCCTTTGCGGGCTGTTTAGCAGGATTCACTTGTTTCAGAAGGCATAACACTCCCATGAGGCTGTCTTCCGCTAATCCCGATGGTTGCATCTGTGGCTCAGCTGGCTGCTTAATGAAAAGAAGTCCCTACAGCATCCAAGAGTTCAGACGTAAGGTTCACTGCCTTCTCCAGACTACCCTTAAACTATCATATGCTTTTCTATTTTCGAGCTAAGCTTACTACTGGACATTGCACCATAACATGAACGACATGCCGGAGTTGTAGTATAAAGGGCACCGCCTAACCTTAGACTTTAAAAAATTTAACTATCTCATTCACGTAAAAAACTCGACTGTGGAATATTCTTCCGCAGACAGTATTTCCGCACTCGTAACATCCCCGAGTAGTATAGTTACGCGCAAAAATCAACCACAGCATACTTATATTTTCGAAAGCATACATAGAGCACAAAGGCGCTCGATGCTATTATGACACGCTCCTGCTACGGGTACAAAAATTGAAACACTGGCGTGCACGCTACAAAACGTCGTATATACGTCTCTGTTACAAATATGAATGTATTCGTAATAAACTATTCCAAGCGCCAGTGTCGTTTTACCAAGTGGTCCCCCAACTAAGTACTAACCACGTCCTATGCTGCTTTACCTGCGCAATCGAACGAGAGCCTGTTTACTAACAAAGTTAGTGGCACTCTTTACTATACTTTCATATCTTTCAAACGAAGCTTACTCCTCCGTTACAATATGACCTGGTCGACATTGCAGACTAGTAGTACAAAGAGTGATTCCCAAACGGGAGGCCTTCACAAAAAAAATTATTTTATCACAAAATATGCATGCACGCAGCTGTTTAAATATACTGAACTGTCGTTTTACGATATTTATAATGAGTCACGATTTTATCAAATAAAAATAATGAATATTGAGATTTGTTGTAATAAATGAAACATTCAACTCTTTGTAAGAACACTTGTACTACGCCCGCTTCATAAGGATAAAATTATTATAGGACAAGTTCTAATCAAAAACGACATGTCGAAATAATTAGCGATGTCGCAGAATAAAGCAAATACGAATCTAGTTTGTAGTTTAATTAGCAATTTTTGGGGATTTCCAGGATTGATATCTTTTTTTTTAATAAATGGGTACGGTGTACCTCTTTGTTCAGCTGGTAGTCTGGTACTGCCTGCGCCACAGCCTTTGTCGGTTGGTTAGCGGGATTCTCGGGCATAACATTCCGATGAGTCTGTCTCCTGCTAACCTCGACTATTGTGGCTCAGTTGGTTGCTTAAAAAAATGAAGTCATACAACATCCAAGAGTTCAAACGGATTCACTGCCTCCTCTTCATGTTATGCTAGATTAAGGGTGTAGCTTGGAGACCCTTAATCTAGCATATCTTTTTTCTATATTCGAGCTAAGCTTACTATTAGACATTGCATCATGACGCGAACGACCTGACGGACTGGTAGTATAAAGGGTTACATCTAAGTTTAGACTTTCCCATAAAATAAAAAATAGGCAATGAGCCAGGTCACACGATGCCATAAGTGTGTTGAGTAAAACCGACTTTCTTCGTAAATTTCCTCCGATCCCGTCCCTCTCTCATCAATAAAACCGGTTTTACTTGACATGAATATGGCAGCGTGTGAGGCGGCCCAATTAATGGCAATGTCTGCACGTCATTGGAGGAGTACGCTGAAGTGGTTTTTGCAAGTGGAGAGCAGCACGCACGTTGATTCCTTGGTATTGGGCGATGCGGGAAATGTCGTATAAGATGTCCGTTGCTTCGGACTGCGCTATCGTCGGCGAACATTAAGTCGGTTACGAAGTTGTTGTCGTATCGAACTGCGCTTCGTCCATCGAATGCTTCACGCATAATCGCGTCGATCACAACTTTGAAAAGAAGTGGCGTAGCGATGTCTCTTTGTCGGATATGTTTGAATCGAGAACTCCTTGGATAAGTCCCTTCGAATACGAACGCTGTTGGTTGAGCCATCGTATGGCTCTTGGAGAAGTTGGATGATTTTCAATGGCATGTGTTCGGTTTCCAAGGCTCTCCACAAGCTGTTCCAATCGATGCAATCGAAAGCGGATTTGAAACGATGAAAACGACGACGACAGTGTATTTGCCGTAACGATTTTGTTCTTCCATTATCTGATGGATAGCGAATTTTTGATCAATCCATCCTCGATCAAATCAAAATCCAGCTTGTTCTTTCCAGCTCGTTTGCTCTCGATGTTTCTATAGCCTCGATTGTACGATTTTCGTAACTACCGACGATCGAAAGGAGGCTAATACCGCGATAATTCTTGCATTCCCGACGCCCGTCTTCAAAATTGGCACAACGATTGTTCTCTTCCACGCGGGAAACGATCCGAATGTCATATGGGTGTTATGAGGACGTGGAATTGTGATCAGACATCACCTCCGGCTTTGATCATCTCGGCGGTTACTAGATCTATTCCCGCCTTTTTTTTTTAGCGATTTTACTGCCGTCTTCACCTCGATTATTGTCGGTTCGGTATAAAAAATAGAATACTCGGCCTTTTTATGAAGGTACACAATCTGCAGATCACAGCGATAGCTACGCCGCCGAACTCGGCGACCTAATTAATCGAATTTATATTTCGTGGCCGAAGCCTGTTGTTTTTGCTTGCAAGTTGGTTATTTCGGTGTGTATCTGTGTTTCAGCAATTCAGCAAATTTCGTATGGTCATTCGCCTTAGCATGTTTGCAGCATAATGTGTCTCCAGACTCACACCGTGAATTCCCGCGAACAAGCGCGAATGCGAGCGTGGATGGTTTTCGCGTCTAGTTTTCAACTGAATAAGGGGGCGTTCAAGTATTACGTAACGCAATTTTTGAAAATTATTGACCCTCTGCCTGTAACGCGCAGTAACGTTTTTCTGTATCCCCCCCCCCCCTAAAAGTTACTTAACACCAAAGTGACCACTTTTAACTAAAAGTGGCAATTATATGACGCAAAGTAACGGAAAGCCTGTTTACCCCCTCCCGCTCCTGTAACGCATCGTAACGTTTTACAACCCCCCTCCCCCACCAAAATTGCAGATCCCATCCAGTTGGCGGTCGGGGAATTATGTGGTGATACTTGGCTTCAAGGCGAAAACTTTCAGGCCACGGCCTGCCGTCGACCTCTGTGAGGAAGGGGGCCTTAAGATGCGGCTAAAACCTATACCATAATTTTTATGCGGACGCCAGAAACATAGTAGCCCCTCAATTGCTTAGCCGCCATCGGTCAGCCCAACCCCTGACTCGTCCAAGTAACTCTGACCCGTATGTCCGCTACAAGTGGAAAATCGAGTGGGATAGAGGAGGGGCAAGTACTTTAATGTTAAATATTCTGAAAAATCTCACGTGATATTAGGGGGGTCAAGCCAAATTTCACAACATCTCACCAAAGGAGAGGGGTGGTCGAAAAATCGCAAAAATCGCCTCACGTAATTTATGGACGACCCCTAATTAATTAATTGTCAATTTTTAATTGTCCAACAATTTAATTTTGCACAACACTGGCAAATATTAACGGGTGGGTTGACTATATAATAAATCATTTCAGAAAGTCGGTAAAGTAGTTTTCAATTCAAAATACTCTCTACGATGAGTAGATATACAAAATTTCTCACCGGAGAGTTTGTAAATCTCGGATAATCTAGGTTAATGTTTATGATAAACTTAAGAATAAGGATTATCCTTGTCCTTTTTCTATGGGACAATGCTGCTAAATTAAATCCAAACAAAATCAACATTATTATATTTTTCATGATTCATGCGCGAAATCTCAAAATTTGTAAAGACATTAAGAATTTATAAACAAATTAATTTCAATTTCCGCCCTCTAGACCCCAGAGATTCCGAGATTATTTTTTCGATATTTCTGAGTAACTTTTAAAGAAGTTAAGGTAGAAGACGTACCGTTGGCCTTTATTCATTCTTCGATAAATCATAAAATTGAAGTTCATGACATTTTCAATTCGATTTATGCTTTAAAAAAGTAGGAAGCACATAATATAAGGATTTCATTACCATCAACCAATATTCTACATTAACTGTATATTTCACCAAGCTCACAATTTTATTATGCCGACCTTAAAAAACTGCCATTGTGTTGCTTCTGGAAATGGTATACCGATGTTTATTAACATAATTAATTTTGAAAAATTATTCTACAATGGTACAACACGGCAGACGAAATATACGACGAGGAACACATATTTTTCGTTAATGCATCCAAAGTGTTGCTCCTCTCCATGATGAATCATTTGATTTGCTTAATCATTGTACGCAATAAAGCTGCTCTTTTGTGTCGCTAATTAAATTGCTGCCGTCCATGTTGACTGCTCCCTTGTGGGACAATTTAAAATACATACTTTGTTTTTCCTCCTCTGGAGAGGTTCAACCTCGGATAAACAGAAAATAGCGAAATGACAATTACATTTAAAATATAATTCTTAAATTAAAATAAAAAATAAAAATAACTTTTTGTGTTTTGCGATGAATTTTAAAATATTTTTGATTGTATCAAAAAATTTCACCAAGAACTCCAGGACGACACAAACTTTGACGAGCATAAATATAGCAAAAGTCTAAAAATAGTAAAAAATTAGTAAACAAAACCCAAATAAAAAATGTAAATTTAAACGTAAAAAAA
This sequence comes from Thereva unica, assembly GCA_949987705.1. Lineage (NCBI taxonomy): Eukaryota > Metazoa > Arthropoda > Insecta > Diptera > Therevidae > Thereva > Thereva unica. Next base: position 154,562,458 of record OX465283.1, read on the forward strand.
GTGAATTTAAAAATAAAATAAAAAACTAAAAAATCATAGTATGCAGTTCAATGACCGCCATTTTATAATGTGGTTGAGCGGTTACTGTCCCGCGCGCGCGTAGAACATCGAAATCAGAAGGAAAAAATTAAAAATTGTAATTAAATTTTATTTTTTTTTAATTTTTTTGTTGTCTTGGCCAATCAATACACGCTTGACGGCCACAATTTATCGTTTCTGGGGTGTTGATGCTCAGCAGACCAAAAACTTTTACATTTCTTCTTCAATAAGTGAATTTCAATTTTTTTCGTCCGATTTCATCACCGGGCGGACGCGCGCAGGTGTTTTTTTTTGCCTACCTACATTCATGACATTTTCATGGTTCAATAAAAAATTTGTATAGTTTTTCTTTTTCTGGTATTATTGGATTCATAATGTTGAATGAAATCTCAGATTTTTATGTTTTTTGCTCCATTTTTGTCAGATTTTCTTTGATATAATAATGATATGCATATTTTTTGATGATCACAAGCAAGTCCCAAGTTGTCCCAATCTGTCCCAAAAAATTATTTGTTACAGAAACTACGAGGGCGAGAAAAGTGTTGGGTTTCCGGTCGGTCTAGTCAATGGAGATGAATGAGCATTTATGATATAGTCATTGTTGAGTCATCGTTAATTTTATAATTATTTGTAAGATTGAACCTTTGGTTTTTAGGGAAATCTAGAGAATCTTGATTAATGACAATACGATCGGAAATACCTGATAAATTCAAGGCTGCAGAAGTGCAGAAGTCTTGATCGAACCTTATCGGCGCATTCGCTGGCAGAACATAACAATCGGCGGGCTAGTGCAGGTCCCAAGTACAATTGAAAAACAGGGATTTTTTTCTTTCTTCAAATTTTGAGTCTTTATGGTGAAATTCTTACATATTTATTCTTCAAAATATAGTCATCGCTACCGTCCACATTACACAGACTTTGTCGAACTTTTTTCCCTTCGAGATTTATCTATGAGACTACAGTTGAGCCGGACTTGCACGAGGCAGTACATTTTCCCCTTACACCAAGGTAAATTGTACTGAGGCCGCATTTTTTTGGAAATGTGTGGTTTAAAAATAATGCCCTATGAGCATGTATCTAGATAAATGAGGCGAGGTGATTTGATCTGCGCCGTGGTCAGGAGACATTTTTTGCATTTTTTGAAGGAGTGAAATTTTGGTACTGGAGAGACATTTCTTATTTCTTTCCCTGGCACTGTCTTCAAAAGTGATTCTTCTTTCTAAATCCATTTTGATTGGGTTAATGTTAAGAATTACAAACAATTATTTCATCGCGAGTTTTTTTTTCTGGTTTTTCAAAATTTATTCTTACTTAGTCTCGGCCGACGGCCGGTAGTAGTAGGACGGTGTCCCTATATACTCCCCTCCCAGCGTAGTGTTACCTGAAATGCACTGAGCGTATTGTTGTTGCGCTTCACCCTCTCGGTCATACCCAAAAGCCGGCTTAAGTCTGTCAAGAGCTGTCGACTTACTTGTGCCGTTTAGCTTAACGACGAAGTGTTTCCGTAATCTTTTAACACGATCTGTTCATAGGGAAGGTACTCCGCGCTCTCTAAATCCCAGTACCCACTTGTTGTAAATCGGCGTCTCGTGTAAATTGCAATGCTCCATTTCAAATTGTGCGAAAAGATGCAATACGAAGCCGATCTCTTATTTAGCGGTTTTTTTCGTCACATCAAAGTAATGATACTATACGCTTAAGGAGGAAGTTTAGACGGGCATGCGCGCATCCTGTGGCATATTCCTTCACTGTTTAGTGATCTTTCATAATAACGTGCGAAATATACTCGAACAATTTAGGTTGCTGTTTTTTTCGTATCAATCAACAATTGAAACTGTACAGGGGTACTACACTCTGATATGCAACAGGTGGGTATCGGGCTTAAGGCGTTCGGCACGTATACATCCTTCTGTACTCACTGTTGGGGTTGTGTTGCCGACAGACTTTTCATATGTGAGTTAGAAATTCTGAGTTCTCTATCGGGTTCTCCTCCGCTGGGATGGAAATTGAATTGGGGAGCCTCAGATCCTATCCATAGACAAGCTGTGCTGGTGAGTATTGTCAATCGGTTTTAATTGCCGAGGAAATACCCAATAAGAGAAAGGGCAAATCTTCACTCCAATGAGTAGTATTGTTCCTTGCCATTAAGGCCGCTTTTGATTGTGTTGACCCCTCGATCGCCTCACTGCCCCCTGCTTCTGACCCGGCCCCCTCCGCAACACGAGTGACTTCAACTAAACCACTTCACGTTGAACAGACTTCAGGGTCCGCTCCAGGCACAACGAAGTTTGGGCGTCTGACACCTGACCCAGTGTTGGGTGAGATCTCACCTTTCACACTTTATGTACTAGACTGGACAATTGCTCCAAAAACTAGTCCAAGGATGAACGATACCTTGCTCGAAGATACAATAAAACAATCAGCCAAATGAAGTGGCCGCGGTGCTTTCTGATCAAGACCTTACCAAAGGAAAGAAAGAAAGTCTGTTTGTTGTAAGAAATCGAATTTTTGTTGGGTATGATAGGTTTATCCAATTTATTCTATAGATATTCTGTAGAAACTTCACCAATCCATTAAAGTTACAGAAGCTGAAGATCCAGATGACCCTGAACGAAATGACGGAATTTTCGTCGATTGTGAAGAACCAGAGATAGCTGCTACAGCAGTAAATGATTTGAAATTTGATAAAGTCGTTTAATTCAATACTGGTACAGGCTTTATAGAATACCGATATTTCCTATCCCGTTTTATCAAATAAGTAACGATATATCCAATTCGTCTTCTTTTTTCACGGCTCTACAACCGGTATCTGGCCTCTTGCAACTGCTCTCTGCACCGGTCCCGATTTTGAGCCCATGACATCCAGTTTGGCATCCCTAAGCTCTGGGCGTCCTGGTCTACTCCATCCTTCCAGGAGAGGTTGGGTCTCCCTCGCTGTAGCGCTCTATAGATCTCACTGTAGATTACTTTCCGAGCAGGTTCATCACCGGAGCCTACTCAGCTTAATTTTCCGGAATCGTCCTTCCTCGCATAAGAGGCCAACAATTCTCCGACGGATTTTCCTCTCGAACACGGCTAAGAGGTTAGAGCAGTGGTCGGCAAGCTATGGCACGGTGACACGCGAGAATATCTGTGAACTGCACTGCTTTTCAATGTAGTTCAGGCTTGAATCTGCCACGCTAAACTGTTGGTCATCTGCAGTGGCCTGTCAGGCTGATGCCTCAAATCAGTCAGACTGAGTAATGTGTGGGCTTGATCGGGCCGTACCTTCAGTCCTGGTCTGAAAGCCACGGCCTGCCGGCGGCCTGTTTGTGAATTGGGGTCTTAAAGTTGCTTTGTGAACTTTTTCCTCTTTTTTGGTGGAGCGCTTAGTGTGCATTAGGTTAAATTATCTGTTTTGTGGCGCGCCAATGTATTTGGGTTGTCCACCGCTGGGTTTGAGAGCACCCATGTCTCGGATGAATATGTAAGACCATCGTCTTATATAGTTGCATTCTTCTTCTTCCTTGAACCGTTAGCTGGCGGTCCGAGCGGGACATTTCCGCAACGGACACACTGCTTTCGGTGCCACTTTAAAAAAATCAGGTTCTTGCCAAGTTTTTTCGGTTTCCCGATTCTGGTCGATCGGTAGGTCGACCACCCTCCTTCTTTCACACCCTGGACTAAGAACCGGACGATGGCGGAGTTACACAGTGGCAATATAGTCAGATGCTTGGATTTATGGTCAGATGCTTGAATTTGGAAAGTCTTGACCGACATAGTAGGGTTTGTTGGCTCTTAACAAACGGTCGGGGATTTCTGGTTCCATGCTACAGGCTGCTACTGTTGATCTAAGGTAGGTAAATTATTTCACTACTTCTAACTCGTGTTCCTCTATCTTGATTGTGGGACTAATGTCAACCTACATAGTCGCGTCAGCTTATTGGTGATGCCGAGTTCTCTCATTGCTTTGTAGAGTTCTACTCTGGATATGTTGTTACATGCCATACAGGCCGCCGGCAGGCCGTTGGCCGGAAGGTGTGGCTTTGGCTTTGAGGCCAAGTATCCCCTCACCGGCCGCCAACTGAATGGCGCCTGCAGTCGAGGAAAACTAACAAAAATGTTTATGTCTGTGGGTATTTATCGTAAGTCCGGGCCGGGCGGACTTCTATTCCAGGTAATGGAGATTTTTTCACTTCAATTAACGATCTGCCACTCTAAACTGTCGTCCACCTGTGTGTATGAAGGGCATCATGGGGTAGACTGCAGGTACTGTCTGTCAGGCTGATGCCTCTCTCAGTCGAACTGAGTAATGTGTGGCCTTGATCGGGCCATACCTGCCGAACTGGTCCGAAGGCCACGGCCTTCTGGCGGCCAGTTTGTGAATTGGGGCTTTAAAGTTGCTTTGAGAAAAGTTTTTACAATCTTCATATATGTACAATGTTTTTTGTGGCACTTTTGCAATTATTCTTTGTTATTTTAAAATCGCCAAGATCATTCCTAACTTCATGCCACAAAATCTTGGAATTCATCACTATACTGAAAAATAGTAATTATCTACAATTTCTGTAGAAGATTAAGTCTTATTAACACCGGAATTTCGTCATATATTCAACAAAAATTTTTCTGCTAGAATAACTACTGTGGTTCGCGCTTCTCTCTATGTAACATTGCGCTGGCAAAAGCACGTCAATGACTTATAGTAGTTCAGCGCCGCGTTTTCCAATGGGTAACAACGCTAAGTAGTGAACTCAGTCCATCCCTCCACCACATATTAATCCAACCTGCAATAAATTCTTGTTCCACCATAAACGCAGGCACTTGAATTTTTAGCCCCCAGAACAAACGTCCTAAAACACACAAAGCCGAGAATTTATTATTTATAAAAAATGTGAAAATATTATTTCAAAATTGCATGATGGAAAACAGAAAGAGAAGGAAAGACTTCAAAGTCATATAATAATCAGAATTTCATAAATTTTACGTAACCCTGCACATGCCTCAATTTCCATTAAAGCAGGAATTAATGAACCCAATTAATTTTATAAAGTCTGCCGCCGCGGCCGCCGCCTTTGCAGCGTTTCCTTACCTGCCCCTTACCTGTGTGAGAGATAATTTCTAGTCTATTTAAAATGAATTTAATGACTTCAAATTAATTGTAATTGGGAAAAGGTGTGCTCTCGTAGGTACCCAAATCATGCACACCCCTTCTTTGTCGGTGTGGTTGGGGGTGGGAGAGGGTAGGGGTATAAAAAAATTAAAATTACAAATTTTACTTTCTACCGCATCACAACAAAAGGGAAAACTTTTTTTTTTGATAAATTTTTTTTTCGTTTTTTATTTTGGCGAGCAGAAAAAAATTGGTAATCGCCAAAGACGACGACGACGACGTGCATAAAAGAGAGCGCCCTGTGTTTAGTGGTGGCCACAGGCGTGTATGGGGAGACCGAAAATAAACCGAGGGTAAAAGCAGCCCCCGATGGGTTTTGAAAATCCTTTCAAATACTTAGGGTATTATGTCATGGCCATGACCTCGGGTGTCCCCGCAACCTTAATTCAAGAGTGGGCCTTTCTCGTGTGCAGTCCGTTGTCCTACCCCTCGATCTGCCTCGGCATGGGGCACAGAGCGCCCCTATATAGTAGTTTTGCGCCCCTACCCTTAGCCAGCCAGTAATGTTGTTCGACATTGAACGCGCTGTTCCAACAGCTCTGCAGAGTTTACTCTATGTTTATGTTCCCCAATGAAAGAGCCTAGATAACAGCTAGAAGTGGGCTCTGTACGAACACCACTCATCGTCCCGCTCTCCTCTAGCTGTAGATAATGTTTCGTCATATATATAATATCAGAAATCAGAAGTGAGCATTACTAACGAGGCTTTGTCACACGTATCTCTCCGGTCGTAGCTAATCTATCGGAATTTATCGCGTTTGACGCGACCGTTTCACATGGGAAAATCGCGATCTGAACACCTAAAGGTCTGATTACATTACGCGATATATTGCGGCCCTCTGGCCCGTTGTATTCCTTGTCGTCGTCGTTGTCGTCGCCGCAGCACCCCAGAACACAGGAGCACTATATGAAGTAGACCAACCAGTAGGAAGTTGGGAAAATCGATATCAGCAGGTCGTTCTCGGTGACGACTATGACGACGACGACGACGGAAAAGCGCTTAATGCTGGTGCTACTGCTGCTGTTGCTTGGCTTACAAACAACCAAAGGAATCTCTCTCTCTATGTAGAGAAAACGCTATAGAGTGACGTTGACACTGTTTTCTATCGATTTAGATTTTCAATGGAAATGCGGTTGATACTTGGTGGGTATATTATTGAATTGAAATCCAAATGATATCAATTCGTGTGAGTTTTGATGTGCCACCACCAACCACCGCCACAGCACACACACTCCTCCTCCTTAAGCATTGCGCTTTTCAAAATAGGGGCAACCTCACCTGGGGATTCTATATGGCATTCATCGTCATTTAATAAGTGTTACTCGGTGTATGGTTTCCACACTCTTGAACGGGGACGGGAAGGAGGATGAGAGGCGAAGGGCTCTCCTATAAGAGGGATTTGTGCATTATATCAGGTCATGGTCACGTTTTCTGATACTTAATTGAATCCCCCATGCGAAATTTGAACACCAGAAAAATATATGCCATTTTTTATTTTTATTATATTTGCAATAAAAGCAAAAAAACATAAATTGTGTGCGTTGAAAATAGTATTTTTTATTAAAATTCTGATATGAATTCAACTTTGTTTGTTATGAACTGAACATTTCCAAAAACCTAGAGAACAAATCAAACTTGAGTTGGAAATGGTGATAATTTGCGGTCGGGTATTTTGTGTGCACAGTAGGTGGCTTTTAAATGTGACAATCAAAGATAAAAAGAAAGACTTTCCTTTGTAGATTCAAGTGGTTCGTTGGTAGCTTTTTTTTTTTTGTGAAACATCGGTAAATAGATAAAAATTTTAATGAATTTCATTCGGGAAGTTGATTAGAATTGTTGTGTTTTGGAGGGTATTACCCTATAAAAATATGTGTGTTATTTTAATGTAAGTGGTTCAGTAATTTATGCCAGAATTTTCAATAGAAATGGTGTATTTAGTCACTGTTATCATTTTTTTTTTCTAATTTATTATTAGTTTCTTGTAAGAATATTTGATTTCCCCTTAAAAATTAAAATCTGATCTGAGAACTGGTATTGAGACGACCTTCCAAAAATAGTATTATTCTGAAATGTCTGTTCCGGACATATACACCACGCTGTTCAAAAATTCCGTGATATACACCGACTTCGTTTGAGAACTTTGTTAGATTTTTCGTAAAAAGTAATGCTTTTAGCAGTTCCTGTCGTTATTCATACCATTCGGCCTATACGAACTTACATGTATACTATTCAATCTACTAAACGCAGTCCATACATTTCAGATGTTCATTAACGAAGGTATGGAGGTCCATTTGGATGATATACTCATCGACAGTAGGTCCAAAAATGAGCACCTGACTCAGATAGCATTTTTTTCAAAAGCCTCGAAATTTTTGGCTGTCAAGCTTCAAAAGTGCGCAGTTCGTGCGTCAAAGATAGATTACCCTAGCCATTGTACCTCAAAGAATGGAATCCTTCTGTCCACAGTTCGAGTATCTAAAGGCTATTGTCGACTGACGTGTGACTACTGTGAAACAATCACAGAAGCTCCTAGGGATGGTAAACTTCTACCACAATTTCATCCCTAATTTGGCTATAGAGAAACTCTTCTGCTGGCGCGCAGAATGTCAAACGGCATATGATCTTCGGTAGAAGTAGTAGAGCTATGGGCTCTCTGGAACAGTGACGTTATCGGTTGTTGACTTGGATGTGGAAGTGGTGTTGGGTGTTAGTTTAACTTCGCTGCGTTTTGAATGAGCTTGAGGAATTTGGTTGGACTTCCATGTGCCTCGGATAAGTTTTCATGCAGGATGAACTTTTGAACTTTGCTGCGTCTTGGATGAGCTTGGGTTGAACTTAGAGGTAACTCGGATTAGCTTTTGAGATGGGGAATCGTTTCTGTAGCTCAACTTCGCTGTGCTTTGGGCGGAATTTTGCCGATCCGGGTTGGATGAGTTTTAGTTTTCGCCGCCGTTAAGCTTATGCAATATATTTAAGTTACCTTCTCTACTTGGCGCTAAGCATCTCAATCTATCAACTAACTCGGGTCGTATAAGTTTGAATTTGCATCATCTTGAATATTTACTTGAGGATGTTTAAGCGATATTGACGAAAATTTTCAATATGTTTATTTCAGGTTCAGCCATCGTGGCTCGTTTTGTGTACACCAACACCGATGCACCAACATTGGCGTCACAACAACATCGGTTTACCGGGACTTCGTGGCCTATACCGTGGAAGAACTAGTACTCTCCCTCCAGACAAAGGCCAAAAGATCCCCTTGTCAGGCCAGGCAGCTGGATTTTATCTCTCAATTTACACCGAACATCAGACATACATATGTACACCAAACAAAACGTCGTTGTGTACTACTTGTACCTTTCTCTAGTGACTCACAACGTTGAATCGATTACTAATCACATCAATCCCTTTCACACTTGAAAAAGTTTGAGAAACTAGCACAGTCATTCTACACCAACTTCTTTACACAAGATTGCTGCCTTCGTCCCAACCTGGTATTCTGGCCACACGATAAGCGACTGTTATGAAATATACTTCTGACTCGCGATCTACTGGAATGAGTGGTCTCGATCGTGCATTGGCAAAAGTTTCGAGACGTTCCAAGCCGCCTTATGAAACTTTCAAACTACCAATAAATTCAACCATATCCATATGGAGGTAGTGAGACCTCTTCCACCATTTCGATGATATATACTTCCAACTATCGTAGACCGTTCCACAAGATGGCCAGAAGCATCCTCAGTTGGAGATATAACAGCTGCAAAAATGGCACTCATCCTTTGAGTCATTTTCAGTTTTAATTTCCTTTTACCTTTTTCTTATACATCCACCGACTTCACCATATGGTTCAGGGTTCCCATTGAAGAGCATGATGCTAGCCTTCTCTCAGCCCCCGCTTCTTTGAACTCGGTATATTTCGACTATAAGAACATGTTTCGTCTCTTTTTCTATATTCAGGCAACTCGGACAGCAGCACGACGAATCGTTGTATTTGAAACGAAGAAGACAAATGAAAGACGATGACCAAAATTCTCTATGCCTACTCAGTAACTGCGTGAAGGCGTAACTCAACTTCCTGCGTTCCCTTGTAATTCATTTTTTTACGTTCTGAATAAGTCTATAGATTGATCGGCCATTGTCTGCTTTGTGTTCAGTAACACCTGCTAGGCGTTGCTTGCTCGGCACGGCTTGATCACCCTCCGTACTTCGTTTGCGTATATTTCGATCTCAGTAGCCTTCCTACTACCACAGCTCGATTTTTTCTGATGGAGACCGCTTGTGAGAGTAGTATCGTCAGCACATCATGAGAGATGACGTTCCATTTATTGCATCAATTACATCACTTGCCAATGACTACATATATTGACGATTTGGTTGTCGACTTAGCCTTTCTGAAACACAGTTGCTTTTTCAAATCCTCTTTATTTCTTTTCTGTTGTCGATTGTTTAAGAAAGGCCTACTTAGTAATAACAATATGAAAAGTAAGGTTGCAAGGTAAGTGACGAGCTAACAGAAGACAACGGCCGAGGTAAGGTCTGTGATTTATAGTCAAGATTGACAATTTGAAGTGTTCTGTTTCAATCACGTTCACGTACGTAGTAGAACTAACCCAGTGGCAAATTTAGCGCTGAAACTTCAATGGTCCGTACTATATTTTCTCAGCGGCAGAAATGCGGAATGCTATCAAGGGGAGTCGTTGCCAATATTGGAGCATTCAGAAATTGTAAAGGACGAAGAAAACGGACAATTATGTTGGTGACAGTAAAGAGCGCCATTAGTAAGTTCAATGGAATAGTGCTCATTCGATTATAAAGGTCAAGCAGCATTGGAAGTGATTGGTACTTAGTTGGAGGCCGTTTAATATAACTGCTCTACAGTACACAGCCAAAAGAGTCTAAGTGCAAAATATGTGTTTCGAGAAAATCGCCTTCAAAGATTTTTTTAGATACAGAATTGTGCACAAAACCACTTTTGTCGGTCCGATAACTCAGCAACCACAGCTCAGTTTGAGACAAGAATTACAACAATGATTAAGAATAAAATACTGAATATAAAAATGCAATAAACTCAAAAACGTCAAAAATGCACTTAAGCACTTCTGGCTGTGTACTGTAGTGCTGCCGACAGTCTGTAAATTGGTACACAGCTTCGTTGGGACTTCTTAAGAAAACAATTTCGTAATAAAAAAAACATGGCCGCCGGGGTTTTCTCGTGCTTTCCTTGTATCTCGGTCTCTATAGGACGTAGTGTGAGGACCCAAAATGCCGACAATGAAATTCTCTAAAACTTTAGTAGATGTTGACCCTTATCCAAGTTATTCAAGGTTAAAGCTTCCAAAAAACACGTTTTGGCCAAAAAACCTGGAGCGCAACTGTTTCCTCCCTATGTCCTTGAGGGATTAAAGGGGAATAAGTCATGAGGAGGAGGCTATTTGGGCGCGACGACTTAGTTTGGAGTCCTGTGCACTAAGCAGCATTTTTGCGACGATTGTATTGATTTTTGAGGCTTATCAAATGCTTTTTGTAGTTGGCCCTTCTATCGAACATAGCTCACAGCTACCTACGCACAAGAGTATGGATTGACGATCTCCGCACCTACTTGCATTCTTATGCTCCCGCCTCTCTAGGCTTGTTGAATAGCACTCTCTCTGTTTTGTGCTTCTTGCTTCGTTGACGTATAACTCGATTTCATCAGTTTTCTTACTACCCCTTTGTATTGTCGACTGTTTACTCAAGAGTTGAATTCAATTTTAATTAGCAGGCGTAAATTCGAACCCCAAACCTCTCGGATGGCAGTCTTAACCCCTTAACCCCTTCGTTTTCGATCCGTGATGCTGAATTCTCAACAAAAATCTGGTTTAGCAAAGTTCTTTTTTATTTCGTCTCATTATTTTTTCATGCAGATTATTATGTTTGTACGTAAGACGCCTATGAACTCAGCAATTTCACGCATTTTTATGGGGCGATCTTCCATAATGGATTTTTTCAATATCACTTCTACGCTAGACCTCCCCGCGATTCATCTTTTGTTGGTGCTCGATCACCGATCACGTTTGAATAGATTAATCCCAAAAGTACACAGTCTTGAACGCTGGTGCAGATTTCATATGATCTTTCTCTCATCTCGACTGTAATCTAACAGCTTTTCACTCCTTTAAATAAGAATGTTTAACCATTGAAATTTGATATTTCTCCATTGTTTTTTTGTAGCAATTGTTGACAAGATCACTTCAAGGGTCCAACTAAGTATTACTTGGTATAGGTCAGTCTGGAGAATGTTAGTCTCCAGACTAACATATACCAAATGATACTTAGTTGGACTCATAAAGTAATCTTGCATTCTCATGATCATATTTTTCAGTGGTGTCATCTTACAGAAATTTATCGTACTTGTTGCTCCATCCCTGTACTTCCCAACCCAAGAATTCCTTAATTAGATTTAAATTGCTCAAAAAACTTCATTTTCAAAACTATTTTTGTAGTCGAGTAGTTCGGCAGTACATAGTAGGTTAATTACATCAAAATTTCTGGGATTCTACCCAAAACACATATTATCTGTAATCTGAACCGCATGTGCACATGTGTCGTGCTCCATTTTCTGTGTAGTTTCTGATTTTGTTTCATGTGTTTTCAACATCAATTTATTTTCCAGCAACTTTTTCTGGTCATATATCACCAATCGGAATTACATCCGAGACATGCCAATGCGACAAATAGAGTCCACACCCAGCTCTATCTTAATTAGCGACACAAAAGTTGCTGATCTTGAAAATAAGTGAGTTTTTTTTTTGTTCAAAATCAAAATCGTTACTTACAGCATTTCACCTGTGGGAATTATTAACATTTAATTTGTTTAGTACAGGTATATTAAAATCGATTTAATGAAGGCGGAAAATTGCTGTTGATTTTCTTAATCGGCCGAATCTTAATCCTTGTATGTGTGTGTCTGTAATCTACGATGGATGTAGAATTATCCGCGGACTTCTTTACGGAGGCGGTTACTGCTGCTTTCAACAATAACTGCCCCGTTCTGATGAGGACGCGTAACAGGAAAACTCCATGGTGGAATAACGAGCTCCAAGTTGAGATCCGCTACTAGGAAATTATTCAACGCTGCTAAGAAGAGCGGAAACTGGGAGAGTTATAAAAGCTTGCTAACCAACTATAACAGGGCGATCAGACGAGCAAAAGGAAATAGCTGGAGGAATTTTTGCAAGAGTGTCGAAGACGTTCGAGACTCAGCACAAGTCTACAAAGCTTTATTGAAGGGCTTTTCGGGAGATCTTGGATCTATCAGGAGAACCAATGGCTCTTTCACACAATCTAGGGAACAAACCTTGATAATATTGCTCCAGGCACATTTCCCAGGCATAACCATTTACTCAAATGGGAACACAACTTTCTAAAGTGTCCAAAGCTGTCTGGACAGAAGCAAACACCGTGTTTAACCGCGAAGCTATTAGGGAGGCAATTAAATCGTTTAAACCATACAAGTCCCCTGGAGCAGACGGAATCTATCCCATTCTGCTACAGGAGGGCTGCGACCTAGTCACTCCCTTATTATGCAAAATATCCAGGGCTTCCTTCGCACATGGTTTCATCCCATCTGTCTGGAGGAACGTCAACATAACATTTATACCTAAGGCTGCTCGCACACTGCATCAGAATTTGTACGATTTTGTGCGAATTCTGATGAAATTGTATGCTATTTCATCGGAATTCGCACAAATTCGTACAAATTCTGATCCAGTGTGCGAGCAGCCTAAGTCAGTGCGTTCGGATTACACCTCGACTAAATCTTTCAGGCCGATAAGTCTCTCGTCTTTTGCCTTGAAGACAATGGAGAAAATTGTTGACCGGGCGATAAGGGAAACTTATCTTTAACGACAACCACTAAGCTCCTATCAGCATGCGTACCAGGCGGGCAAGTCCACTGCGACAGTACTGCACAATCTGGTGCTCAGGCTGGAATACGCACCTCTAAACAAAGGAGTTGCTTTGACGGCCTTCCTCGATATCGAGGGAGCCTTCGACAATACATCCTTCGATACTATAGCTAGGGCTCTCTAAGTAGACGCGGTCTAAGTAGCATTTTCTGCAACTGGATTGACTCTATGCTGAGAACTCGCAAACTAATGGTCTCTCATGTTGAGAAGTCTCTGGAGGGCACTATAACAAAAGGTTGCCGCAGGGAGGAGTGTTATCTCCTCTTCTCTGGTGCCTTGTTGTAGATGAACTCCTAGAGCTGCTCAACGGTCGGAACATTTTCGCTCAAGGTTACGCTGGCGATGTCGTCATAGTAGTTACAGGTGAAACTGAAGGAGCCATGTCAAAGCGCCTACAGCAGGCACTAGATTTGGTCTCTAGCTGGTGCGACAGCGTAGGTCTAAAAGTCAATCCTTACAAAACGATTCTGGTTCCTTTCACCAGGAAAGGATCACTACCGGGAATTTGGGAACTTACATTCGCAGGCAGAACTTTTCACAACAAGTCAAATATTTAGGAGTGACGAGTGGGATGAGTAGAACGCGCAGATCCCTGTGGGCTTGCGGCAGAGCTTGTGGTTCCACCTGGGGTTTGCAGCCAAAAACCATGTATTGCATATACACCACCATCATTAGGCCCATGGTAACTTATGGAGCTTTAGTTTGGTGGCACAGAACGAAGCTTAAGGGTTCCATAACCAATTTAGACAAAATTCAAAGAATGGCCTGCCTCTCCATCACTGGGGCCATCCGCACTTCCCCGACAGCAGCGCTGGAGACTCTCCCCAATTCAGTACCCCTTCACCTTGCGGTAGAGAAGTCCGCCATAAACACGGCGCTGCGGCTGAAAGCGAATGGTCACTTGGGTGCTGGTCTTGGGCGAGGACATTCTATAATAATCAACATCATAGAAGAGATTCCGGAAGCGGAGATGCTGTCGGACAGCATGCCCTTTAAAATTTCAAAATTTGAGCAATCTTCTGTGCACATGTAGGATAGGCTAACCTGGACTTTTCCTAAAGTATTGCCGGGCGGACTTATGGCTCTATAACGGAGACAGGTGTAGGCGCCGGAATCTGGAGTGAAAGCCCCACATTTAGCCGGGCGATAAACCTAGGCACTCTAGCAACTGTCTTTCAAGCAGGGGTGTACACTATTCTGGCATGCACTCATGAGAACTTAAGAAGGGCCTACCTAAACGGATTTTTATCTTCTCTGATAGCCAAGCGGCAATTAGAGCGATAAGGTCCCGTAGGCCCAAGTCGAAATTAGTTTGGGACTGCCAAAGTGCTTTCATGAGTTGGGTGTTCTCAATCAAATTACCCTTGTCTGGGTCCCGGGTCACCGGGGCTGCAAAGGCAACGAAAGTGCGAATGCCTTGGCTAAACAGGGCTCTGATATTGCATTCATTGGTCCAGAGCCGGTTATTGGGGCACCTTCCAGCTTGCTGTAAAGGGCCGTGGCCGATCGGACTTTGATGAAACATACTGAACGCTGGAGGTCCGCGCCTGGACTGACCAACTCTAAGCGGTTCCTTCCTGTGCCGTCCCCTAAGACGGCCAAGGAATTGTTATGGCGCTGCAGAAGTGATGTCAGGACACTTGTTGGCTTGATTACCGGACACTGTGCACTAAATTACCACTTATGGAGAATAGGAAGGGCGGAGGACCCTACATATAGGCTTTGTCTGGAAGAGGATGAGTCTGCCCTCCACATTCTCTGTGAGTGTCCCGCAATAGCGAGAAGCAGGATCTCTTTGTTCGAGGAGTCCAGGCAGACTGCTGAACTTGTTCAAGCGGTCTGGCCTACAAATATGGAGCAAAATATGAAATCTGTGGTGGAACGAAGACAATTCGGAAAAGTGCATTAAATTAAAATTTTGAATATGAATATGGTTAAGGTCATTCACATACAGGCGGCCGCCAGACCGTGTCCTGAAGGTTATTCGCCTTGAGGCCAAGTATAATCACACACTCAAAGGCTGCTAACTGGATTGGGCCTGTAGTCTAGGAAAATTGACAAAAAACTTTATGTCTGTGGGTATTTACCGACAGTCCGGGCCTGAAGATCTGAAAATTTCGTTGATGCTATGAACATTTTAGTACTTGAATTAACAACCTGCTACGCTAACCTGTTGTCTTCGCCTGTGTATGTCGGGAATCATGAGGCAAATCACGGCCTGTCAGACAGATGCATCCTTATCGCTCAGTCAGAGTGAGTAAATGTATGGCCTTCATCAGGCCGGGCCTGCCGACCTGGTCTGATTGAGTGTTTTTTGTTCAAAATCAAAAATTACTTCGTTACTTACAGCATTTCACCTGTGGGAATAATTAACATTTAATTTGTTCAGCACAGGTATATTGAAATCGACTTAATGAAGGTGGAAAATTGCTGTTGATTTTCTTTATCGGCCAAATCTCTCCTTGTGTGTGTGTCTGTTTTGTGTTTTTAAACTGCCTAATTAATCCCAAGTTAGATCTCGACAGTGTCAGTTAAAGGCGCCCTAGAAGGCGAAGAGTCAATCAATAACAACAAGACTCATGTTTTAGTGTTTACTGTCTGCTAATCAAGGTGAGATCTACAAATAGAAACTAAACGCACCTCACCTGAGCACAATTCAATAATTTCCGCCGTTTTATTATGGCAGAACGCGGAGCGCTATAATTTGCGAAATTTCTTCAGCGCTTTGGCCACGGCCTCCCACGTAAATCAGCCGCTCTAGAGTGTGTGTTTCCATATTAATCTCTTGACCAGATCCCCATTCCCGGGCGTATTATTGACCACACGGCAAACGGGCAAACAAGCCGCGGTAAATGAGATCGATGAACTTACCTTTCACCTTTACCTTTACAGGAACGATAAAAAAAATAGGCGAACACACAAATTCTCTCTGCCTTTAAAAGAGTTTTAATAATAATTTTCTGCGGGCGTCGTAGGTACCTGAGGTAACACAGAAAGGTGTGCGCTGTGTGCTGTGCCTATGGTGTAATATACAGGGCCACACAGGTACGAGCCCATAACTACTATTATTCGTTTTTTTTTTCTCTCTCAATTGTGCCTTTGCATGCTATTCTCGGATCGTCCATTGTTTTTCTGCCAGCACTATTTTACCGCCGTCGACCACCACCGAGAGCAGCTTCTAATTGAAGACAAGGCTCTTGCGCGAATTGTTGTGCAACATTAGAACGACTTCCTATTGATTAGAGGTGTGTGTTTGGGCTATGGTCTGCACTCTCCTATTGTTTACCTGTCCTCTTGTACCTGCAGCTCGCCAAGAGTGCATTTGTGTACATAATTCCTTGACGTCGAACTCTTGATTTCAAAACAGCTGCTGTTGAGGGCCGCCTCAGGTACGTGTGGGTATCATGGGGAGATTCGGTAGTTATCACATTTCGTGATGGCATCCAATTTCATACATATTTGCCAGGTGGAAGAGAAAGAAGACTCCGCGGCGGCGGTCCGTGTCTTTCGAAATGCCATATCGACAAAACTGACCTTTGTGAGAACGGGAGAAAATTATTTTTTATTTCTTTTTTTTGGTTCTCGCGGCTCTCACCAGGAGGCCGCGGAGCACGAAGGGGGTTCTTCTAAGTAACGGTGGATTATTTTTTATGGGAGTTTTTTTTAAATAGTATCATTGCCCCCAGGGTAAGTGGGATTTCGCATGTTATGTGCTGCTATTCCCTGTGCTCCGTGGAGGGTGAACTGTGAAGAGTTTTGCAGGACTTGCCTCGCGGAATTTACATGATGTAAGCAAAAAGAATATAGGGGGTATTTTTCCTTGTTTTTTTGGTTGCATTTGGTGGTCGACCTCAATTGCAGCTGATTCCAGTGCAGCTTGTATTGTAAAGCAGCTGCACATATTCCTGGCAGTGAAAGTTTAAAATATTCGATTAAGAACAATTATTTAAATGGAAACTGTCCGATACCATTTCCGTCAATGGCAGAACTCTGTTTATAACGATTATTATTAGAGGTCGGTAAAGATGGAGGCAACGCAAGCTGCTCTTTTGGGGAACAACAGCCTTTTGATATACGGACGCTTCCGAACCCGATAATAGGGTAGGTTTTGGTGCAAAGTTTCTGTTGAACTTGGCACAATACCCACTGTCTTTTTAGATGAACTCGCCATCTAGGCGTGGGCCCAGACTTGTACCTATTAATAGAGCTCCAAATAGCTCTAATATCTTTATTTTCACGGACAATCCAGCTGCATTGTTGGACATTTTAATCCGACAGCGTGTCGTCAAACACAATGACAATGAAATTGCAAATGGCCTGGCTAGAGTAGGGGCAAATTCATTTATTGTTGCTGGTCCGGAGCCTTTCCGCATTTTATCCAGTTGCCTCGTAAGATTGGACATCAGGGGTCGGTCAGCTATTTGGTCATAGCTGAACAAAGGCTCAGGGCTAGGGATCCGGAATCAGTAAAGAGTACTCGATTAAATACTTATGAGTAGAATTGAAATAAAATTACTCAATGAGTACCTTTTACTCGTTTAAAAATACTCGATTCCTTGAGAATCGATGAGTACTAGTCGTTTTAAGAAGCGGTCCCCCAACTAAGTACTAACCAATTCCAATGCTGCTTGACTAACGCAATCAAAGCTTCGTTTGGGCTATTCCATTCGTGCTTGTAACTGGCTGCATTTAGAAAAGTTTATTAAGGCGTACCGTGCCTCTTTTATGCTTGAACGGGCGAGTCTTATTTTTACTCGGGCGTGCTGTATCTGTTTCATGCTAAGTGCGGGCGAGTCCTATTTTTATTCAGGATATTAGTAAAAGTACTCGGTCAAATAATCGAGTACTAATATGAGCAGAAGCGAAAGCCGAATACTCGTATGAGTAAATAATCGAGTATCGATTCCATATCCTACTATCATAGTATGCCAGGACTTTTTGGAGAACATTTCAACTATGCTAAGTACGCAGTAGTGTGCAAGTGATTCAAATTTGAGCTGAAAGCAGTAGGGGGTGTATTGAAGTTTTTTTTAGTATTTTGCATATCACCCTGAATTTTTGTAACCCCTATTTTCATGAATAAAGTATCGATGTACGCGGAATTCTCTCACCTGTAGAGTAAAAGTGAAGGTTCTACCCTACCAACTTCCAGAGTTATGCGTCATGAAATTTGAATTTTTTTTAACAAAAATATCTAAAAAAAAATGTTCCCTAATAGTTCCCAAACTCAATGAACAGCAGCATGGTTTCAGAAAGGGCCGTTCGACCCCTTCTAACCTGACGAACTTAATTTCATATCTGCTTTGTGGTATGGGTAACGGTCATCAAATTGATGCTGCCTGTACTGATTCCAGCAAGGCTTTTGATCGCGTCGATCACCACATCTTAATGACAAGACTCTTTTTAAAGTGTGCATTTCTGGTCCTATCCTATATTGGATTAAATCATCTCAACGGTAGAATACAGGTCGTCACATTTTAAGGGCTTCTATCGAGGTAACATCAGGCGTCCCTAAGGGTAGTCATTTAGGACCGCTTTTCTTGCTCTCAAGGGACCAACTCTTAATCAACCTTGATCGACCATTCACGAACATTTGCAACAGATTGGTAGTATACAGATCAGTGGTGCGATGTTTGATTGGTTCCTATAGTTAGGTCATCTAACTCCAATTACGAGTTAAGGATCCTACGTGGGAAAACTTTTGCAGTTATTACGCAATTGCAGGTAAACAAAACTTCCATTGAAAGTATTGCATAGATCATATTGCCCAGAGCTTTGGAATGCCACCAACCGCATAACATCGACTAGGAATGGGAACTGTTAGACGGAGTACCTAGTTGCAAGAAACTAGGTCCAGATTCCAATGATAAAACTAAATGTGCTCCAAAAAGAATTTTCTTAACTTGTTGAAATGAGTATTCGGGTAAACGCCAATACGTTTGATGTTTCAGAATTAAAAAGATTTGTATACCCACCACTTTTCGTGTTTTATCCTTATTTTATTACATTCCAGTATGGTTGAAAGATTTACTTCTTTGCTGGTAATTTTGTTGATAAATTTTTTTGGTAATGTAAATGTCGTGAAATGAAGAAGATGTAAGATGTATGAAGATTTAGAATTAACGACCAGCATCTTTAAAAGGGCGATTGCTGAAACATCAGTAAGAATATTTTACAAGTAAAGTTATCCCTGTACGAAATTTGTTAATACAGCTGCAGGTGTGTAATGTCGAATTAAACTTTTATAAAGAATAACAAAGTTTTGTAATTCTTTTTTTTTTACTAAATTTCTTGCAAACTCGACTCTTTAATATGTATAAATGCTGTAGGTTATGTAAAATCGTTGGTGTGTTATTAATATTACTGGAAACAGATTATGAAACGCCTTTTTAAGTACGACGTTATTTAAGGGTCACCCGTGTAGAATAATTTTATGAAAAATACAATTTTACATTTATACTAGGAATTACGTGGCGTTGTAGAAGTTGTACAGTAGTGCATTCTCTGTTCTTAATCATCTTTGGATTAAAATAAATCACCGTGGCCATGTAAAATTCTTCTGTTTTGTCTACAGAGGCTCTTTCCCATACCAATTTTTTACCCCAACCAACACAATTCCCAAAACAAATGCCTGGTACTATGAAGATGCCAAATGGTTGGGTCTTTTTCGCTTACTCAGTCATTGACTGGGATTTGTGTTTCCGTAGCGCCAATATGAATTCTGCTGCCAAATGAACGGGAATGCGTTTGTTCAGTCTTGATTCAACCACATCTATAAGGCATAATGAGTCCCGCTGAATGAAAGCCTCCAAAACGATGTACTGCCTCATCTCTAATAAAATTTGCATCCACCTTCCTTTTATCTCAGTATTCAATGAGAATCTAAAGGCTGTCCAAACTCTTAACGACATAGGGGTAACTTTAATTGACGATCTGTGGTGGAATGATCACCAAATAAATATCCCAATGATGTGAATTTATGGCGGCCGCATTTAGCTGTGATTATACTCCTTCACAGAAAGATCGAACGTTCCTGTAGACAGACGAGACATCTTCTAGTTTACTACAGACATCAGAAATGTGTCGGTTAAATAAAACGTTGTCAGAAACTACTTGTCGTGTTCACTGGTAATCGAAAACGTTGACTCGGTCACCTTCAACCTGTCTACACTAGCTCAGGCTCAACAAGATGACACCGAGTTGAATTCTCTACAAGAGCACCCGAGCAACGGCTCAGTGGCAAAACTAGTTCTCACACCAATACCATTTACCACCTGCCAGGTGTGGTGTGAGGCATTCCTAAGCCTTGTCTACAACTTCGTTGCGTAAACTAGCGTCTATCATCCAGGAATTCGTGCTACAAGATGAGCCGTTACGAAGAAATACGTGTGACCAACGATTAATAAAAGCTGTAATGAGTGATTTCGGTCAAGCCTTGCTTTCGATCAGACAATTGTTGATGATTGTCATGATTATAGCACGTTTTAATATTCTAGCCGTGGTTTTGTTGACTCTACTGTCTTGGCACGCTACAGTACCTACTGGTTGGTGACGGAACGATTTAGTGGGCGTTGTTTCATATCAAAAAATGAACATCAGTAGGTTTCTAATGCGACACTAAAACTCAAAAAGTAAACGGTAAATCGAGCACAGAATATTCGTTTTGACAAAATCTCGGTAAACAACATAGCGCGTATACGATCCGATAGGTTATACCCAAGAAAAATAGAAAAAAAGAGAATATCTTAGGATACCTTTGACACCTACGTAACAAAAAAATGAGAACGCGACGCCATGAAACAACTGTCTTCGCTCGCAGTGGTCGTGGTAGGATCGAAGATCTTCGCCACAAAAGTATGCACGCTCTCGCCACAGGCATGCACACTCCTGCCACAGGCACGAAAATCCGCATCAGCATAGACTATTATTGCCCAGTATGCTACTCTTTAATTACTTATTTTTTTCGTCCTATACCATTTTTGCTCCCTTTAGCATGCCTGTGACGAGAGCGTGCAAATCTGTGGCGGAAGAGTGCGTGCCTGTGGAGGGATTGTGCATGCTAGAAACGTGGGCGTTTTATTCCTGAGTAAAAATGAAGAAGTGGGGGACAAACGGCTAACAAAGACCTCGGAAAGTGGTGGCACCCGATTTGCCACCTCTGCCAAAACCCGAGAAAAGTCACTGCAGACAAACACCTAGCAGACCTGTTAGCAAGTCCTAATCCCACCTCCACGCGGTGCCCCCTTCGGAAGGAGCTAACGGGAGACGGGCGAATGGCGAACTCTCTGCGCCACAAAACAGAGTTTTAAGTCGGTTGGGCTGAGGGTTAGCAACCCGCTCCCATAAAAAACACCATTGCTACGAATCGGCAAACAATGCCTCGGAACCGGATGGACAACACGACGACGACCTTTGCTTTTCGAACAAGGACACGAATCGGATCATGGAATGTGAGAACACTGCTGGCTGAGGGACGGCTGGATGAAGTCCTCAACGAGATGAATCGATATAAAATCAAGATCATGGGACTTAGCGAGACCAGATGGCCCGATGCGGGGGAACATATCTGCCCAAATGGTGAGTCCTTTTTATATTCTGGGAGAAACGAAACTGAAAGCCGTAGGAGTGGCGTTGGTGTAATACTCACCAAAGAAGCCAGGTCCAGCCTCATTAGCTGGTCACCAGTTTCTGAAAGGATTATTACCGTGCGCCTGCGTACCAGACTAAGAAGTACTACGGTAGTCCAATGCTATGCTCCAACTGAGGACGCTGAAGATGACATCAAAGACGAGTTCTATTTGCGGCTGAATGAGGTTTTTCGCTCTATTCCAAGGGGAGACTTCATTGTATTAATGGGTGACTTAAACGCACAGATCGGCCGTGACAATACCGGCCTTGAACAAACAATTGGAAATCAAGGTCTAAGCCAAGTTACCAATAACAATGGTGAGCTTTTCGTTGACTTCTGTAGCTCCCACCAACTTATGGTAGGTGGAACTTACTTTTGTCACAAGAAGATACACAAAGAGACCTGGGTATCGCCCGATGGTAGGACGAGAAATCAGATAGATCATGTGGCCGTCAGCCGCAGATGGAGAACTATCCTTGAGGATGTCAGGAGTTTCAGGGGAGCAGACACTGGAAGCGACCACCATTTGGTTGTAGCAACTATTCGCCTTAAAATCGCCGCAATCAGAAACGTACAACGCGATGCTATAAACCGTAGACGATTCAACGTAGATCTTCTGCGGGAGAGCGTTAAAAAGCGGGAATTTGCTGGAAATCTACAACTAATACTAAACCAGCACAACGTTTCTGACGACACAAATATTGAAGAGCTGTGGAGTAGAACAAAGGGCGCAATATTGACGGCTGCGGAAACAAGCATCGGTTATGTCCAAAGAAACCAGCAACACTGGATCTCGGACACAACCTGGCAAAAAATAGAACGCAGGAGAGCCCTCAAAAATAAAGTAAACTCTACAAGCGACCCTGAAATACGTTATCAACTGGAACGGGAATACTCCCAATTACACCGGGAGGTAAAGAGAAGTGTCCGGCGTGATAAAAGGCAGCAGATAAATGAGCTCGCAGAAAAAGCGGAAAACGCGGCAAACACAGGCAACAGTAAGGTGCTGTACCAAATCACTAAACAGCTCTCGGGAAAGCACTCTACTAAAAAGCATGCCGTTAAGAGTGCGGATGGAAGGCTGCTGTGCAGCGACGAGGAGCAGCTCCAAAGATGGAGAGATTACTTCTTCGCCGCCCTGAATGGTTCATTTACACAGGAACCTCAGGAAACCAGCAACAATGCACAGCCAATTCGAATCACCACCCGGGCCCCATCCAAGACGGAAATAGTAACCGCAATTCATGCGATGGCCAATGGTAAAGCAGCTGGGAAAGATGGCATCCCGCCAGAATTGTTGAAAGCCGACTCAAGCCTCATAGCAGATGCGCTTCAGCCAATCCTACAAATAGCATGGAACACCTGTACCTTTCCGGAGGATTGGACGGAAGGTATCATAGTCAAAATACCAAAAAAGGGGGACCTAACAATATGCGACAACTGGAGAGGCATCTGTTTACTATCTACTGTGGGCAAAATTTTGTCCCATATATTACTATCTAGGATAAGTGAGGCAGTAGACCGAACGCTTAGGAGGCAGCAGGCCGGATTCAGGAAGGGCCGCTCATGTATTGATCATATCAACACCTTACGAATAATAGTGGAGCAGTCTACTGAATTCCGATCCCCCCTTTACCTTGCTTTCGTAGATTATGAGAAAGCGTTCGACTCGGTCAATAGGAGCTTTATATGGCAGGCACTACGGCGACGTGGACTGCCTGATAAAATAATAGAATTGATAAAAGCCCTATATAACAATTCCAAATGCAGAGTTCTCCATAATGGAAAATTATCCGACAGCTTCGAGGTGAGCTCAGGAGTACGACAAGGATGCCTACTCTCGCCTTTACTATTTCTTATAGTAATAAATGACATCCTTGTCGGCGCTCTAGATAGTAGAACAGGCGGCATACAATGGGGTTTGTTAGACCGCCTTAAGGATCTCGACTACGCCGATGATATCTGTTTGCTGGCCCACAGACACCAGGACCTCAAAAACATGTTAAACAATTTAGCAACAGAAAGTAGTCCAGCAGGCTTAAGGCTAAATCCGACTAAAACTAAAGAAATGCGGATAAATGCAAACACCAACGAACGAACAGCGCTGAATAACCGTGACGTGGAACTGGTAAATAAATTCTGCTACCTCGGTAGCATTATTACCGAAAATGGCGGGGCAGAAGAAGACGTCAGTTCCAGAATAAATAAAGCACGAGGCGCTTATGCATGCCTGTCCCACATATGGAGATCAACGGTGATTTCCACTAACACCAAATTGCGGCTGTTCAACTCCAACGTTAAGGCAGTTCTTTTGTATGGTTGCGAAACATGGAAAGTCACCCAATTCATCACAGGGCGCCTACAAGTCTTCATCAACAGATGCCTTCGTCGTATCCTAAAAATCCGCTGGCAAGATAGAATTTCAAACGAAGAACTATGGCGCCGTGCCGGCCAAGAAAGGATAGACGATCAAATCAGGCGAAGGAAATGGAATTGGGTTGGCCACACCTTGCGACGCGAAAACGAAAATCTAGCCAAACAGGCCCTTGACTGGAATCCGCAAGGTTCCCGTCGAGTAGGAAGACCTAGAACAACGTGGAGGAGAACCCTACTAGAAGAAGCCGCAACAACTGGGAGATCCTGGTCGGAGCTAAGAGCTGTCGCGCAAAACAGAGTCCGCTGGAGGGCAACTGTTTCCGCCCTATGTCCCATGAGGGATTAAAGGAGTATAAAGAAAGAAGAAAGAGAAAAATGAAGAAGTTCGTTTATAAATAGAACAACTCGACTGTGGAATAGTCTATCGCATTCAGTATTTCCGAACTCGCCAATATGTTGTGAACTCAAACGCGAGGTTGATTAATACCTACTGGTGCATCCCCCAGACTCCATCCTTATATATAACCTTACTAGCAGACATTGCACCATGACCTGAACGACATGGTAGTACAAGGGGTGATTCCTAAGCTTGGGTTTTCCACATAAAATAATTATATGGTGAGATTTTTTTATTAGTTTAACCACCTTTATAAAATACCTGTTCTAAACCTGTTTCCACCGCAGGAAAACCCCTTGTGTTCTTCTTGTTTCTTGTAAATTATGCCTTTTCTTTCGACTATTAAAATAATTTATCACCTTTTCCGGTCTTCGTTTTTATATTTTTTCTATTTATTAGCATTAATATGAACGAGCGTCTTCATGCCCCTGCTAGATCTTATATCACACAGAAAAATAATATCCACACACACACACACATAGAGTCCAACAGAAAAGTGTCATTACAAATGTCACTTTAATCCCCAACTAAAGTCTGTCTGGTATTTTTAAACCACTGTAATCTCAACTTGTATGACTTCTGGTGTCAAATGCTCTCCACCATATTATCCCCAATTCACGTACGTGAACTTATTGCTTTCTGGTGCCTCTTCCACATATGTGTATGGGGTGTATTGTGTCCCATTTCTTTCTCTCTATCGAAAAAAATGAAAATGTAGAAACCATGACGTCGTTAAGACTTGGGTTTCCATTCTGGATTTATACTTTTTTGTTTAAGTAAATGAAAACGCTCTTAATTTATACTTTCTTGCACGTGGAGGAACATTTCGGAAAGGTTCAAAGTCAAGTGGATTCATAAATGTGTGTGCAAGGATATAACACACACACCCAAAAACCTTGAGGAATCATGTTACAAGGAACAGAAAATTCCGGATTTTTAATGAAGTCTTTTCCTGTGTTTTTCTCTATGAACAAATCTCGCCTTACGTAAATTTGTTAACTATCGAAAAAATATTTATTATTATTTTTTTTGTTGCACATTTCTTCACACTTTTTCCCGTGTTAACAGGGAGAAAACTTAAATTGGATTTTAATTAACTTTTACGAAACTTTGCTCTAATTTCGAGCAGAGGAGGAAATTTATGTTTTAAGTGTCGAGATTCAATTCGAGCGTTTATTTTAATCAAGCAACAACAACCGAAAAAAAAAACAAACAAACTTTTAATTGGTGTGAATTTATTGCTAAAGAATTTCTCTCGTTTTTTTCTCGTTTTGCAGAACTGATGGGACAGAATCGCCAATTCTTGCTGAACCAGACACAGAAGGGCATGATAAGCCAAGAGTCAGATATGGAGAACTAGTCATACTTGGGTGAGTTTTGATTTTATATTGATTTTGATGATTTCTGGCCAAATTTTTATGCAGTTTTCTAAATTTAATTAAAGGACGAATTTCTTTGTAGTGTAAAAGTTGCTCTTGTTTACTATCTCTCAGTTAAAATTGTAAGAACGGAAAAGGCATAGTGGAAGAGTTTTTATACAATTTTAATTTCTTATTCATAGAGGATGACCACGATACACTATGGTCTTTGTTCTTCCCTTTGGAGCTAGGATGTGAAGATTTTTTTATTTCCCAACAACCTACATACATCTGATCGGGAAATGGCACTTCTTTGGCAAAATTCGTCTGTCATATTGGCCCCGAATTTTAAATTTATAAGTTTTGATCATAAATCTGTGATTTGCAACCTTAAAACCCCTATATATCCACTGTCATTGGAATCGGAATACAATTAGAAAAATTGGTCCGCCATATTGGCGCGGCCATTTTGCATTTATAAGTTTTGACAAGAAATTCGTTATTAGCGGCCTTAAAATTCCCTAGATCCAACTTTCATTGATTCATCACTTTGTAAATTCATATTTGGCTGGCCATTTTGAATTTGGGTCATTTTTGGCGGCCATCTTGATTTCGAAAATCGAAAAGGACACAGGAAAGTTCTGAATGGTATTAAATTTTGCTAAAGTAGGTAGGAGGGAGTCCTAAACTTAATTTATACCGGAACCTATTTAGTTGTGAGGCACAGCGTTGGCGCGTGTTATTATAGCTGCGAATGGTGCACTTGCACCAGGCGCATTTAATCGGGGGCGCAACTATTCTCACGGGTGCAAAAAATTACACAAATTGACCCAATTTCTGTTCCTCGGGTGAGAGTTTCAAGTGGCAATACCGGACAATATTGATGTAGAAGAAAGGCAATTGTCGGAGTCTATTGTGAAGTGTGCAATGGGGTTGTGTCCACCTTTCCGTAAACGGACGTAGCCATGGATCTCGGACAGCAGTCTGGACTTCGTCGATCAGCGGAAGCGAATGAAACACGTCGACTTTGAGCAATACCGACGATTGAATCAAGAAGCTCGACAGAAAATGAAATCGGAACGCGAAGCGTACTGGAATAACGTTGCGGCCGACATGGAAGAAGCGGCGTCGAGGGACGAGTACCAGATGCTGTACCGCGGCAAAACAGCATGAACAAATGACTACATCAGAAAATCGGATGGAACTTTTAAGACTTTTTCGCATGAACGCCTGCAGCGGTGGAGAGAATTAACCACGATCCGCCACAAGGTCCAGCACCCGAAGCGCCGATTATCGAACAGCCAACGAACGACTCAGTTTATCGATACCGAACCGACAATTATCGAGGTGAAGATGGCAATAAAATCGCTGAAAAATGGAATGCGCCAGGAATAGACCAAATAACCGTCGAGATGATCAAAGCCGGAGGTGATGTCTTATCGTAACAACTCCACGTCCTCATAACACACATATGGCATTAGGATCGTGTTCCATGGGTGTGAACGAAAGCGATCGTTGTGACAATTTTGAAAAAAGATGACAGTCGGGAATGCAAGAATTATCGCGGTATTAGTCTCCTTTCGATGATCGGCAAAGTATTTACGAAAATCATACAATCGAGACTACAGAAACATAGAGAGCAAACGAACCGGAAAGAACAAGCGGGATTTAGACCACATCGAAGATGCATTGATCAAATATTCCCACTCCGTCAGCTAATGGAAGAAAGAATTCGTTGCGGCAAACGAACTGTCGTCGTTTTCATCGATTTCAAATCCGCTTTCGATTGCGTCGATTGGAACAGCTTGTAGAGAGTTTTGGAAACCCAGCACGTGCCATTGAGAATCGTCAAACATCTCCAAGCGTCGTACGATGGCTCCGCCAGCAGCGTTCGTATTCGAAGCGACTTATCCGAGGAGTTCCCGATTCAAACGGATGTCCGACAGGGAGACGTCACTTCCCCACTTCTCTTCAATGTTGTGATCGACGCGATTATGCGTGAAGCATTCGATGAACGACTCGGAGTTCGATACGACGCCAACAACTTCGTAACCGACTTAATGTTCGCCGACGATAGCGCAGTCCGAAGCAACGGACATCTTATACGACATTTCCCGCATCGCCCGGTCATACGGGTTAAAAATCAATGCGGAAAAGACCAAAGTGCTCACAACGGACGAATCGAGCGCCAGTGTTCACCTCGATTGAACCCAAATCGAACAGGTTCCGACGTTCAAATATTTGGGATCATTGGTTGAGGAAGCGAAAGTGGCATCGACGTCCGACATTCACAGCCGCAACGCCCAGGCAACAGCAACATTCGCCTCGCTCAAGTGGTGCATATGGAAACGAACAAATATTTCCATCAAAACAAAAGTACGCCTTTACCGAACGTTGATCCTGCTGATTTTTCTTTATGGATAGGAAACGTGGACACTGCTCAAACTGTACGTTAAGAAGCTTGAGGTCTTCCAAATGCGATGTTTGAGGCAGTGACATTTCTCACTATTTTTTATGTGAAAGACTAGAGTCTCAGGAAAGGCCCTTTATACTGTTGACAATCTATTTTTTTTTCGTATGGAGTGCAATGTTGAGCAGCAGCTCTAATCGCGGGGGAAGAAATTGCCACAACCTACCCGCGATATTTTTAGTCCACCTACTCCCAACCATTTTTTGGCGACTCTGGCAACTCGCTGGAGTGTTATGCCTCCTGAAACGAGTTGAATCTCATCAGCCGATAACCGATGGCTTGGTGGAGCGAAGGCTATGATAAGAGAAATCAAGAATGAAAAGAGGGAAGAAGAAAGAATGAAAGTTATGTAGGTGGGAAAGTGGAAAAGGCGAAGGACCGTGGGCTGTCCGGGATTCGAACCCGGGACCTCTAGGATGGTAGTCAGGCGCCTTACTCCCTAAGCTACCGAGGCCCCACCGTCCTTCACCTTGAGATGACAATCACAATCCAGCTGTTAATAAACATTTTCATATAATCATTTCTAACAACCACCAACCCCTCAGGGAATCCACTATAAATTCATTCCGCCTAACCTCGATACCAACTGTACGCAATAAAAACAGATCAAAATAGTTTTAATATTTCTTCAAGTTCTTTCCGGAATCAAAATATTTACAAAATTACGTAAGACAAAATTTTCAGCACTATCTCAACACTTTGGAAAATTGCAAGGAAAATTCCTTACGTATTTCGAATTTCGAAAAAACAAAAAACTCGAGCAATTCTCGAAAAATAGCAATAAATCTTCCGGTGGGATTTACAACTTCTCTCTCAGCCGGCGTGTTTGTTGATTTCCTCAAAAACATAGAAAAGAAGTCGAAGTCGTGGAGCTGCAAAACTACTACGGAAAACATGCCTTTCTCTCTATTATCTAGATAACGATAGAAAAAATAGAAGAAAAATCTACTATAGGCACACATTTAGGATATATAATCAGTTGACGCTGTCTACTATGGGCTAAAGATACGCCAAAGACATGGTTCCTGTTGACAAGACAGCACACGTGTGTTGAGACGCGCGCACGGAGCGCCCGGGAGTCTTATGAAACTAATTAACTACAGAAAATGTCTCACGACGTGTGCGCTGCCGGGGCTAGTGGCGTGTGCATACGTGTATTTGGCGGGAGCGGAGGAAATTTTAATCGAGTCTAAAATAAAATAAAACGCGCGCGCGACTTTTTTGTTTTACAAAAATAAACACTGCGCGTCAAAGTTTATTCACTTCGGGCGTCGCTGCAGTGCGTAAACAAAAGTTCAGTGACTGTTTGCTTTGTTTTTAATTTTTTTTAAATTTTATTTTTATTTATTTGATTTTTGATCAAGAATCTTTAATTACAAAATTGCTCGCGATTGTTTTGGGAAAATGCGCGCGCGATTTCTGGCCGCGTCTGAACGAAAGGAAGGAGGCACTTGACCAGTATTTTTAATCTCCAGCTCGCGCAGTTGGACGTGAATCAGGGGAAAAATACCCGAGAATCAAAATGGTTGAAAATCGCTCCAACAATGGCTGGAATAAATTATTATCAATAGACAGATTGTTGCGCAAAAATTTCCAAAAGGCATAAACACTTCGGCAGGTGTGATTTCTACAACTGTTTGCTTACATTAAAATGATGAAAGAATTCGCTGTTTACACGTTGCTACTCCGCGGCCCCATCTTAGCGCTGTTTTCGTTGTTTTCAAATTGAATTTTTATTATTATTAATTTTTCTTTGTTTTTGTATTTACTTGCATATAGAGGGAGGCACACAAAAATTATGATATTTCACAAATAGCACAAAATACTCGCGCATATGTTTATCGCCACAATTGATTGGTACAGACTTTTTGTGCAAACATGACAAAAACAGATGAGAAACATCATCGACGATGGGCGATGGTGGAATGGGACGCAGGTATCACAATCTTGAATTGTCAGATAAATCTTTAAAACAACGGGGCGTCGTCGTTGTGTCGTTTGTTATCTATAAGGAGTAGCTGATTCCTTTGTTCCATTATTACGCTTCAAATAAATATCTCTCATCTTGGTTAATGTCGCATGCTTAGGTCGTATCGACGTAGGATTTTTATATAGGATTAATAAAATAATTCTATTTTATAAATAAACAGGGTAATCTGTGCGTGTACAAGTTGAAGGCCATTTAAAAGGGTAGATTCTCCAAATCAGACATAGAGAGGTGTACTTGCATGGATGATTTGGGATCTGTTTTGGAAATTGTGAAAGTTGAAAGTTCGAAAAATATATAATTTTGAAAAATCAAAATCTTAGCGTCGTATGTGGATGGATGTACAACCTAATAGCAGATCTTGGTATATGATGCCTCCCAACTCTCACCTCCGTCAATTTCCGACTACGTCCTTCAAGTGCTGACGCTGTCTACTCCGATGTAAAGGGGGTTCTACATAATCAGTTCAGTTGTCCGTTTACTCTTAGTTTCAGTTCAATTGTCAGTTATGCCCGCTTCACACCTTAAGTTTTAACTGTGCGATTTAACTTTACACTCGGACTGTGCAGATAAATCGTACGCTCATACGACCTACACAGGTTCAAATAAAACTTCGCGATCTTTCAGTTTTTGCCAATATGGCCTTCATAGACGACACTTTAGCGATGGTATGGCTAATACGTATGTATGTACAAATTTTTTTTTTTGCGTAGTTTTAAAATGAGCTGCTTATAAGCTGAATCTTTTTTTTCTCGATTACGGATCTTCTATTAAAAGAAAAGCTCCGATTGGTATAGTTGTATAAACTCTTCCAGTTATTCGCGTTGAGCCATGTTCGACGAGACTTCGTAATTTATTAATTATTAATTATATTAGAAATTAAATATGTGTTCACACTCGTTGCGTCACAACTGACAAAACTGTGCAGTTTTCTGCTACACACTCTCAGTTTTCATTGTACAGTTCTATTTGTACAGTTTGTATTTTGATTAGACCTCAGTTTAACTGTACAGTTCAAGTGTTTGTTCTACACATCTAACGATTTAACTGTACAGTCCGACTGCACAGTTAAATCGGCACAGTTAAAACTAAAGGTTTGTAGCGGGCATTAAACTGACATGTGGACTGGAAAAACTGAAGAGAATACTGAACTGCAAACTGAACTGAGGCTGGAATCTCATCGAGCCCAGTTCAGTTAACAGTTAAAATGAAAAGTAAATGATACACTTACTTGTTCACGTTTGGGTTTAGTTAGTTTGTGTGTACATCGTTTCAATATTCCAAGTAAGTAGTAACAGGATTGAAGTTCAAAAACAATTTCTTCTCTTTGCTTTACGACATCTCAATGACCCGCACGATTATCATAGGCTACCACCCGAACAGGCTGAAAGCATTGGATCTCTTACCACTGTCATCTAGGTGAAAAATGCTTATATCTGGCCTTACCTTAGACGTTTTAAAGGAACCCCGCCTTCGTCTGGTCCCAAGCCTAGGGCGTGAAAGGAGGAAGATGGTCAATCTGCCGAATTGACCAGAGGAACTAGGCAAGAAACCGCATGGATACACGAACTAATTATTCACGAAATAATGCTACTACACCCGGGCAGCCGATGCGCCACCAGGGATGCTGGTGAGAAGTGGGTTACTGGCCGAAAACCCAAATTAGTCACACCGAAAATGGAATTAAAATTCGCCGCATGGAATGTACGAACAGGACATCACCTCAGTAAAAAGGAAATCATAGCAATGGAAATGTTGAAATGCAAAATAGTTCAGTTGCTGCGCTATTGGAACTACTACTTACCGGATCCGGGACATTGACGATCGTCCTGACAACAATCGATGAAACGATGACGCTTTACTATACCGGTGGTGAGAGATGGGAGGCCGCGTTGGCTTTATGGCCGATCGTCGGGCTGCCAGCAGCGTTATCGCATTCTAACCGATATCCGAGGGTTTGGCGGTTATAACCATCAGTGGAACGATCAAGACGCATATCGTATCCATTTATGCGCCAACCGAAACTAGCACGGACGCGAACAAGGACGAATTTTACGATCAGCTGCAACATGCGGGTGACTTCAATGCACATTCAGAAGATCGAACTGGTTAGGGAGGAACGACGGGCAAAATCGGACACGGAGTAATTAACAACTGCTTATGCCTGCTTTCATTGACAGCGTCAAACAATTTGATCGTTGGCAACAGCATTTTCCGCCATCCATTCAAACACCAACTCACCTGGGAAAATCCAACCAGCAAAGACTCGGCAATGTTCGACTACCTTTTGACCAACGCAAGATTCCGATCAACGCTCAAAGACGTACGTGCAATGCGTGGGCCCGATTGCGGATGGACCATTATCTTTTTCGAGCGAAATTGCGGATGAGATTACAAAGAGCGAAGAAAACGACGCCACCACCGGGCAAGAAGGCCAGCCCCGCGGTCCTTCGCTTTTTCCACTTTCCCACCTACATAACTTTCCTTCTTTCTTCTTCCCTCTTTACATTCCTGATTCCTTCTGTCATAGCCTTCCTTAGCCCTTCCCCGCTTCACCAAAGCGCATGTCATCGGTTGGTTGATGAGATTCAACTCGTTTCAGGAGGCATAACACTCCAGCGAGTTGTTTCTCGATGCCCCGATGACAAAGTCGCCAGTAATGGTTGGGAGTAGGTGGACTGCAAAATATCGCTGGTAGGTTGTGACAGTTCCTTTCTTCCCCGACTAGAGCTGCTGTTCGACATTGCACTCTATATGAAGAAAATAGATTGTCGACACAGTATAAAGGGCGTTTCCTGTGACTCTAGTCTTTCACATAAAAAAAAAAAAAAAAAAAAAAGAAGAATTGGGCGTGCCTAAGAAAACCGGTCATCGGGTGAGAGTTTCAAATGGCATTATCCAACAAATTCGTGCCACTCGCAATACCGGACGATATCGATGTAGAAGAAAGGCAATTGTCGGAGTCTATTGTGAAGTGTCCAATGGAGTTGTGTCCACCTATCCGTAAACGGACGCAGCCATGGATCTCGGAAAGCTGTCTGGACCTCGTTGATCAGCGGAAACGATTGAAACACGTCGACTTTGGGCAATACCGACGATTGAACAAAGACGTTCGACAGAAAATGAAATCGGAACGAGAAGCGTACTGGAATAAAGTTGCGGCCGACATGGAAGCAGCGGCGTCGAGGGACGAGTACCGGACGCTGTACCAGACAATCCGCCGGTTAGGCGGCAAAACAGCATCAACAAACGACAACATCAAAAAATCGGATGGAACTTTTGTGACTTCTCCCCATGAGCGCCTGCAGCGGTGGAGAGAATTCTTCCACCAGCTGTACAGCCACGATCCGCCACAAGGTCCACCACCCGAACTGCCGATTATCGAACAGCCGACGAATCAGTTTCTCGATACCGAATCGACAATTTACGAGGTGAAGATGGCAATAAAATCGCTGAAAAATGGAAAGCGCCGGGAATAGACCAAGTAACCGCCGAGAAGATCAAAGCCGGAGGTGATGTCCTATCACAACAACTCCACGTCCTCATAACACACATATGACATTCGGATCGTGTCCCATCGGTGTGGAAGAAAGCGATCGTTGTTCCAATTTTGAAGAAAGACAACAGTCGGGAATGCAAGAATTATCGCGGTATTAGTCTCCTTTCGATATGCAAAGTATTTACCAAAAATCATACAATCGAGGCTACAGAAACATCGAGAGCAAACGAGCCGGAAAGAACAAGCGGGATTTAGACCACATCCAGGATGCATTGATCAAATATTCGCTCTCCGTCATCTAATGGAAGAAGGAACTCGTTGCGGCAAACGAACTGTCGTCGTTTTCATCGATTTCAAATTCGCTTTCGATAACTTCGATTGGAATGGCTTGTGGAGAGCTTTGGAAACCGAACACGTTCCATTGAAAATCACCCATTTTCTCCAAGCGTCGTACGATGGCTCAACCAGCAGCGTTCGTATTCGAAGCGACTTATCCGAGGAGCTCTCGATTCAAACGGATGTCCGACAGGGAGACGTCGCTTCGCCACTTCTTTTCAACGTTGTGAAATATTTTTACAGCAAAAACAATCGGCGTATTCACAGTTTTGCTTCCGTTCAAACTCCGTTACAGTTGATTGGATCAAGAGTGGCATGAGACTGAACCGAGAACGGCACGATAGTGTGAAGCAACCCTTATAGCTGGGGTTTACGGCCTTGTCGATTTTGGTCGACAAAGTTGTAGGCTTTTACTGATCAGATAGTGGAACCTTATGTCAAATTCCAGGTGTCCTAGCAGTGACGAAAGGTAATTGCCGATTAGTTACAATGTACTGTTTCACATTGTGTTTAACCGGCAAGTTGAAGTTGGGAGGTACTTCGTTAACAATTTTTTTGTACATCTTGGTAGTTTAAGGCTCTCGGCTTGATAGTCAACTGTTGCGCAGATATCAATCCGAAGATTGGTCTGTGATTCAACTAATTCTCGATTTTTGAAATCGGCTATGAGTTCAAAAATCCCGAGGAAGCCTGCACCGAGTATGGCTTGGTTAGTGTTGGCAATAATGAAGTTGTGAATGAACCGTCTTCCAAGGCCTAGGTACCATTCAAACAACTTGGTGTCAGAAGTGTGGATTGTTGATTCATTAGCCGCGCGCAGAAGCAAATTGGATTGTGCCTTAAAAATATGTTCTGGAATTAGGGATATGTCCGCAGACATATCAGACCGTACCAGTATCGATTAAGCAATCGTTTTGGCTGTTAATGTCGCAGGCATATAATCTGCTCTAGTGCTTCTGATGAAACGCGCCCGAGAATGTGGTGACCCCCGCCAATTTAATTTTTTACGGTCAGGATTTTTAAAGGCACAAAGGAGGGAGCCCTGCTTCGCCCACTGCTATATCGTTAGTGGCAGAAGCAGTAAGTCCTCGATTGTAACGTTGTGGCCTGAGACGTCGCCCGTTGATTCGGGTTCCTGGTCCCACCCGATGAAGTGCCCGTTTGGAAACCGGAGAGCCACTCCATCAGCGCGGACCCATAGAATGTCGGGCCGATCTTTACTGCTGACCCTGCCCCCTGCTTTTCAACGAAACCCTTAAAAAATTCTATTTGTAACTCACTCTTAGACCCACAAGAAGTTCACCCGTAGATATTAATCCCCAAATCCGTACTGCGTATCGTCTAGTATCTGGTTGTATTTTATATGTTATTGTAGGCGATATTTAGAGTGGTGGTTAGAGTCACGTTTTCGGTATGGGCTCCACATGAACTAGTTTCCAACTGTCGAACTGAACTCGGGAGAATTATGATAGGGTATAGAGTTTGTGCAGGATTAAGCCATCGGTGAAGCACATTTAACTATAGGGGGTATACTATATATCACAGCCTTATTAACTTCAAGTTGTGTTAAGCCTTCTACTTCGAGAGACCAGTTTTTCAGTTCATGCAGTAAGTAGTATAGTCAAGAATGGAGGGTCAGAAAGCAGTGTTATGAAAGAAGAATTCAAGGCCTTGGATTTGCTTTCTGTTACTTATGTTTTTTTTTAAATAATGCTAATTTATCATCAATTGTATCCAAAAATCTAACCAATTTATAATTTCTTTTATCATTTAAGATACAATGGATATTTACCACAAGGTGACAGAGGAAGAAGACGATCAAAATTTGTTCTTTATAAGCGCACAGAACCAAATGGTGTTAAGCGATCAAAACACTACATAGTCCAATCACCACAGACATCAAAAGCGATATTGGATGCCAATCAACATTCGATATCATATACTTTATCTAGAAATCAAGCTGTTATCGTTGAATATAAAGAGGATTCTGACACAGATATGTTTCAGGTAAGCAAGCAACAACAACAACAAAATAATCAAAAATGTGATATATAAAATTCATTGACCACCAACCACACTATACAACACTCTCTCTAATGATGATTTAGTGATTGTTGATAATAGTCGATTAATAATGAATAAACTTGTCAGCCATACTGAATCGATTGACGTCACAGGGTAAATATGCTAATCTAGAGAGAATAAGTGCAAATCTGCAATTTATCACGCTGAAATTATTGTTCGTTATCAGTGGATGTAATTATGCCGAAATGCGATTATTGTCACGATTCTCAACGGTTTTCTCCCACGCCATATATTTGTGCAAATAATTGATTCGCCATTGCAATAAATATTATATGAAATTGAGGTGTGATTTTTAAAATGGCGAATTTATGTCAATGTTATACATTTAACATGGTTGTCATGAACAAAAGGGTATTATGAACGTTCAAATTGAGAAAAATAAGGCAACCGAATATCGATTTGAGAGAGCTCTTTTTTTTCTTGTGTATAGCAGCAGCTAACGATTTATTTAACCCGCAGGGAGTACTACTTCACCTAGAGAAAACATACATACATGTATTTTGTGCCTATACACCCCCACGGTTGGAAAGTATAGGCTCCACAGTTTCGTGCGGGCGAATGGGTATGCATAAATAAAATTCACAGTTTGTACGTTACAGAAAATTTTCAGATACTTTATCAATGGGAGACTTTTTAAATTTTAACGATTCTACTTCTACCCCCCAAAAATGTAACCCTTATCTTCCTTCTCCTCTCGTCCTTTCTACTTTTACTATACTGCAAATGTTTCATTACTTTACGGACGCAATTTGATTTATCTTTTTCGAAGTCCTCGTATGCTTTCATTTTGTAGAGTTTTTTTTATTTATGTCTTGAATGCCCCTCTTTTTCCTCTTTAAAGCAAAAACATTGCCCCCACCACCATTTAGGGGAAGGAAGTACTAGTTGAGCTCCGCAAAAATATGCCCCTCGTTTCATCTAAAGTGTTAAATATCAATTTGACTTTTATTTCCTTGCTGTCAGTTGTTATTTCCCCCCTTTTTTGTGATGTAGTAGCATGTTACCGGGGAATTGGTGTTCTAAATATATTGATTTGGTATTATTGAGAATTATGTTTAGTATATTTGTTTTATTTATGTGATCTTTGTTAACAGGTGAATCCTATCTCGAAAGAGTACATCAGCTGATAGGAGAGAATTGTTTCTACTTGATATTTATTTCAGTCAGTAAATTTTGCATAGCGATTGCTTTACCGAAGTAAATCCTCTAGTACCTTTATGACAGGTATAATAACTCCGCTCAGCTCATTACCTTTCCTATACTACAGACAAAAATTTGTTCATAAATAGAACATCTCGACTGCAAAACAACCTTACTTAATAATTCTTAAAGTCGTCAAGCAGTTGCTCACATCTCCGTCCAGGATCTCCCAGTTGATGCGGCCTCTGCTATTAGGGTTCTCCTCCACATTGTTCTGGGTCTTTCAATTCGACAGGTTGCTTGCGGATTTCAGTCACAAGAGCCAGTTTGGCTAGTTTCTCGTTTTTGCGTGGCAAGGTGTTGTCATTTCAATTCCATTCCCTTGGCATATATGTGTGCTCCGAGTAGATTTATCGATCCTCCCTGTTTTCCAAAAATTTTGTGTCTGGTATAGTCAGCGATGGGTTCCCAATCTTTATCTTGTCGTCAAAAGGTCCGCGATCCTATCGAGCACTAATTAGCACTCGATTTATGGCACCTCTATTTACTGTGGGGCATTCATTAACTCTGTGCTGACTTGAGAGGCAACACCTCCTAGATGTTCGTATAATATTGCGTTTAGCTGATCTGGTCATAACCTGGTATTTCGTACATGCAACAATGAAGCGTCGGCCATGGCAAGCTAAGCTGGACAGCCGTTTTGGTTTGTAGTGTGATGTGCATGTGTGATTTGCTGTTTATATCTCTTGTAGATTCGAGGACTTGGTAACCACGTCAGCAATAGCTTGCCATATCCTAAATCGGTTCATTAAAAAGTTTGTAGGAAACTTTGAAAAGGCAGTGGTTTAGGATGACCCTTGTATTTCGCCCCATAGCCTTAATATTATGAAAGACAGACGCTGCACCAGGACATATGTTGAATCCAACACCCTTGCTTTTATTGCGACTAATTCGGGCTCCTTGAAGATTAAATTTCAGAAAGTTTCCTTCCGGGTTGCAGCGGCCTTAGACCCGATTTGCGATATGTATTCATCAATCTTAAATCTTGTCGCCATTTCTTCCTGCACTTCCAACTCCTCGGCTTCTCTTAATTCTATGTTGGATGACATTAAAAGAAATACGAAGCATGTTCGGGCTGATATAGAAACGCTGTCAACAGCAGTGGTACAAAATCACAATGACCTGAGCTCTCTGTCATTAAAATTTGAAAGCGTCTTCAATAGTAAAAACTCCCCTGAGGTAGGGGAGCAGCCTCTTTCTTCACCTTGCCTTACGGCTGCTTCTCCTTCAGAGAATGTCGTAAGGCGCGTTGCAAAAGTCGAAATCGCCAAGCCACCATTGGCAATGGTGTCCTCTTGAGTTCCTTGACCTGTGTTCCAGTGACTGACTCGACCTCTAAGCCGGTTTCGGTATCAACCTCCTCGGCACTCATAGTGGATGGTCCATCGGTCACGGAAGTTCCAATGACAAAGTCTACTTCTATACCGTTTTTGGCAGCAATCTCTTTACCTCTTATAGTCCACCGGCCATCGAAGTTACAAATTCTCTTGAGCCTTGCACTTCTCTGGTTACGGGACCGAGACCTTCATTTTCATCTCAAGATTCTCCCGAAATTAAGACGGAGAATATCTCTGACTATTTTAGGCATAAATCTATATACTCAGGAACTGTTTGTTCACTGCAGAAGAGTCAACAAGGCTTCCAAACCTGCTGCATCTTTATTTTTTTCTGCACCGCCTGTTACTGCTGAGATTCTCTTAGACCCTGCTTTCTGGCCTGCTAATGTCCTTACCAAGCTTTTTGTTCCGCGTACCCGTAATCGAGCTCATCATGCAAACGCTTCCACCTTGACACAGATATAAAAAACTCGAGACGGTTTCCCTCTACTACCAGAACGTAAGGGCGACCAGGTCAAAAACTAAAGACATCTTTCAGGCATCGGTGACTAGTGATCGATGACATTTGGCGATGGAGGTAAAAACCTCTATGATATTCTCATCTATTGTGTCGATCATATCCTAAGTAATGAACACTATTGACGAGCTACTTCTTCTAAGTGATTTCCTTTTACCCAATATTCAGTGGGTATATGTATATCGAAGATGACGATAACTACCTCTCTAAAGGCAACCTTAATTTTGAGGAATCCTGCTTTCTTGATTCCTTATTCTTACTTGGCTTGAATCAAATGAGCGGTGTGACTAATTTATTAGAGAGGCAGTTGGATCTTATATTCTTTATTGACTCAGTCAACATGACTGTTGAACTCAGTCCAATAGTTATGACGATTGTTGATAACTACCACCATTGTTTCAAATCAGAGAATACTCCTTGTCCGGAAGAAGAATAACCATTGAAGCGTCATCCAGTGTCCCTCAAGGAAGTCATCTTGGTCCTCTCCTCTTTATTCTATCAATTGATGACATTGTTCCTTTGCTGAGACACTGTAGAATATTGATTTAACCTGATGACATCAATTCACATAAAGAGTATTGCGGATTGCAAACTTTTGCAAGTCGACCTTGATACTTTTCACTCTTGATGTGTTAACAACAACCTGGTTCTTTATATCAGTAAATGCGAAATCATGACTTTTTAATGGATACGTAATCCTATAATTTATAGCTACACCTTTTCTAAGGAGGGGATCCGTCGTGTTAATTTTGTTAAAGATCTCAGGATTTCAACTATATTTCTTCCGGATACCTATACATTTCCCTTGTCTGACCATTACTCGAATATGCGTCCCAGGTTTGTGTCTCCTACTACTCTTCGCATGTAAGAAGTATTGACTCGGTGCAACGGAGGCTCATTAGTTCTTCCATCTTATGAATCCCGGCTTAAGTTACTGAACTGATCTGAGGGCACGGCAACGACTTAGGTAACGAAATATGGAACACGAATTAATTACGTAGAATGTTAGGACGCTAAATAGAGTAGGAGAAGTTAAAACTATACTGGATGAACTCAAGAGAATTCGAGTAAAAGTAGCAGCATTGCAAGAGCCAAGATTGCGAAATAATAAGATTTCAAAACTTAAAACACATACAATGTGAAATAGCATCAACGGGCAAAGAATTTGGAGTGACATTTTTGGTGGACATAAAATCGTGCATCATCGATTTTAAAGGTATCACTGTTAGAATATGCTTACTAAGACTCAGGATTTATATCTTCTTTACGCTCCTTTAATCCCTCATGGGGCATAGGGCGGAAACAGTTGCCCTCCAGCGGACTCTGTTTTGCGCGACAGACCTCAACTCTGACCAGTTGCCGCGGCCTCTGCTAGTAGGATCCTCCTCCACGTTGTTCTAGGTCTTCCGACTCGACGGAATCCTTGCGGATCCCAGTCGAGGGCCTTTTTGGCTAGATTTTCGTTTTTGGATTTTATATAGAAGTGACAAAGCCACAATCTTCCGAGGACTTTGGCCTAATGATGATGATATAAGCCATATTGCAAATGAGATTTTATTAGTTCTATTTATTAAAACATAGATTTAAAATTCACATATTTCTTTGGGAACTGGACTTATGTAAAAATTTCTGGAAATAAATTAATTAATGTTTACAATATTAAAGTCTTGTGAATTTTAATCTAGAACAGCACTATTTTATAAACATAAACAACTGATATACACAAAATAAAAAGTAATTAAAAATAAACGTCATGCATGGGCAATTTTAATCGACACAGAAATGGTATTCACATGTACTTTTTATGATTAGAATTAAAATTGGTTCCACGGTTCATGCCTGATTAACCACAAACTTTTATTTACTATCCAAATTGAAATAAGAGCCATGATAGTAGATCAATTTAATATGTCAAAAAAGACCTTTAAACCACTTAATATAGAATAGTATTATGTTAAAAGCTCTTTCACAAATTACGACTACGTAATCGCTAATAAAACATAATATGTAATGTATTATCGAAAAACTCCCGATGGTTAAATAATTACAGTTATGGAAAAAAAGAATGCTTTCTCTGTTTCATGGTAGTAAAATGATAAAATGACAATAATTTTTACCATAAATTAACAAAGTAATACAAGGTCACCACCACCGCTCGTCTGGTTTTAAGGTAAAACAAGAAAATCTATAAACAACATTTTTTCGAGGCCAAATCGATGACACTATAAAGAATTCCCCCCTTTGGGAATAATTTCTATTTGTATTTATGTTCATAAATAAATCAAGTTCTATTTCATTAAGTAGGTAGTACATATTTGTACTAGTACAAAATAGTACTTGTACATATTTGTACTAGTACAAAATTCTGATGATATTTTTATAAATCTCCCTGGAATACCTTAACAGCAAATCATCCAAAAACATTATTTCTTCTACTTTACCGCATTTTACCTTATCTTTCATTACAAACAAAAACTGGAAATCAATAAACTATGACCTTAGACAAACGTACAACAACAACAATAGGAAAAAACCATTCCGTCAGCGTTACGTAGGTTCATAATAATTTACGATTCTTCCTCTCAAAATCCATATTGCATTGCGTAATATTACGTAGTTTTGTTCGTTCGGTTATTTTCTATTAATAAAATCGTTTTCCTTCTATTTTCTCTCGGTTTACCAATTTCTTTTTTTTTACCTGACAAAGTGCCAACCAAAAACAATTGTAATTTTATTATGAAAATCCTTTCGTGTGTCAGGTGATGTGTGGATACTCTGCAATGGATAAATATGTATGTATGTAAGGGCATTTAGTGTAATAGAAATGTTTTCGAGTATGGCCTTATTTTTTTCAAGGCTACTTTCGGCATTTCTCATGCAGTGCACGGTAATAATTAATGCAATTTCTTTAACCCCAGCTGAAATTATGCCCCGTGGTAAATGCGCCCGTGACACGAACACCTCTGGATCAATAATTTGATTTTTAGGCCCCAAAGTGAACAGGTAGAGCACAAGGATCGATGCAGCTATGCTATATAGGTATCTACATACCTATAGACCCGATGACAGTATTTTTATTAGCGATGAAGTATGTGGAAATTGTATTGTAAGAATTTTGCGATTAGATTGCGCGATATGCTGCTGTCTTACTATACTCTATTATTTCCTTTTCGGAATAATTTAATTGCGTAGTTATTACTACCTGGAATGTGGTAATATGCTTGCAGAAGTAAAGAAACTCACAAAACAACGCGCGTCCACGCAATGCAATAACCTTCAAAATGTGTGTTGTGTGAGAAAATAGAATTTGAATTGTAAATCGGCTTTTACAAACTTTTATCTTTACTTGTTTAATCTTTGGAGGTGTATATACAATCACGCACAGGTAGAGTAGGTGACTTAGATCGTATATTTATGCCGTGCGAAAATATCTACAAATGCGTCTTTTTTAATTCGCTAAAAGATATTGATAAACAAAATTGATAAAATTAACCTTGAGTTTTTTGATCGTCATTTACCTGCGTAATATTGTGAAGGTAGGTCGAAATTTTTATCAATATATTTATTTTTATCCTTCGACCTTAGTTCTTTGTAGAGGCTTCAAATTCAAATAGAAAAATATTGTTTTAATAATAATGCGTTGCAGACCGATCGAATCCTAAGCAAATATTTACTTCCCAATTTGATTACTAGCACAGACAAATTTCTTCTATATAAAGTTGCTTACAACAAAGTGTGCAAATTACCATATCAATTCTGAAACCATTCTTGGTTACCTTTTTTTTACATAAAAATATACATAGATGACATGAGGAATAGTGTAGTATCTAAAGTTATAACTAGACCACCCATGTCCGAGGGGATATAAATTTTCGGGGATCGGTCCATGGTAGTTGGGCGAGAAGTTGACAACCTCTCCTTGGAGAATAATTCTTTCTTGTTATGGAATCAAGAAGTTAACCTTGAAACAGTCATAATTTACGGCAAAGACCTCAGCAACGTCGCAGGATTTAAGATTCAAGGAACTACCAACATTATACATACAAACTTGGACCATTGACAGAAATTATAGATTAACTAACCCTCAATTAGCGGTCGGATCGTGACCCTTAGATTTAAATCCAGATCTCGTAATATAATCTTCAACGTGCACCAAAACAAGAAAAGGATGACTTTTATGAGAATCAGTGGAGTGACTTATGATAGAGTCTTCCTACGACATGAAAGTGGTGTATCAAGCAGGATACGAAAATGCTCACTCGTGAGGAGTCATTATAATTCCTCATTATAAAATGACTCTCACTCATGAATGAAGAAAAGGTTTTAACTTCAGCTTACTCGCACTCCTGAGTGAGCCTTTGTACATAAACTGCTCATGCGCATGAGTGTGAGGATAACATTTTTGACATTTCGCACAGGAGCGCAAGTGAGCGTATAATTTTGCGCATGCGAAGCCACGATATAAAAGCTTTTGTATCGACTTTGCCAACATCGGAGGGCCCAAATAAATTTCCACTTTGTGTTGTGACATTTATCTACTTATTCTCTCCTAATCTTCGCACTAAGTGAAACTCAAATTTTACCTAATGACGTCTTAGATCATTACCAGTTTTTCGGATACACCTTAGTGCATAATAATTAGGGGAGCCTCATAGGGGTATTGCCATATATATTAGGAAAGAAGTGCACAATAGTACATCGCCTGACTTCAACCACCTTGGTCTAAAAATTTTACTTCATAAGCACGTCATTTTTTTATGTAGCGTAAACTTCCCTTATCAATCATCCACCTCAAACATACCAGCTTCTAGAAGAACTGTTGGGCATTATAGGAAACACACTTGGGGCTTATTCGCTTCTTCCAAGCTACAGACTGGGTTCTGTGTTTTCAGACTTGCGACGCCAACTTTGCCGCTCTCTGCATTTCAAAAAAAATGCCCCCATTCCATCAAATCCATGATCAATTAAAGCCAAAGAGACCGTCTGTAGAGAGTACATAGATTCTCTGAGTGAACCATCCCGACGCGAGTATATCAGGTTGAGAAACGCCTGCTAAACCCCCATCAAGCAAATCAAAGCATCCTTTGATGACAGATTAAGAGACAAACTCATGAACATTCATTCTTCTTCTTTAAAGGTTCTACAACCGGGATCCGG
This sequence comes from Thereva unica, assembly GCA_949987705.1. NCBI lineage: Eukaryota > Metazoa > Arthropoda > Insecta > Diptera > Therevidae > Thereva > Thereva unica. The sequence continues at coordinate 154,606,941 of OX465283.1, forward strand.
CCCTGACCGTGACAAATGTGTCGTTCACTGCAAAAGCGGTGCAATTCCACACTTCAAAACACTAGAGATTGCCTCGCTTTGGAGTCGCATCCCGTCACATTCTACACTACAAAATCAAAGGAACTGCAGAAAAGTGCACTAATTGCAGTTATAGTGCACTTCTGGAGCTGCTCCATCCCTTCAGCGACCACCAATAAACACCACTGTTGGCAGTAAAAACTTCTGGTCCTTGGTAACCTCCATCAGAAAAAATTTCACCACATCGTCTATTCCTTCGTTTATTCACGTTGGGAAGGTGCTAACAGAAAGCAAATCCAAGGCCGACTTACTCGCATCTCTGTTTTTACCTCAAATTCTTCCTTGCCCGATACTGCCTTGCAATCCTGCATTGTCGAGTGCTCCTCTCACTTAATGGGCAGAGTTTTCTTCAGGACTCGTGAAGTGTACAAGTGCCTCAAGGAGCTTGACTCCAATAAATCCACTGAGCTCGATAATATTCCCCCTATGGTTCTTAAAAAATGTGCCTCACCTTTGGCTAGACCTCTGTGCTAACTCTACGCCCTTTCATACTTCTCCGGAGTTTTCTCTGACTCCTACCGAAAAAAGGTGACTGATTAATTAAGCTACCGCAAGAATGTAGCGGCTCTGGTGAAATTCTACTGTATCTACCACAACGACTGCTCCACTGAAATAAGTAACCTCCTGCCTCCACGGCAAATGTTTTCACGCAACACAACACTAGCTCTTTCGGCTCATTTTCTGTACTGTATACAGCCTTTGTTTTCACGCACACATCAGTTTAGAAATTCGTTCTTTTCGAGAACAACTCGACCATGGAACAACCTCCCACACTCCGAACTCATACAACATCCAAGGTTTATCTCCATGTCCTCAGACTCCCGACGACAGATCTTTTCTCTATTCTGCGAGCTAAATTTGCTACCTTGGATTCTTACTGGGATGACTGTAAAGGGCGACTCAGGGAGTTCAATTTCGAACTGCGCAAGTCAAAGAGAGAATCCTGTGAGATCTTTCGTGAGACAATTAAAGGTTTTCCGACACTACAAGACTTACAAAGGCTCTCTCTAAAAGCTCAATGTGCCAAGAATTGCTGCAACAAACAGACGGTACAATAGCCGTGTTCCTTTTCTACTCTTAAGTACTCCGGAGTAAAACTTAAAAGAAACACAATTTTTGTTTTGTTTTGAGTAACGTTTTGAACTTTCCTTTAAATAAAAGCGCGTTCAATTATTGTAAATATAATATGGGTACTTAATACTTACCATTACAAAAATAAAAATTAAAAAACCGCACATTAAAATTCTTGATTCTTTTTATAACACCGAAAACTGTCAGTTCGTCACAATTCAATGAAAATCCATCTATCGGCTTTTCAGTAAGTGAAAAATAATTCACAATAGACTGCAAATGGCGATATTCCCCTAGTGGATGTTAGATGCGTATTTACTCTAGTTATCTACACCTCTGTAAGGGCAGGTGTAGTTGGGAGTAAATACAAGGAAAAAAAAGCAGAAAAGGAACACGGCTAATGACTACAAGCAGTCAGGGGTCATTGAAACTCCTGCTCGATAGCCACTTTCCTGGCTCGACATCTCTTGCTGCATCTGCAGAAACAGGTTTTTGGAGCCCAACTAGTGAATATAGAGTATAGAATAGGAGTTTGATGAGCTATAGAAGGCTTTAAGAAGAACCTGTTTAAAGATTCTTTTGCATCAGGGGTTATTGGATGCGACAATAAGGTAGACTAAATCTCCATTGGAAGAACGTCATAGACCAAATTGGAAGCTATAGATTCTGAATCAGATCGAGAAACTAGGACCGAATCGATTGTAAAACCGCTTATGTATGTAAGTAAGTAAGAATACCTTTGGAGTAATTACATATTTAGTCAGAAATGAGCTTCATAACTACACAAAATTTTGCGATATAACTGACCAAACTAGGTTTCCTGGGATAAATTTACTATCTAAACTGCTTCTTCATATCACTAAATTTCAGAATGACAGTCCTTTAATCAAAGGTTTTTTATTAATTTGTTTCCGCTGTTTTGGAATTTTGTGGTCACAACAGAAACAATCTTGCAGGTCAATCACTGGACTTTTCTAAAAACCCATAATAATGTTCTAATATAAAAATTTCAATGAGTTTGTTTTGAACTACACAACCTGTTTAAAAAAGACTTACCAAAAATTACAATTATTTGTTGTTTTGGGGAAACAGAATTATCCAAAAACCACACACAAAATACCGCCAAACTTGCTGCAACCATAAATTTATTCAAAAACGTTTTTCACATTATTATCTGCAATTTGGGATTTTTGATCGTTTTCTCTCAATTCCAGTTTCTTTATCTCGATTTAGGAATTAAACATAGATTTGTGATTCACCAGAATTGCGTAATATTATGCAAAATAAACTTCTTAGACTGAATAAGGAATTATTAATAATAATTTATCTTATCGTAGTAAATTTAAAAGCTGAGTTCAATTTACATGATAGAACATCCGTCGTTGGGGAATCACCTGTTATTTTGCTGGACAAACATGTCTGGTCTATCTATAAACAATTATGATAAGAAGGAGAAAAATTACTTGCAAGATTTTCGGTGTCTTTAAAGATATTTAAAAAACAGAAGAGATTTTTCCCTTATAAAAAAGCGAGATAAGAATCTTAGAAAAAATTGACGTAAACACGCTTTCAGCCAAACACAAACATGAGCGATTCGTTAGCAAAAATCTTAAACTTAAAACTTTCTTAAACCAAAAAAGTATCAAGTTTATTGCTCCGAATTTAGTACTTTTCTATGCCATTTTTAACCGAGATTTATCCAATATGTGCAGTTTTATATCTTATTTTCAGATATTGTAATCCTTGTGGTGGCTATACACACATTTTCCTTCAATAAGTCCCACTGGAAAAATCAGAAGCTGTCAGTTCCCAGCATTAAGACTCTCTTAACCCATCGATTGGGAAAAGTTATCTTAAGAGAGTTTTATGTCTTTTGCAGTGAAATAAGTTTGGCAGCATTAGTTGGTTGTGGAAAGAGTTTTATTTGCTTGCTAATCATCTTTCGTATGGGGAAGTTAAATCCTGTGACTTTTTATTATAGGAAATACATACATATGTAAAATACGATCTCTTTTTTTGCAAACTTAGGGACGTCAATCGTAGGTTCTCAATCGCCGAAAGAACGGGAATGCACGCACGCTCTGTTAATTTATCTTCGACTCGGTTCAATAATCTTATGTACACAATAACTTCAACTCAACAAGCCTATCTCAGTGGTAGATCCATTGAGACGGCTCTGCACGAGGTGGTGGGAACCATCCAAAACGCCCTGTATTACAAACCATATACTTTGGCAGCCTTTTTAGGTATAGAAGGCCTCTTTAGCAACGTACGTATTGAATCGATTCGATAAGGTCTCATAGCCCTAAACGTGGAAGCAAGCCTCAGGCGATGGCTAGCATTTTTCTGGGCTCCCGAATAATCCAAGTGGATTTGGGTGGCATACCCTTTTCCTCCAGAGTGAAATTTCTGGGTCTAATACTGTACATCGACATACCTTCCCCAAATTGACCTTTAGGAATGACTTCTCCGTCGAACTACCGATGTATGAATATTCACCGACGGCTCCAGACCGTTAAACGGCATCGGAGCAGGGGTTTATCTAGAGACCTCCCGGGGAACGACCGCGGCAATTCACATATTGCAAAATCGCCTGTACCAATTATTGTGTTTATTAATTTCCGTAAGTCTGAGACTGACATACCGGTTGCGATGTTTAGGATCTTTCGTGCCTTCTTTGAGTCGTCCCGTAGTCTGTTTTCTCCTACCGGGGACAGTATTTTATATTTTAACTCAGCCCTGCAGAATTCACACTTGTCGAAATTAATTACAGGACCTGCTTCCAGAAGTTTTTTAAAATCCTCCTTCAATACTCGGTTATGTTTGTCAAACTTGGTATTACGATTTAAGTGTCGTAGACAAACACTTTATCGTCGAAAGTTCCCCACAGAACACTGTGAATTTGGCATTGCCACGTTCCGAGTTAATTGGTTAGCCCAAAAGAATCGCTGTCCAACGACGATAATTATTTGGCATCGCGCATCTAATCCAGGGTAGCCTTATTTAACTTCTTATAGTCGACTCAGAAAAGGTATTTTCCGGGGATGTTGGAAGGTTCAACATTTCTTCTAGCTGCTCCTTCATTATCTTTTGGAATTGCTGGTAATATGGAATGATGGCTAATGAGGGGATTCTGCCTCGATCACCTGTTTCACCATGTTGGTTCATTCCAGCTTCGTTCCCATTATATGCTTTGTCTCTCTTGCCTTTGATCTCCCCCAATTCCTTTTGAAGCCTCGATTTACTCTCCAAAGCATGCACCCTCCTCCTCTCGGAATTACCAGCTAGAAGGGAAAAATGGTGGTCTCCTATGAGTTTGCATTTTCTCCAGTCAAGCTGGTTAGCGGGCGTAACACTCTGCCAACTCTGTTTCTTGCTAACCTCGACTGTTATGGCTCAGCCGGGTGCTGAAAAAAATGAACTCATACAACACCCAAGAATTCAAACGCAAGGCTCACTTCCTCCTCATCATGCATCTTCCAGACGACCCTTAATCTATCGAATTCTTTTTCTTCAACGGCCATAAAGTAAGTTCTTAATGTAATTGCTTAAAATGATTCTATATCAATAGCTTGTAGTTTAATCAACAGTGCAGGGTGCCATAACTCCGCCGTCGCCTGGTCCCAAGTCCAGGGTGTGAAAGGAGGAGGGTTGTCGACCTGCCGAATTGATCGTAAAAACTAGGCAAGAAACCGCATTTTTCAAAGCGGCACCGACAGCAGCGTATCCGTTGCGGGGACGTCCCGCTCGGACCGCCAGCTAACGGATCAAAGAAGAAGAAGAAGAAGCAGGGTGCCATATTCCGCCAAAAACCTTGAGTTTATTTAGAGGCAATCAGGCTCACCAATGCGAGGTATATTTTGTTTGAGGTACGTGTGCAGTTCCGTTACAAAAATTTATTGTTTTGATTTTTGTTACATCCGTGTGGACTGCTGCAACATCCGAGAGGTCTATCGCCTCTTCTTAGACTCAATCTTATTAAGCTATCCTTACTATTAGACAACTTTACACCATGACTATTACTACATGACGAAGAGTAAATCTTAATCTTAGACTTTCCCATAAGCCATTTTCGCCAATTTGGAATGATCGGTTCGGCAATCAGTTTGTCCGAACTGTTTAAATATCCAAGGGCGGCGGATGGCAAGGGGATGGAACGAAAATTGCACATACACTTGCGCTTTGGTTGGAGAAATGCACACCCAAAATATTTCATATATACACCTAATAACCCAGAACGTGGGCCGCACATAAGCAAGGCTTTTCATTCGAAGACTAAATCCGCACCGTTCCAACCCGCAAAGCTGTTTAAACCCCATCCTACTAGTAGGATTGGATTCATTCATTTAGAATTGCTTCATGCACCCTGTGGGCCCATACCATATGGCAAATGCGGGGCATGCCGAAAGAGAAATTTCCCCGTAGAGGACCCCTTGTGGTAAATGAGGAGCCTGCTGAAAAATGGCTTTCCCCTTAGTTTCCTCATAAACACCATGCGATATTGAAGTGAGATATCCTTTATGGTCCATTTTATACGATGAAACACGAAACCAAAAGTTTCCTGCAAGCTTGGTGAAGGGGTGAGAGAGGGGTTAAGGAAATACGAAACAATGCCATGAAACTTTTGAAGCAACTTTGCAGGAAACTCTGATTTCTCTAGTTTCCCACTTCGTAGGGAATGAGGTAAAAAGAAGAATTAAAAGCAAAAATGGCCTCTCGACACCCATGAAATTTTTGGGGAAACTTTAAAAAGGAATCAGCGATTTTGTTTTGTTTCGTGTTTCATTGTGTAAAATTAACCAAATCCCTTTCTCAAAAGGGTGCTATGAGGAAACCTCATTACGAATCAATCACGGAGCAATCCTAACATCTGCCTTACTTTTTCCTCCAGGGGAGCAATTGAGTTATTCCTTATGGCACCCTATCTATACCCCCACCCGAAATGCTAGCAGGGCATAACCCCATAACTAAAGGATTAAACCCGCTATAACTCGATAAATAAATTGACCGATTAACTTTTTCCATTTTAACGGCTATCTGTTCACGTGCTCCCCAACCGATGATTATGCTCTGCCGCCCCTGAAAATATCCTAGAGTTCAAGTTTAAGATTCATTGTAAGGTGTTCAGGATCTCCGATCTTATCCTCTTCTAACCTTTAAACTTAGCCCTCTGTGCTGAAAGTCGAGTTGTGATTCGTGATAACTCGTTTGAGTTGAAGAACGTGACGGTTCCGTCGAATTACGGCTTTCAGCACAGGGGCCTAGAGTAGAAGTGTTAAGTTGAGTTTAGGCCCCTATGCTGAGAGTCGTAATTCGACTGAAACGTCACTTTCTGCAGCTTAAACGATTGTCACGAATCACAACTCGACACTGCACCTTAACCTGAACGACATGACGAACTAGTAGTACGAAATGTGATTGCTTATTTTATCACCAAAAATAGTCTCAATTCACTAATCTTTTAAGAGAAAAATATATCGAGTTTCCAAAAGCTTCTTCATCTACCTATAAGTCTACCCCAAAAATTGTTGACTTCCAGTTTCACTTTCAATACCTTTCAGTTTTCTTGTTTATTTCCTAAATGGTATTGTGATTTTCTTTTGTCGCTAATATAAATAAAACAGTGTCCTGTGTGTGTATATAGGCAAAGAAAAAACAATTCCTATGCATAACAACAATCTTACTTAATGGATTAACCTTGTTGGAATTTATACGCCAATCCAAAAATAGCAAAGATGTTCCAACAGTGTGCCGAACTGACATTGAGAGAGCCCGGGTATCATTTGTTTTATACTATGCCGACGATTTCCTATTAAAATAAAAATTATTGCCATTTTTCCCGCAAGCAAGCAACTTTTACTGTCGCTGATTGATTATTGCTTTTTTGGTATTGTATATCCATTTCATGATGCTTCTAGCTACTGGTTCTTCCATCACAGAAGGAGCTTCTGTTTGTGGAGACAATATGGAAGTCCGTTCTTCTTTGTTATGCATATTAAGCAGTATTGACCTTCTTTTTTCTTAATCACAAAATATTGAAAGATAATTATAATTTCAATTTTTGCGCTTAATCTACCTTTAATTAAATTACTCAAAAAATCTCACAGTAAACAAATTTCGTTTAGACAGAGAATCAACCTTAAGGATATATATGTAGTATAAAAGTAACTTTTTTTATATTTATATCTAAGATAAACCAAGACGTTGTATATTTTGCATCTCCCAGCGTCTCCTAATTGCTCCCACACTAGCGCAAAAGTGGGCAATAAATTTGCATTTTGTGCTAACAACTTGACCTAAAAATATGTACAATGATCGGCCGGCCCTTTTCTGTGTGTTAAAGTTATTTTTAGGTTCGTGCTCAATTACACTTTTTGAACATTCGCCTCTATATGGTCTTTTTTCGTGTGGTTGTTGTTGTATTTTATCGATATTATCTACCCAATGAATGCCCCACATTTTATATACAATCAGCCATGGAGAATTTGTTGCGGAATTGCTTCATTAATAATTTTTTGTGATACTTAATAAATATGAAAAATAAAAATTACTTTATAAATTTAAGAAACAATTTCCTCCTCTTTTTAGGTTGGTCGATCATCGGAATCTCCAATCGATTTTGTTGTCATGGACACTCTGCCGGGCGATAAGAAGGATGCGAAAGTAATGCAAAGTACAATTTCTCGGTTTGCTTGCAGAATCTTAGTTAACAGAGGTGAACTATCAAAAGCGAGGATATATGCTGCCGGTTTCGATTCTAGCAGAAATATTTTTCTTGGGGTTTGTATATTTATTATTTTAAATAATTTTTTAGTTATATTTTCATTCTCTAATCTTGTTGTTATCTTTGTTATGCAAATTGCCATACAGAAGAGTGACTCTAGGTCTGAAAGAGGGCATCGTTTGATCATTCATTCATCCATTCAGTATTCAGCTAGACCAATACTTTAAATATAGTTTCAACAGGCTGTTGTTATTTATTAGGTTACAGTAAAAAGAAACGCGGATAATTTTATTGCATCATTGACTATTGCATCAAATATTAATACGGATACGCAACAAAACATCTTATTAAAATATGAATATGATTTCCTATGGTACAACACGTTAGCTTGCAGTCTTCTGAAAATTATAGGATAGTGATAACCTTTCAGGCTATTCTCAAATAAGTTTTCATAAAAACAAATAAGAAATAATTTTTTTTACACAAATTCGTTATTTAAACCAGTCATCAATATCACGATAGACAGGCAACCAAACATCTAAGGCACTGCTCACACGGGGATACTCAAATCTCGGAGAGCGACCGTAATTTTCGGCGACTAAGAGACACATCATATGTAATGAGACGGAGGCACTCATACGGGGATACTCTAGTCGCGGATACTCGGCAACTGCGCAACCAGTTACTAGGAGACTCGACATGCTAGTTACTCAGTCGCTCAGTTGTTTGGTTTCATTCGTATATCGAATGGAAGGAGTGATCAGTTGCGTTAGTTTTTGGTACGTGTCCTTTCTCATTCTATAGAATGAAAATAATTTAGTACCACATTTCCGCAATACTTTTGCAGCAACGCACAATCTGCAATTTATGTTCCTTTCGATATAAGGGATGTAACCAGAATCTTCTCACTGTTCTCTTACTACGGCGGTAATAATAATACTGAGTAACGATATTCTCATCACTACTACTGTTACTATACATTTCTAAAGTGCACTGGATAAAAGTACATCCGTAGTCAGAAGAAAATCCTGGAGGTAGGTTGATGATAGCCAAACTTTCAATTTCAGTCGTAACCGTGTGAAGATGACGAGCAACTTCAATCTCGCGTCTCCAAGTCCCCGTGTGAGCAGTTCCTCAGTTGCCGAATATTACAGTCGTTCCAAGATTTGCGTATCCCCATTTAATCTAAACATTAAGTATGGTCGTCGGCCACACGAGACAGGGGTCGATCACTGCAAGCTTTTCGTCCTGTGTAGTTTGAAGTGAACTTTGAAAAAATAATATTGTCGTGGAAGAAGAGAATATGTATTTTTTTGGAAAATTAAGCCTACAACCGAGATTCGGTCCTGGCCTCTAGTAACTGTTCTCTCCACAGGTCCCGATTCTGAGCCAATGTCATTCGTTTTGGCATCCATAAGCTTTGAGCGTCCTGGTCTACGCCATCCTTCCAGCGGAGGTTGGGTCTCCCTCGCTGTCGCGACCCATACGTCTTACCGTAGAGAACTTTCCGACCAGGCTCATCTCACTCATTTGAGCTAGATGCCCTGCCCATCGAAGCCTACCGAGCTTTATTTTCTTCACTTCTATGTTGCGGTAGCGCTCGTAGATCTCGTCATTGTAGAGTCTCCGGAATCGTCCTTCCTCACATAAGGGGCAAGAAATCCTCCGAAGTATTTTCCTTTCGAACACGGCTGAGATATTTGAGTGCTTTCTGCTAAGCATCTACCTGTTTGTGCCGCTGGGTCTTGAACTCCATTCACGATTCGTTTCCATTCTTGACGATCTTTGGCGACGTCTCGAGCCTCAATAACTGATAAATCGTTGATACGTTGAATCGCCCTCGATATTCTTTAGCCAAGTTTTCTTCGGTGCTGCTCGCTGAATTCTCCAGTCTACCGGACGGTCTCGCCAGAGAAGTTTACGCGGCAAGCGGTTATCATCCATTCGGCAAACATGTCCAAACCACCGTAGTTGACGTTTTTGTATTTCTTCTTTGATCAGTGTCTGTTTATCTCATCTTTGTTAACTATGTATCTTGTTTCGAAGGCGATCGCGGAGAGAGACATCGAGAATCTGCCTCAAGCATTTGGAAGCTTGTTGATGTCCGGCTTGAACGTTTCCGATCCATAAAGAAGAATTGTAAGGATCAACGTTCGCTAAAGTCGTACTTTCGTTTTGATGGCAATATTTGTTCGTTTACATGTGCACCACTTAAGCGAGGTGAATGTTGCTGTTGCCTGGCCGATGCGGCTGTGAAGGTCGGCCGTCGATGCCACTTTCGGGAACTCCTTGGATAAGTCGCTTCGAATACGAACGAAGTTGGATGGTTCTCAATGGCACGTGTTCGGTTTCCAAAACTCTCCACAAGCTGTTCCAATCGATTTTGGCGCAGTAAAGTTTCCAATTTGAAATAAGGCAAGGTGTGATTGTAAAATATAATTATACATCGTGGAGGTATAGGTTTCTAACTCTCTTATTCCTATTCTGAGTAAGTTTAATGCATATTAGAATCAAACTCGTGAAAAAACCTCTTCATATTTTCTTTCTTGCTTTAATTTGCTTACGAAGGTACCTCATCTCATTTGAAGTATGACATTGTACTGGCTCAAAAGAGGCCCCTCTTACAAACTAGTTGTATCCACTTTTCCGCTAGTTTATCAATGGTTAGGATATGGTTTTGTTTCATCAGAACTCCCAGGACCTCCTTATCAAGCTCCGCACTTCTTCCAGGACGAGGCACATTTTGTGTATGCCCGCGTAGATCTCTAAGTTTAAGTATCCTTTCGTGAACATAGCGGTTATCCTGAGTTTTACCTAAAATTCCACGCAGTTGACTATAAACTAAATTATGTATCTGAAGTTTTTTTTTCATGTGCAAAACAAGGACTCAGACGTAAGCTCTTTATGCTGTCGAGTCGATGGTTCCTCATATCGTCGAGTGCAATGCCAGACAGCATATTTTGGTGGAAATATCGTAGAGAGAGAGAATAATGATTGGCAGTTTTACTGTATTGGCTACTATCACGACAGGACAGAAGGTTGTTTTCGGTGATCGGATAGAAGATGTCTGCCTTGCTTTGTTTATTGGAGAGGAAGTAAGGTTACGGTGGACATCGCAGCCAATTTACCCCTATTGTGTACATGATGAAGGGTATTTAACTGAAGAAGGTCGAACCGAATCTAAGCCAGATTAGAGCAGGACATTGCAGAGTCTGCAATTTTTCTTCTGAGCCAGCTATATTTGGTTTAGGTGGAGCCCCACATGGTCGTCAGATATTCCACCAATAGCCCAAGGACCGCTGTGTTTAGAGTGATAGCACCCCTTAAGGTAAAGGGTCTTCTTAGTTATTTTTCCTGTCTACGACTTGGGATCGATTCCCAATAGGTTAGATTCAGTCCCTTAATCCAGTCTTTTATTAGTGCCATGGAGGTGGACCATGAGGTGAGGCAAAGAAGTTCGGAGCCCTAGACCAGCGTCGCAGACCCTTCTCTCGCGAGCTTGTCCACAACTTCATTGCCCTTTATACCCCAGTATCCGGAGCCCCGTATATGTATTTCAGTACGTCAAAGCACCCTACAACTATTTTGAAGGAAAATTTCCACGATGAGGCCTTCATGGGAGCTTGAATTTTTGAAGAAATTATAATTTAGGCGCCTTTCAAACCTTTCTCAAGGCTGAGCCTATCGCAGATCTCAATGATTTGTATTTCAGTTTGGAAAACATACGGCCTAATCTTCTGTATCTTTGTTATGCAAATTGAGACTTTGGAGTTGGGACCGTAATCTCTTGTATTCCTAGGCCGCTGAGGCCAAGCATCTCTTAGGGATTATGGGACAAGCCCAAAAATCGCCATAAGCAGAATTATTTTCAAAGATAATTTTGCAATAGTCTCAGCTCAATCGCAGTTTTATCATTCTTGCACATATGCAACTACAAATATATCTGCGGTCATCTATAATATAAAAATAAGTCGGGTTTTCCTTCCTGACGCTATAATTCCAGAACGCACGATCCGATTTCCACGGTTTTGCATTCGTTGGAAAGGTCTCGGGCTCCGTAAGGTTTATAGCAAAAAAATTTCAACAGAAAAGCAGGCGTTTGGTCCATAGCAGCCATCTCAAGAGGGCGGATTACCATTTTCTTTACAACCCCTCGACATGGATATCAAATGAAAGGGTATGGTAAGTAGTACACCAAAGGCAATATAATATACTCAATATATCGTTTGGTCCATGGCAGTCATCTCAAGAGAGCAGATGACCATTTTCTTCACAACCCCTTCGAAATGGGTATCCAATGAAAGAGTATGATAAGTAGAACAATATAAGCAATATAGTATGTATACTCAATATATCGTTTGGTCCATAGCGGCCACGTCAAGAATGCGGATTACCATTTTCTTCACAACACCTTCGACATGGATATGAAATGAAAGAGTATGATAAGTAGAACACCATAGGCAATATATCATTTGGTCCATGGCGGTCATCTCCTAAAATCAATTTTCCCAGATTTGTTCTTTTTTCACTATGGCTTTTTCCTATCGCAGACTGTGTCCCCATAATCATTTTTTATTGAAAGGCGTTGCAACGCACGCGGGTTTTTGCTAGTATATCTATAAAGAAGGCAACTATTCTCTTTCTGATGTTATACAAAAAAGTAGAGAGAACTTTCTGTATAATTGATTGACCTTACAAAAAATCCTAAGCACCTTGGCTATCTTTCTCTATTCTTGTACTGGCATATCATACTTTTTTCAACTTCATCCTCTTGAATGTTTTAATTTTAATTCTATTCTAACAATAAAGTTTCTCCTCAAGGACGAATTGGCTCTGCATTTGCTAAAATCACTAAATTCGTTGCTTTGGCACAGGTTTTATTTTTTTATCGATTGATAAAATTGTGAAGAATGTTTTCTCTGTAGTCATAATTCGTTCTAGCTTTTCCCGGAAAGTTCATGGTCATATTTATTTGACTTTGAGATTATGTAATGAAGGGAGTTTTTAATAAAATATATTAGGTTCGTTGTGGAAATTGACATTTAGAGCTCAAATTTATATAATGTATAATATAGTGCTGATTATATGTCGTATTAAGTTATACCCTGTTTAGAAATCTCCCAAGATACATGGGTTATGACATTATCCTTTAAAAAAAGGAAAACATCTACACCATTTCATTAATCTAGCCTTTATTTTTTGGATTGAGTCTGTTTCATTCTGGGATTTCACTTATAATATAAAATCCTGCGCGAGAGTTTTATTGGCTCCTTGATAAGTTCAAAGTCATCCAACTCAACTCAACTCTCAATTTCCATAAACTATTACTTTTCCAGAATGTCATGGCTAAATGGAAATTGCATTTATTTTTAGGAGAAAGCCACCAAATGGCAGGACAACGTCGAAATAGATGGTCTAACAACAAACGGAGTCTTAATAATGCATCCGAAAGGTCAATTTTGTGGTGGCAATGCGAAATGTGGTTTATGGCGAGAATGTTCTGTTGGTGGTGATGTATTTAGCCTTAGGGAGTCACGGTCCGCTCAACAAAAAGGCCAACCGGTAATAAATGTCCTTTTTATCTAAAAGAATTTCACAAATTTATTATTCTGTTTCCCCTTTTTCGTTTTTCTACAGGTATATGAAGAGTCGAATATTCTGCAGGATGGAACTTTAATTGACTTGTGCGGTGCTACTCTTTTATGGAGATCAGCAGATGGCTTACAACATTCACCAGTACTAATTATATCCCATTAAAATTAATTAAATTTTTCCTAATATCCTTGTGTGTTTTTTGTTTTCTCCATTTTATATTTACACAGACAAAAAGGGATTTGGAAAAATTAATCGATGAAATAAATGCAGGAAGACCACAATGTCCAGTAGGCCTAAATACTTTAGTAATACCACGAAAAGTCAGCTTAGGTGAACAATGTAATCAGCCTTATGTGTATCTTAATTGTGGCCATGTTCAAGGTGAAGCTTAAAGGATATAACATAACGATTTTCAAATAAATTTAATTTATGTATGTGTTTGTTTGTTTGTTTTTTAGGTCAACACGAGTGGGGTCAAGACAAATCAACGGGAGCCAGAAGGTGTCCAATGTGTTTAGAATTAGGCCCAGTGGTAACGCTTTGTATGGGATTAGAACCAGCATTTTATGTCGACTCGGGCCCGCCAACATACGCATTCAATCCATGTGGACACATGGCTACAGAAAAGACAGTAAAGTTAGTATATATGTTTATAATTTCACGCTTTTTGTTTTTTTAAATTTAAGTTAAAACGTGTTTTGTGTCTGTTGACAACAAATCCAGAGATAATATTATGCTATTAACATTTTATACTTAATATTCTTCTACTCATGTTTTAATCCATCAAAACCGATTTGGGATCCATTAAAGAAATATTTCTAAAGGCCTTTATACTGCCTGCTTATTAATATTAAACTGTTATCAAAAAAATATTCTCTTATTCCTGTCCATTAATGGTTCCAATCATACAAACTTCCAATGTGGTACTCGTGAAAATTTATTTTAATAAATAATAAGTAAAAAAAGCGTTAATAAAGAATAAAATGGGTGAATGTGAATGTGTTTTGGGTGATTTTCCACGACGGAATTAACAAATAAAAATAGAAGAAGGATAAATTCATATTCCTAGAAAGGAATATTAATAACACGCGATAATTTTTCTATGATATAATCCAATTCCAGAACAAGATGGATTTGCACGCCCTTTCCAATCAGTAAATTAAATTATTTTGTGCTGGTTAATCTCTTTGAATGTGTTTCAGTAAATATTAATTATGTTGTAATGCGATTCCAGTAGTCTTCTTCTTCTTCTTAAATGGCGCTACAGTCCTTGCAGGACTCGGGCCTCTTGAAGTCTCCTCTTCCAGTCTTCTCTACGTCTTGCTAGCTCTCTCCAGTTTGATATACGAAGTTTTCGTATGTCTTCTAGCACGTCATCCATCCACCTATTTCTTGGTCGTCCTACTCTTCTTCTTCCAGATGGTCTTCCATTAAAAATCCTGGCTAGCATTCTTTCTTCTGGAGCCCGTAGAACGTGTCCAAGCCATCGCAGTCTGTTCAATCTTATGTATGTAGATATGTTTATGTCGTCATACATTTGTTGAAGTTCCTCATTTGTCCTAATGCGCCATTCGTTTTGGTTAACCCTTACAGCGCCAAATATTCTTCTTAAGATCTTCCTTTCGAAGATTTTAAGCTGGTTTTCTGTATGTTGGGTCAATGTCCAAGCCTCAGACCCATAGCATAGAACTGGGCGGATTAACGTTTTGTATAGTCTGATTTTGCATTGTCTTGAAATTTCTTTGTTTTTAAAGACCGGGACTAGTGCGAAATAGGTTTTATTTGCGGCTACGATGCGTCTATGGATGTCGTCCTTTATATGGTTTTGTGCAGTAAGCATTGTCCCTAAGTAGATGAAGTTTTCTACAATTTCCACAATATGATCGCCAAGGCTGATACTTCGTCCTAGCCGATGTCCTTGTTTTGATACGATCATATATTTTGTTTTTGTGTCATTTACTCGTAGATTGAACTTTGCTGAGCTTTCTACAATCTTGAAAAAGGTTTCCTTTACCTCTTGTGCTTTGCGTCCAATTATGACTATATCATCTGCGAAGGCTAGTATCTGGATGTTCCTTGTGAAGATGCTATTTGCTCCATTAAGCTGTGTTTCTCTCATTATTGCTTCGAGAGCAATGTTAAAAAGTATTGGTGAGATTGCATCTCCTTGTCGCAGACCCGATTCTTGAGGAAAATTGGTTGAGTTACAACCTCGTATTCTCACTTGTGTTTCACAATTTTTGGTCGTCATCCTTTTTTTTTTTTTTTTTTTTTTTTATGTGAAAGTCTAAGCTCAGGTGTCACCCTTTGTACTACCAGTCCGTCATGTCGTACACGTCAACGTCGGGTGTCTGGTAGTAAGCTTAGCTCGAAGGATAGAGAAAGAATAAAAAGATTAAAGGGAGTCTGGGGGATACATGAGGAGGTGGAGATGAACCTTGCGTTTAAACTCTTGGGTGTTATATGAGTTTGGGAAAACTGACTGTGGAAGGTTGTTCCACAGTCGAGTTGTTCTCGAAAAGAACGAATTACTAAACTGGTGTGTGCGCGAAAATAAGGGCTGTAGATAGTGAGGATGAGCCGAATGGGCAAGTCTTGTGTTGCGGGAAAAACATCGCCGTGAAGGCAGGAGATTATATATTTCGGTGGAACAGTCGTTATGGTAGATGCGGTAGAATTTTACCAGGGCTGCTACATTCCTGCGGTGACTTAGTGAGTCAATTTTGGAGCAAATGGCGTCGTCGCCAATGAGTTGGAGAGCGCGGTTCTGCACCTTGTCCAGCCACGCTAAGGTGGTACTCGGTGCCCCTGCCCAGAGGTATGAGTTGAATTCGAGGCGGGGCCGAATGTAGGATTTGTATATTATAGCCCTGGCCGACGGCGGAAGGAGGAATTTGCATCTTTTAAGGAATCCCAAGCATTGAGATGCTTGTTTAGCGATTTGGAATATGTGATTACTCCATCGCAGATCTTCAGTTAAAGTTATGCCCAGGATATTGAGGGATGGTTCAGCCATCAGTTCTAGACTGTCCACTTTAATGGGAGGGATTGGGGAGCGCGTTTTCATAGAGAAGAGACAGTATTTTGTTTTCTGAGCGTTGAATTCAACTTGATTCATGAGGCCCCAATCAAGAATCAATCTTATGTCCCTGTTGATTGAAGTGGACATAAGTTCACGATCAAGCAGACAAGGTCTGGCCCGTGCTTGTCTTGCTTTATCAAAGCTATACGAGTAACGCAAAGTACTGTCATCAGCGAAGCTGTGAAGGGAGTTGGATGGAATTGAGAGCAGGTCATTTATAAATCTATAAGAGATCTATTAATTTTCTGGGGAAACCCATTTCAGCCATCTTATTCCACAACTCTCTTTTATTTAGCAGATCGTAAGCATTTCTATAGTCTATAAAAAGAAGATGTATTTCAATGTTTTCTTCCCAGCATTTTTCAAGTATTTGTCTCATTATGAAAATCTGGTCTGTTGTCGATCTGTTCGTTCTAAATCCTGCTTGGTAATCACCTACTTTATCTTCCAAGTGTGGTTTCAGTCTATTAAATAAAATATGTGAAAACACTTTGTAAGCTGTGTTCAGAAGAGATATTGGCCTGTAGTTTTTGCAGCTCATCAATTCACCTTTTTTATGGACTGGGACTATTGTGCCTAAAAGCCATTCTTCTGGCATCTTGCTGCTTCTCCATAGTTTTAGCATTTTTTAAGATTTCCGTGGGTATGCCATCTGGACCTGGAGCTTTGTGATTTTTCAGTTTCGCTATGGCATTTTCAACTTCCTCCATTGTAGGATCTGGCGTATCGTTTTCTGGGTCATCTGTATTACGGTTTTCCGCTGCTCCCTGTGTTAGGCTTATATTCTCTTTGAAGAAGTCTCTAAAGTATTTCTCCCACACCTCGAGTATGTCATCGATACTACTAGCTATAGTACCATCTTCTCTTCTTACCATGGTGCAGGTGGGTTTGTATCCTTTCTTAATCATGTTGACTTCTTTGTAGAAACTTCTAGTGTCTTTATTACTGTAGCTTTGCTTGATCGCACTTATTCTAATTCTGAAGTAATCACGTTTTTTCTTCCTTAATAACTTATTCGTGTCTCTTCGTGCTGCTACATATTTCTCATGGTTTCCTCTAGTCATTCTTGTTAGGTACACCTGTCTTGCATGGTTTTTTATTTCAATGCTGCTCTTGCATTGATTATCAAACCAATGTCTCCTAATTTCGTGGTTTTGTGTGCCTAATACACAGTTGTTTGTTTCTATGATTTTTTCTTTTATAGAGTTCCACATCAGGTTCAGATCAGTTTCCATTTCCAGACTCCTTGTTATTTGCTCAAGCTTTTCTGTTAACATACTTTCATACTGTTGTTTTGATTCTACATTTTTTAATTTTTCTATATTCAATTCCAGTAGTCTGGCGATATCTATTTCATGAGCTACAAGAATTTCGCAGAATAAACTAGTCATTGAAAATTGATTTATCTTTTTTATGTGATAAAATAAGCTTAGACATTACCCTTTTTATACTACCATCCCGTCATGGTCCATAGTGCATGGTGCCATGAACCTTTTGTTATGAATTTCTTTTTGATATACTATAGACGAGGTGATTCAATTGCGAAATACTTGTACGCTTGAGAGAGCCTCTTTCGTCTTTACTGTGTTCATGAATTCCCGATTAAATAATTTATTCAGCCTAGACTTCAAAGATTTAGTAGAATGAAAATGATCAAACGCCTGCTTACGGCTGTCCCACTAAGCCCACAGGAGGTGGCTGCCGCCACGACTCATTACTGGCCGGTCGCGCATATCGGTTATATGTATACATACACACATTCGCATATATAAGTCCACACACATATGCATATATAGATCTATGTAAACATGAAACTAAAAAGCCTACTCGGGGTGACCCTCCCCCGAGGGACTAGATAATAAGCATTACATGACGGGAGTCGTTCAGCTTTATTTTCGGCTTCTTCTCGCCTTAACTTTCTGTGGATACCCGTCTGCGCTGCTTCATCTTTCCTCAACATTTCCTAGGACCTCATCATGTGGCCCAGGATGTTTTCCGGCATTAGTGGCGCCTCAACCAGTTCTTCTAGTTCCGCCCTTTCATCGCCAAATCTCGAGTCGGTAAAGATGACGTGCTCTGCATCTTTTTCCATCGCTAGGCATACCGGACACAACGGTGAGTCTCATCGTGCCCAAAGCGGTGGAGATATTTCCTATACCCCCCATATATACTCAGAAACAGCGTGAGGTCGTAACTCACTTCCCCACGCTCCCTCGTAACCTATATTTCTACGCCAGGGATGTCAGTGGGCTCAAAAACCCTTTACCGGCTCGTCCCACTTTCCTTGCCATTCCCTTACGGACTCGCAGCCCCCAATCTACCGCCATATCTTTCTTGGCTACGCTCTACCATATTCTGGGCCATAGAAACGCATGCCCTCTTTCGCCAGAATATCTATGGGGATCACCCCCGCTCTCACGCACGCCGCATCGTCGGACGTAGTCCTGTACGCGCCACAAGCGCGAAGTGCACTTAACCTACGAGTATATGCGGCCATCCATTTCCTACTGTTTGCAGTCCTATTTAACGCTGCTGCTCACACTGGCGCTTCGTATAATAGGGCTGAGCTGAGCTGAGTCTTTGTTGATCAACACCGCTTCAGTTTTGGTGCTCAGCAAGCTTCAGCCCAGCGCGTTCTAGCCAAGCTTTTATTTCCAATAGCTCTTCGTTCGCATGTAATTCGATGTCATCGGGGCATTTTCCTGCAAACCCGAACGATCCTTTGGAGGATCAAGCCCCAACACATAATTGTACATTGTGATCCATAGGAAAGGTCCCAGCTCCCAGGACGGAGCCTTGCGGAACACTGCATGTTGTCCCTGTTAATCAAAGCCTCAACTATTTTGCTCCAGCTCGCTTATTTTATTTTTACGTCGAAGGTTATCATGCTACAAATCACCCGTTCGAAAAGTTTGCCTATGCAACTATGGAGGCATATAGATCCGGCTTGTTCGGCTTAGGTAGGAGAGAGAGTTTCACGAAGAGAGTGTTTCTATCGCTTTGGGAAGATCCCCTCTTTCAGGACTGTGAAGGTGTCAGCGATCCTGTTCGGCGCTATCGTAGCTGCTAGCTTCGCCGCTTTGTTGAGTATGCCACCCATGCCAGGGCTTGCAAGGCGGCGAAGAAGTAATCTCCACCTTTGGAGTTGCTCCTCGTCGCTGCACAGCAGCCTTTCATCCGCACTCTTAACGGCATGCTTTTTAGTAGAATTCTTTCCAGAGAGTTGTTTAGTAATTTGGTACAGCACTTTACTGTTGCCTCTGTTTGCCACGTTTTCCACTTTTTCTGCTAGCTTTTTATCAGGTCGGACACTTTTCCTTACCTCCCGGTGAAATTGGGAGTATTCCCGTTCAAAATTATGACGCTTTTCCCGGTCCTTTGTAGAGTTTAAGTTATTTTTGAAGGAGCCTAGGTCTTCTGATTGAGAGGTCTAGCATGTAATTGTAGCTAGTACAGCTAGTACAGGTCTGAAGATAAATATTGGTAAGACAGTTAAGAGGGACTGAGCTCTTAATTGAAAAACAGGAAAAACGCAGGCGCGCCAGTCATCGCAGAGCGTCGAAATTTTCCACGAAAGCCCGTAAAGGTCTCCTATGATGCACCTCGAGGACTGATTTTCTAAGTTCAAAATGGCCGCTGAAATTCGACCAAAATTCAAAATGGCCGCCCAAATACGAATTTTCCAAATGTGTTCCGGTTTCTATGAAAATCCGTATCTGGAGGATTTTAAGGTAGCAAAAAAACGAATTCATGATCAAAAATTATAAATTCGAAATGGCCGCACCAATATGACCGATGAGTTTGCAAATTGTATTCCGATTCCAATCAAAATCGGTATTTGGGGATTTTTAAGTAAATAATGAATTTATAATCAAAACCTATAAACCTAAAATTTCGGGCCCAATATGGCGCACGATTTTTGCCAATTATGTTCCGGAACAACTTTATTTACCCAATTTATTAACGTTAACGCTCTCTGAGTGTTTCACTAATATTAAGCACAAGGTTGTTGCTGGAACACCAAGAACAGAAGGTGTTTAGGTCTGCTTGCAGAAGTTTGCAATCCTTTATACTCCTTATGTGGTGATACAGTTTGATGTCATCAGCGTAAATAAGGATTTTACAGTACCTTAGCTGGGTAACAATATCGTCAATTGATAAAATAAAAAGGAGAGGCCCAAGATGACTGCCTTGCGGGACACCAGAGGACGCTTCGATGTTTTTAGATTTGACTCTAGTTTAAGAAATATTTCTTTTTAGGGTTATTTTTTATACTTTGAACATGATTAACAATCATAACTAACATTTCTTCATATTTTTCCAGATACTGGGCAAATGTAGACATTCCACATGGAACAAATGGTTTTCAAGCAGTTTGCCCCTTCTGTGCAACACCTCTTGACGGTGCACCGGGTTATATAAAATTAATTTTCCAAGATAATTTAGATTAAAAAAAATTATTAAAAAACAAAGAAATTTCCGTTATATTTAAATTTTTAAAAAAATTGTGTTTTGCTTAATTCCGTTATTTAAAAATGAATGTAAAGTACTAAGCAAAAATGATGATAATGAAGAAAATTTTACAAAAAAAAAAATAATAATAATAATAACTACGCTTTTAAGTTGAATGTGTCTCCCTTTGAATCTTACATGAATCTATTGAGAACAAAGTGTTATTATTATTTATGTATAACAAAAAACAAAAAATAAAAAAAAAATTAAATAAAAAACAAAAAAATAAAAAACAAAATATAAATGAAAAAATTGCTGTTGATGCTATGAATAAAAAAAAATATATAACGAGAGTTTTTAAGAAGTAACTTTAGGCGAATTGATTTTAAGGCGAACGTTTTAAAACTGCGTATTATTTTCCTTGTAAGAAACCATTTTATTTCATTTCTTTTTAGAAAAAAAAATCATTTATTTTACTTTATCCCCAGTTCATACACTACCGTGCAAAAGTATAAGGACATCATCGAAAAAATCGATTTTTTAAGTTTGTGATTGTTTTTTTATTGTGTTTAACAGCATTTTATGATTACATCTTGTAAATAAACTAGAAAATAAACTATTTTTTTATTATTTATGCAGCGCCGGCCCTAGCCCTTGTTGAGGGTGGAGCGAGATTTTCTTTTGGCGCCCTTTCACTTCACATAAATTGTATTTCCAGTTGTCCTAGATAAAACTTTTTTCGAGTACTGCCGGCCTACCATTTCCTTACGGGATTATATCTCCCCTTTTGCAAGCCTTTATTGGCTGGGGGCCCCATAAGGATTTCGATGGTGGTTTTAGGGTCACAGTTCCGCCTGTACCCGCAATAGAGGAATTATGTTTTCTCAGAGTTGCTTCCCCGACGTTTCGGCAACAGCACCACCTTCTTTGGAGGCTATTTGGTTGTTTGTTGTTGCACAGCTAGTAACATTGAGATGGTGGAGAGAGTCACCTTCTCTCCTGCCATCAGTCCAAAATTAAAGTGTTCACCATCCTGACAACATCGTATCTGTGAATTTTATGCGGTACACTTTGTGGAGTATTCTCCACTCCTACACCCTTGGGGTCTTCTTTTGGACCCCTATCCTTTCAACATAATGCCAGTGGGGTCTTCTGTTGCTGCCGGAAAGTACCCGATTACAAAAAGGCTGCGCGGCAGCTTGTTCCCGTATACAGCAACAAGGCTCCCTCCTTCCAAGGCTTAAGGCGGCCCATCATACAGGGCGCACCGACCCCTACTGACCTGGGCTGTTCTGAGCCCTTAGCCAATTCGGCTACCACCTCCAGAAGGAACTTCCTTGCACGTAACTAGTTGTTTCGTGGTCAGAAGAGTCTTCGGATTGTTAGTCGCAAGCACGCCAATTCTGACACTTTCCGCTATTTGACAGAAGGTCGGCTTTGGAGTCGTTCTAGACTTCATTATAGCTGCGTCCATCTTTTCTGAAAGAAAACCGTATGGCCAAAGCCTTCGCCCTTTTCGCCGGGCTATTATGCCCTGGAGACCATCCAGATGATCTAACCCTCTTATTAAGAAAATCGGTATCCCTTGCTTTCTCGAGGGACACGCAAACCCTACCAACCTCTACACGGGAGTAGCCAGCGTCCATATATCGCATAAAACGTTTTCGGGCTGCGCCTCCCCGTCTTCTGAAAGCGGTCGTTTTTTCGAATCGCCTCTCACATTAGGTGCCCTTACTTCTGCAGGATATCTCCCAATGAAGGAGTGATCTCAATGTACTCCATGCCTGGGTTTACGGGCTCAGACTCCCTTACCTGAAGAAGAATCCGAAAACTCCTCACTGGGACCACATTCGACACCTTGAAACATGGATCCAAAAAATCTAACTGGCCTTGTAGGTCTTTGTTTTGGGAACTGTGAGAGTCCCAGAAATGTGTGGAGCGTTAAGAAGTGCTCCAGGTAATTTTATATTGATACAACGAGCTTGGCGAGAAAGGACGGTTGCCCATGGCAGAGCTCCGTATCACCATTGGAAGGCTAATTGAAACCGAAGTTCGCCTGGTATCCGCAGTCCATCGTTAGTAGTACATTCACGCAGTACCATTCATAACTTCAACATGATTGTTTACACATTAGGATTGCGATTTTTATCGAGTTTAGATCCGCCGTATTCAATCTGCTCCATGGATCTCGAGCAGGATGTGGCCTAAGGCCATGTACGATCGGTCTTGGAGTCAGGGCTACCTGCTTGTGCCGTGTTCGAGTCATATTGATCAGTACATAGACTTGGCTAGCTACAAGCAACGCCCTCAAAAAGTGCCATCAAAATTTTATTGTTTTCTCGAAATTGTTTTTCGCATTCATTTTGGCGCCCCTTACCACCTGGCGCCTAGAGCGGCCGCTCCACTCGCTATACCCTAGGGCCGGCGGTGTTAGTAAGGATATAATCAAAAAATGCTGTTGAATATAATAAAAAAACAATGACAAACTCAAAAAATCGATTATTTCAATAATGTCCTTATACTTTTGCACGGTAGTGTACATGTAATTCATAATTTTATAATTTCAATAATATTAGATTGTATAAAATAAGAATTCATTTTTATTTAGGATAATTCCTTTTGTGTTAATAAAATATTTTTTTTCTTTCTTTTTTTTTTTTGAAAAACAAAAAAAATATTGTAAAGTTTAACTTTTTTTTATATAGCAGCTTTGTTTCTAGCGAATTATTTTGTAAGCATTTCATTTTTTTTATACACATTTTTATTATTATTGTCATATTTTTAATTATTTTCATTTTATTTTTAATTTTATTATTTTTGCATTTTGAAAAAAAGAAAAAAAAAATTTATAGAAATTATTTTTAAAAAAACAAAAACGTTAATGTCCTTATGTAAAGAGTATCTCTTATATCAAAAAACATGATTTCTCGACATCTGTAATTTTGTTTAAAGAGCTTTTTTGCGGCTATTTCCATGTGTAGATAAACATTTTCTGTTTTTTATCTTTATTATTATTGTTTTTCTCTCAGTTCTCCATTATTTTTTTTATTTTTGTTCTGTTTAGTTATTTTATTATAAGGAATAATTAAACTAAACTAGATATATACATACTTATAGTACATATATAAATAAATAAATAAAAAATATATAGGTATATTATATAAATAATATTATATAAAAAAATATTATTTAGAAAATGCATTATTTTTTTAATGGAACAAGCCGTGAGAATGTTGTTAAACAAAATATGTGTGAATTCAGTGAAATAAAACAAAAAAAAAATTCATAAAAAAATGTATAGATTTGTGTGTTTGTTTACTTTGTGTTATTATCATTTTATTTTGTTTATATTTTATTTTGTTGTTTTGTTGCAGGTCTGAGCTCCAGAATTAGCCTTTGTACTATCAGTCCATGAGGTAGTTGGTTACATAATGGTGCAGCGTTTATTAGCAAGCTTGACTCGAAGAAGAGAAAGTGCTAGAGGCTATGTGCAGTAAGAAGTGGAAGGAAGCAAGTGGCAATGGACTCTGCGTTTAAACACTATCTATACACTTTACCCGTCGTTTAGTTCGCATAGTACCATGTGCGAAGATACTCTGTTGGCAGTAGCGGCAGTTGTTGCTGGAAAATTGAATAAATTCTAACAGAAATGCTCTGAAACAATATCTGAGGTCGGGCATCATTTCAAACAACAGATATATACTTCACTGCTTAATGACGAACGACGGCACACAGTTTTCATCCACATTATCGTCCTACAGCATACAGCGAATGAAGAAAAATCAAAATGGCGGCGGCGTTGTCATCCACACTGCAATTTTCTATCGTCGTTCCGCACGAAGAGTAAAACTACGAGAGTGTGTATCGGGCTTAAGGTATCCTAAAGAATCAATGAGTTTGACGAGAATCGGACTAGGAGCTATTCTATATTACAAGAAAACTAACGATATTGGACACCAAAAGGAGAAAAACCCGTTTGGGCCGTTCTATCCGCAGTTGTAACAAATGGACCGTTTTTTTTTTAAATTCACATGGTTAATACATATGTCGCTGTTAATGGAGATTCTTACCCTCGCCTGATAAGCGAATGCTCACTTCGAAATCGTGACTAAAGCTGGAAACACGCAAGCGTGCATTCGTTACATCTTTACATTTGGTCACAGACATTGACGAAATGTAGATATACAAATGAGACCTATCATATTGACCCCTGTGATGAATGTCGAGTCGTGACAAGTGGTTTGAGTTGGGGAAAGTAATGTTTCAATGTAATTCGACATTCTTAAACTAAAACGACTTGTCACCCGACGTGACTTTCAGCATAGAGGTAACTGTTACGTGAAGCGAATGCATTTAATATCACAGCTTCACCGACCTCAGTTCAATAGTGTGTAGTTCAATACACATAAGTGGCTTCAACGGCATTGTTCAGTTCGGTTAAAGTTGAAAGTTTCGTGTCTGACGTATAATATTTCTGTAGGTAGCTAGCTGTAACTTCAGTTTTGACACTGAATAAAAATGCGGGAACAAGGTTTTTAATATTAATATCATAAAAATGTCAGAAATACATCAGCACAATGGAACGGCATTCCGCTATTTCAGTTGATTACTCTCTTTTGAGCAGCTGTTCGGTATTCAGTTGAGCGAACTGAGCTCTGAATTATCCCCAGTTCAATATGTTGAAATATATGGAACAAAGGTCTGCGAAAGTAATGACAATGGGGTAACACTTATAAACTTCGCACCAGCCACAAACAAGTTCGTGAAAAGCACTTATTTCCAGCATAACAGAATACATAGGATGACTTGGCTCTAATCAGATAATCGAACTTGTAACCAAATCGATCATGTTTTCAATGACGATAGACATAGTTCGAGCATATTAGATGTCAGAACGTATAGAGAGTTCAATGTTGATTCAGACCACTTCATGGCCAAGGTGGGAAGACAGTGCTAAGGCTGATGCTGCAAAACTCCTTCACTTCAGAAACTGGAGGCAAGTTGCAGATCAGAGTTCCGTTTGCAGGCTCGAATTAGGCTGTAGAGCCATCGAAAATGCAAGAGGCACAATTCTGCTGTCACAATACATCATTGGTGGAATTTCAAATCCGAAGAGGACGCTTTCAACCTTATTGATAGGGGCGGCACTTGGCCCTCCTATTCTTCTTTTCCCTGTTGATATAGGGACTCCTTCCTTCCTTATGAGATGATAGTGCCTGTGAGACTTGTATGAGAGGAAAGTGTACAGTAGAATTGTTAACCTCGTCTGTACGTGAGGAAATACGATTCTGTAGACTATACACAACGATATGATCTACGAACCCTATCATGACATAGGAATTTAAAGTTCGAAATATTTTGTAGTAGGATGGGGCAGCGAGGTAGAAGGAAGGATGACCTAGACCAGGACGGTCCGGATGAGATCGGACAGACGCAGTCAGGATCGAATCTCAGTTGTGAGTGATGCTGCTAGAGTTTTCAGTGTAAAGTCCGTCATCCTAAAACCACCTCGAGGAGAAGAGTGAGTGAACGCCATGCTGCCAAGAGCAGTGAAGGTAAATAATTGTAATTCATGTAGTTAACAGGCTTTTGGTCAAACTTTTATGCAGAAATCGAAAAAGTTGGTGGAAAGTACATAATTGGATAAAATGACCAATGACGCTGTGGTCTTAGTTATGGGTAACTTTGGAGTGTCATAATCACATCTAACTTCAATGGCTAAAACTCGAAGGAATTAGACACAGGTTGCTTAACTTGGAAAGATTGGATGCTATTTAGAACATACTATAAAGGCTGCTGGAACACATTAATGTAAATGATTTCAGATTTTTAAAATCATCAACTGAAGTTTGTGTTTCAAATGGTTGGTACTTGCCCAAAATAATAATATAGGAACAAGGCTACTGAAACTAAATTAGTGCATCTTGTTTTAGGTACTCAATTTTTTATGGGGCACATCAATGCTCAGGAATCACGATTTCTCTTTGTAGGTTTCTGACTGACTGATAATAAGGCAAGACGGCATCATTTATTACAATTGGTTGGTGCGAGAGTCTTTAATACAATGGGAGTCTTACTAACCACCACACATGAAGATTTCCTTTTATTGGAAGAGAGGTTAAGCCTGCGAATACACTTAACGGTTGAATCAAACTTATGTAGATTTGCGCGTCATCAGCATATAAGTGAACAGATGTGTTCTTAATTACAAGAGGAAGAAGGCCATTAATGTAAATGCTAAATAACAAGGGACCTAGAATAGAGGCTTGTGGAACACCACAGCCTAGAACTATGGGCTCGGAAAATTTATCCTAGGTTTTAACGATTTAAGAACGACCAGATAAGTAGCTTAGGATTAATTTCACATCAGCAGAACCAATACTGAAATTACTACCTAATTTCAGCAAAAGCAAGCCAAGAAAGTTATTCTACTATTGTCTAACTCAGGAGAGACTTTTAGTAGTGCAGTTTCACAACAGTGTCCAGATCTAAAGCCAGATTGCCATTAAGAAAGCAGACAGTTTCCTGCAATATGCGAAACAAGTTGCTTAAAAATTACTTTTTAGAATACTTTTGGCAAGAAACATAGAAGACTAATTGGGCAAAAACCAGGGAAACTGTTTTTGGAACAGGTATCACCAACGTCAGCTTCCATTGTAGTGTAAATTGGAAACACGTAAGACAGTAGATGAAGATTGCACGAGTCCATTTGATATTAACGGTGCGATGATTTTTAAGAATTGAGGTGGAAGATCATCAAAGCTTCGGATTTATTGAGTATAGTGTAGAAAAGAGTTCATCCTCGCAAATGCAAGACCATCAGAAGAATAATTTAATTCGGTCGAAGATGAATTACAGACTGCATTGGAGGTGGAAGAAAATAATGTATTCAGGATATCGGGATCTAACTCTCCTGCAAGATTGCGGAAGTTCCTCCATAGGCAGGTTACTAAAATAGGAGGGTTTAGCTAAACGAATTAACGATACTGTCCTATTGCATTCTCTCTCTGCAACTTGCGCACTTCCTCATTACGCGTCTTTTTATATCGATGATACAGGCAGTCCCTTTCAAATATTGAGATATGTACTTCACGTGTTAACCAAGGTCACCGCCATGGACAAGCCATTATTAACCTTAGAGCAACAAAGATCCTTACTAATATTATAAATGCGAAAGTAACTCTGTAAACTGGGTCCCAAGATAACCATCGACACGTAATCGCAAGTTGCTGTAAATTAATGCGTTTGAAGTCACGGAAGGATATTATTTAAAACTGAGGAACAAGCCGAATGTGAATTTTGTAGGACAAGAAAAGAAAATCATGATCAAAATTACTGGGTGGGCTAATTTGGTTATGAAACAAGATTTTCTGAGTATCATCGACCAGAAAATAATCTATCTGAGATGGATCCGTTGCATTAAAGTAGGTAGTAGTAGGTCCATGATCAAACGACAAGGTCTGGCACGCCTTGTCTTGTATTAGCAAAGGCTTAAGGGTAACTCAAAGTACTGTCATCAGTGAATCTGGTCGAGAGCTAGTTGATTATAAGGATTAGGAGAAGAGCGGGTGATAAAATTGATCCCTGTGGAACATTGGCAGTATGCGATAGATTTGACGTCGTCCAATAATAAATTATTCTTAATTGAACAGATAGAAACAACGCACGTGATTTAGATCTGTGCCAATACCAATAGCTTGGAGTTTAGCTTACAGACTAGGATGCCATACTCTGCTTTGGAGATACTCAGAGATATCAAACTGCTGTATACTTTGGCCGGTGTGTCGTTGGTAGGCCTTTTTGTTTGAAGCCGTACAGTTTGTCATTCAGGTTTGGACTCGAGATACCATATAAACTTTTTGCCGGTTATCGTCTCCACGATTTTAGAGAGCATAGAAGTAATTGCTATTGGGCGGAAATTGAAGGGATTGTTGGAGTCGCCCTTTTTCGGTATGGGCTGGGGCCGTATTTGGTTTCTCGAGTCGATGGATCGACTCGACAAAAAAAGCTTCTCGACTTTGTCTAAGTTTCATATTTGGCATCACGACCAAATCGACAGATAAGCGCGGCCATACAAAACCATCAAATTGTGGTATTACTCCAAGGGCAACAAACCACGTATATTTAATTAAAATATAAATTGTTATAAGTTTATTGCATGCATAAATTGAGCTTTTTAATAATCGTCAAACGTCTTTATCGCCAGGAAAAGAGACGATATCGTGTCGCCAAATGCCAATTTTTGTTTATCGGCAGAAGACAATGTTGACTCGAGAAACCAAATACGGCCCCTGAACTTTGATTAGACAAGTTAAAAATCAACCATTAACTAGTTTGCTAAATCTTAAAAGCTTTTTGTAGTCACACTAAAAACTGAATTTGCTCATAAGGAAATTATCCTTACATCAGTTATGCTTGAATCAATCTTCCTTAAAGCTATAAAAGAAAATTCCATGATCTAATATAAAATCTATATATATTTCCTTCCTCAACATTTACCATATTAAATTACTTGTAAATATCTTCTCTGTTATCTCAAAATAACACAGTGTCATATTTTTTCCCCCGAAGTGGTGGAACATGCCTTCCCGGAGAACATGCGGGAATTCATCCATCCATGTTTCAATCTGAATTATATTACAAGGAGCTTCCATCAGCGTCAAATTTCATTACCGAAGTTTACAATCAAATTAATACTTACTTTTTAGCGACTGCGGAATATTGGTAGTAATATGATTTATGTTTTAATTGTGCACTGTGCCCCCGGAGGTGGTTTTTTAATGGTAGAATATTGGAAATTGGGTCAATTTTTATTTTAAGTGGGAGTTTTTAATAAAGCTGTAAAGGTATATTAGGTTAAAAAAAGTGGAGGTGTATGAGGGCAACCTTTATGCTTCCATTCTGAATCTATAGCTAAGTAGAATATAATCTATAATGGCATTTTTAATATCATAGGCAATTATGTAAGATAACAATTTATTTAATATTAATCAAGTTTGACTAAGTCGAGTTATGGATATCGAGTTTGTTGTTAAAATTTTATACGATTTGCGTAAACTCACACACTTTATATGCACGATTAATCACCCCCCATAACGAACATAGTATGTAATAACAAACCCCTGTGGGATTTCATTTTGAAACATGTTCAGGTAAAAGTGTGTATTGTTCCCCTTATCACAATATCAGATGAGCTTCTATTCTATTAATTATTATTTCATTTTTATCTACTACCGCAGTTTTCCCCACTGTGCTTTCATTGTGTAATAGCCATGAAGTGTCGATTATTAATCAGAATAGTGGTCGTTGAATATTATGGCCTGCATAAAATAGTTTACCTTTATGTATTATGGTATAAATCCCTCTATATTAATTAATATCAACGCATAATCACTTAATATTATTTATTCTATAGGGAGATAGTAAATATGAGGGTATTTGCTAGCGTAGAGTTTATGAAGTTTTTAATTGGTTTTATGCTATGTGGGTTAGTTTAGGGCAGTTATGAAATATAATCATAATGAACTGTGTAAAATTTTCATGTTTTCTAAAATAGAAATAGTTATTAGCATTCAAAATTGTGAAAAGGTTTAATTACAGGGAAATAATAAAAATGTGAAAATAGTGTGGTGGTAATATAAGCAGAGATTTCAATTTTACTGTTTCGGTTTTTAGTGCTTATTAGTGAAAGCAAATTGATTTCATGGAACAAAATTGGTGTTGTTAAAATTAATAATAGTTGTTTGTGCTCTAGGACGACCTCTACGTATGCGTGTCGGGTCTGTCACGCTGGTTCACCCTGGGCAATGCGTTCTCGAACGTAGCAGACAGTCGTTCTCCCAAACCGTTAGTTCCTTTCCTTGTTTTCTGGGTCGGATCATGATGTAATGCCTACCGTGCCGATGATCAACTTGGCTGGAGACACAGTTGTGTAAAAATAGCCTAGTCGAATACCTGGCGACTTCCGGTTGTGATTAGCCTTACCCGGATACTGCAGATCTCTGCCTGGGCGGACCTCGTGTTTTCCGCTACTTGTGGGAGTAAATTATGGGCAAATCCAAAAATAAACAAAAACAAGCAACAAAAAAGAGATTCGGTTCCCGTAAACGAAAACCGGAAGAGACCAACAACGCTAGCTGGCTAGCAGAATACTCCGCCGCTTGGCTACCTACCCGATCAAGGAAGATCAAGTTTCGAAGGAGGACCTTGATGAATTTTCGAAGGAGGACTACAACAAAATCTAGGATGACATTGCTTGGCCAAACTAGGCTATTCCTAATTTCACCCAAGAGCTGTATAGGGGTAAAAAGCCTCTCTAAACGCCAACGATCTGTGCAGGAATCAACCACCCTCAGTCTAGGTCCAAAAAGACGAAGACGCGCCGAACCAAAGTGATATCAGAAGTTGCGAAGGATCGCAAAATAATCGACGTTTATGACGAGAACGGGCAGATCCCCAAGCATCAACGGTGGATGCAAGTCGCCCTCGCCAAAGTTGCCATGGAGGTTCGACGTCGGCCCTACATGAAGCTATGAACACTCTCCAACGTTGGACGCTTGATGGTAGGACGTATCGTGTGGCCGACGCTCAAACTACGAGCGTTCAATGTCAAGCGTCCAAAGTTGGTGTTTGGACACGTACGGGATGTTGTTGGTAATAAATCAAACGTTGGAAGCCGACATTCTCATGAGCGTTCACCGCATCGTGTAGAGCCGGCTTGAGGGATAACCTAGGACCTCCCCTTCATACCCCGGATGGTAACAAGGCCGTATTAAGCTAACGGCCTGCAACAACACTAGATCCGCAGAGGTATATACAAAGCTGCGGTAGCTAGAGTCGGGGAGGCAGAACAGTAGAGGCATGTGACATTCCGTCACGTCCGAGGCACAGAGCATGGTTGCCAGTGGCTCTATCGGATCCAGAAGACATCCTGACCATGCTAAAAGCCTTCAACCCCCATAAAAAGAGAATCTGTACTGTATCTTGGCTCGGAATCAGAGGAGCGCATATGAAAGTGCTGTACTCTGTCAACATCTCCACAGAAACCGACTTTTGCATTCCGAAGGTTATAACCTTTCACGAAGAAGAAATGGACTTGGAATGGAGAAATAGACCACGTAGCTGCCATAACCTTCTTCACTGATGGCTCTAAGCTCGACAGTCAAATAGGAAGAGGAGTCTTTTTCCCGGTGGTTGGGAATGGAGTCTCCTTCTGACTACCCGCAGTAGTCTTGCACTAACAGCTCTAGAACTATCTCTGAATGCCACAGATATCTTAACAAGATGGCTCAGCAGTTCGTATGGATGCCTGGTCGCCCGAATATATGTAGAAGGAAATTGTAAAGCTACCGAACTGGCTAGGAAAGGCACGACCGACACTCTTCTTCCTGGAAAGGAAAGGTTTGGTATGCCTTAAGCCACTTTTAAACTCCGATGCAAACAGCACACAAGGGATCTTAAAAAATGCACCTCGGCAAAAATGAATTGGTCCTCTTACGATCTCAGGCTGATCAATTCACTACTGAGCCTCGGGAGGCAAAACCTCTCAGCTGACCGGATACTGTTTGATAGGGATGCATGCTGCCCCCTAAGGTCTCGAGAACTAGGGTTTTTGCAGATGCTTTAAGAATCTGGACGAGGAGGAAAGTGCACAACACCTTCTCTGTCACTGTCAAGGAGACTAACTATATTTGGTGAACCCTTCCTAAGCACACTTATGACAATCTCGAAGATTAGGATCCCCCAACTAAGAAGATCCATTACGTTCTCGAGATGGGTTGGCAAAGGAACGACACTTTAACATCAGGTTTAAAGTGGGATCACTTTGTCATCACAATGGCTCAATCCTTTGTCTTAAGTGTCGGAGCTATACACCAGGAGCATGTTGCACCCGAACCTAACCCCGGTCCATCTTGGACCAATTTCTTGGATTCCAGATATAGAAATGCCTCTAAAGGGATAAACCCACCCTCACAGTTGGCTAGGTGCTATTTGTCAAGTCAAAGCCCAAGATATATCACTTCCAATTTATTTTGCAATGTACGTCCAGCATTATTCTATGTTGGGAAGGTTTTTCAGTTCCTCTGTTTAGAGGAGTCTTATAAAATGAACGATTTGTATTATCTTCAGCTTCCAATCATCACTATAGCGTTCGATTGTTTGGAAGTCCCGTGGCAGAAGTGTTTGGATCCGTATACGCTGGTGCGAAGTAGATTAAACTTTTTATGCCACTCGTAAAGATATTAAATATGAGCAACGAAAAGGTCCTACTTGATGCCCCTTGTCCTAACTTAAAAAGTGTTGCCGTGCCTCCATTTGTATATATTATAGGAAGTGCGCAGAGTGTTTGTCTTTTTCCATTGTCCTTTACAAAATGTTGCCACTCCATTCCATTTCGTTTGCCTGTTTTCGTCGTCTATCCTTTCTTAGCCCCGGCAGAGTGTCATAGTTCTTAAGTTTGCAGTTCGTACTAGTCGTACTATTATAGATCAATAATTCGACACTTGGATCGCCTCTGCTTTGAAGTTATCGAAAGCACCGAAGTTGTTGAAAGCGCTTTCTTTTTCTAGAAAGGCTGCCAATGTGGACTGTTTTTATTTTATGCAAGTAGAAACTAATACATGCAGTTCAGCTACCATCGATTTATCCTTTATCTCTTTTAGCCTAGGATTGTGCTTAAAACAGCTAGGGAAGTACACCGAAAAACATCGTGGAGCAGATGATGAGTTTGGTGTATGTGCAAAGAATGGTGGCAGTGGCGCCGAAGGCTACCTACCAGAAGATGAAGCGGTACAAAGCATAAAGAAACAGCATTAGAGGATGAGTTTGCGAAATTAAAGCGCAAGCAAACCCAGCACAAAAGCAAGATCGCGAAGCAAATCCTGATTGGACACAGGATTTCATAGGTGCAAATGGTGCACTTGCACCGGGTGCAATTTCAGAAATTAAGATTTAAAAAAAAAGCTTCGTAAAAAAAGTTTTCCCGTGCCTTCATTTTCCTACATACATATATTGAAAGAACTTCACAGAGTGTTTGTGTTTTTTTCCAGTGTCTTTCACTGCTATAAAAAAATGAAAGCTGATGGCATATTGCACCCGGTGCAAAAAAACCAAGCGCCGGCCCTGACCCTTTGAAATAACAAAAATGTTGGAAGTTGATCTATAAAGGAGGAAATATTGGAGGTAACTCCTGTAAAACATTCTGATACTAAACTGGTATTTCCCATTACGCAAATTAAAAACAAAAAGCGTCCAAGAAATTAATTAACCGGAAAATAAATTAAAAAATTACAGAAATGTGCATTTTTAAGAAAACCGACTGGAATTAAATGAATAAATTTAAAAAAGGCAAAAAATCATAAATTCATAAGAAGTATTCGGCAATCTCTGGAAAAAATGTGATTATCCCAATCAAATTATGGAAATAAAATTTTCGGGATTCGAGATAATCTCAAGAATTTACAGATTTTCTCTCACAATTCTGCTTGGCCGCTCCACAGTTAACCGAATTGAAAAACTTCTGGCTAATGCTCTTTTTTATCTCTATATTTACCGTAGAACTACTTTAAGGACGTGCTTTCGGGTACCTGTATTAGGCACAATTCACAAGAGAATCACCTTCCATAACAATTTACATGCAAAGTTCCAGAACGTAAACTAAAACAAGAGCGAAGATTTCCATTCCCATTGGGTTCACCCATGTGATTCGAGAGTGGTAGATTTCAAGTAAGAAAGTTCTTATCATGGAGATCCTATCTGGATCCTGTATCGGAAGGGAGCAAGAAACGAGGAAATTAAAATGTCATGCGAATTTTCCGCCTTGGTTTCTCCCTTTTTTGGCTTGTTTGTTGGGATTGTGGTTAAATCTTGTAAGAAAGGAAATGGTATTTGACAGCTTAAAGATAGCTGAGTTGTTATGTTGCCATCATCCTGGAAAGATTTAAGGAAATGTACATATAATATTATATTCGGAGTCTGCAAATACATGTTCTTCTATCGATTTCCACATCTTATACAATCATTGGTCAGTTTTGATATCCTTTTTTTATATGAAAGTCTAAGTCCGAGTAAAAATAAAAATGCCCTTACAACGGGCGAACGCCGACCGCTTGGCTTTTTCAGGGGCATATGATGGCCATAAAGTTTTTAACTATTTTTAATGGGATCACATACGGCCTCACGACGATCAAACCCCATCAAAAGATTTAAATGGGAAAGTACTGAGCTGTACAAACGGGCATACGACGGCAATTTTCAGCCACAAAAAAAGGATCTGCACCAAATATATTGTTGAATGCGTTTCATGGGAACTTGACAATTTTCGTTATGTACAATGGTCCTTTCAATTTATCCTACTTAAAGATTATCGATACATAAATCATGATCTTTGATACGATATCTGGGTTTTCGTTGTGTAGTCAATCATTTCCATTCAGGCTGCATCCCAACTGGTGTCAGACATACACTGGAAGTTTATGAAAGGTCATTGCACCGGAGCTATAAGAAGGCGTTGGATGCAGTGTGGATGGAGGCCCTTCTCTAAAAAAAAATAGCCAAATACGGGATGACCAGACACCAGCTATTTATGTTGACTTCAAAGAAGTTCGTCGTCAGAAGTGAGAGCTGTGCCCCGTCCAATTGCGCCCGGTGTAAGTGCACTATTTGCACCTATGAAAGCGCCGCTCTTGCGTAGGGTACATAGTCGGCAGATAATGTAGGTGTGGTGGGAAGCAGTACCCACCCGCAAGATTTCGGAGAATAAATAAGCGTGTCAAATGAGGAACGACTCTGGTTCCAGCCCTTATTCGTCGAATCTCACATAATGAAAGAAAACGTGCTCTGTCTGCATTATCCTGGATAACCTAGTCATAGCGCTGAGCTATCGTGCTCGAAGCGATGGAGGTATTATCTTTATCCTCCATTTCCACTCAAGACCTGCGTGAGGTCATAACTCACTTCCCCACACTCCCTGGTAACCCATCTATCTACGTTTGGGATAAGTCTGAGAGTCCACCAACTCTTAACAGACTAGTTGCTCTTGCCTTGCCATTACGTTACAGACTCGCAGTGCGTCATCCGCCGACGCACTGACTTTGTCTCCCCTCTAACATATTTTGGATCATAGAATTGCATGCCCTTTCCCGCCAGTATCTCTATGGGTATAATTCCCACTGTTACGCACGCCGCATCGTTGGATATGGTCCTGTATGCGCAGCATGCGCGATGGAGCTGAAGCTGGAAACATATACATTCGTACGTTGGTGCGTGCGGTGATTGATATAATAAAAGTACTTACATTCAAATGCAAACTGACATATATTTACGTAAACAGAATGCACGCAACGCAAAAGTAGCTCTACTTCCAACTTTTCCTCATTGCCGCTTTCACTATATAGTCTTAAATACCCAAACACAAGCACATACAACAGACACATGCACTCATCGCTTAGATTTTTTGGTTATTTGTAAAATACTAGACGGAACCCATGCATGTAACTGTCTGTGGGCGAAAATTCGCCGCATACACCGCAGGCACTGCACGCACGCACGTATCTGTTTCCAGCTTTCGTCTGTATGCGGCACTCGATTTTCTGCTGCCTGCCCATAGTGGCACTGCGTAAAGCTAGACTGAGCTAACTACCCTCGTGAACAGGAGGCGACAGATTGGTTTGGGCCCCCAGGTTTATCTAGGATACACTAATAGCAGTAGCTTTATCCTCCATGCCTTCCAAGTGTGTTTTAAAATGAAGCCTGTGGTCGAACATCAATTCCAGGTACCTTAAGGAAAGCTGTGAGTGAATGATGTAGAAGAACTCCTAGAGCTGTTCAACGGCCGAAACATTTTCGTCCAAGGTTACGCTGACGATGTCGTCTTCGTAGTTACAGGTAAAATTGAAGGAGCCATGTACAAGCGCCGGCTGCGGGCTCTACATCTGACCTCTAGCTGGTGCGTCAGAGTAGGTCTAAAGGTCAATCTCGACAAAAGTTCATAGTTCCTTTCACCAGGAAACGATCACTACCGGGACTTTCGGAACCTACACCCGCAGGTAGAACTATAGGCTTTTCTCAGAAAGCCAAATATGTAGGTGTGACGCTAGCACCAACCCCAACTGGAACCAGCACATTGACACTCTGGTGAGCAAGACGCACAGATCCATGGTAACTTACGAGTTTGAGTTTGGTGGCACAGAACGGCGATTAAGGGTTTCATAACTAATTTAGTAAAGTTCAAAGAATGGCCTGCCTTCCCATTACTGGGGTTCCAGATCCAGTATCCACGGCAATTAGTGCGTAAGGTCCCGTAGGACCAAGTCGAAATTAATTTGGAGTTGACAACGAGCTCTTAGTGATCTCGGCATTCGCCGGTTCAGAGCCGGCTATCGGGGCACGCACCGGCTTGCTGCAAAGGGCCTTGGCTGATCGGACTTTGATGAAATATACTGAACCACTTTTTGGAAAGGGCGGAAGACCCCAGGACCAGATTGCGAAAAAAATATGTGAAGTTAGACTCAAAGATCTATAAAAGAAATGGTCCAAGCAATGGTCTAGTGCTCGTAGCACTCACTTCGTCGGAACGGGGTTTGCTCGGTCGGTCGGTCGCTCTTTCTCGGTCGCTATCTCTTTCTCGTAGCTCGTTCCTTCTCGGTCGCTCTTTCTTTCTCAGCCGTTCAATATTTCTCGGATGCTTTCTATTGTAGCTCGCTCTTTCTCGGTCGCTCTAACCACCACCAACTTTTATCGCCACTGCAACTCCCACCGCCATCGCAACTCATACCGGCACCGCCACCGCAACTCATACCACCATCGCCACCGCAACACCCACCCCCACCGCAACTGCCATCGCCGCCGCAACTTCCACCGCAACCGCCCCCACCGCCATCACCACCGCCATCACCACCGCCAATGCCACCGCCACCTCCACCGCAACTCCCACCGCCACCGCAACTCCCATCGCAATCGCCACCGCAACTCCCACCGCCACCGCAAGGCATGAAACTATCAAATCGCCCAACTTTTGTAGGATATCAAATAATAAATCCCAACACCATCTCCAAAAACTAACGAATCTCGATTTTCTTTACTCATTGTGACAAGTGAAGTGCACACATACACATTTTAAATCTTTTTCTGGTCTCGAAAAAATCCCAAGTAACATTTGCCGGGAGACCGAAAGTTGATTTACAAGGTGAAATTTGCATGAATCGAACCAAGGACCCACATATCGGATTTGTCCCATTTGCATAAATCAGACGCGCCTTCCTTTGCATATAATGCTCGGGTGGTGGGTGTACCACAACATATCGACGACATATCACGGAATAAGATTGTAGAAAATAAAAATCTAAATATAAATTTGCAAAGAGAAAGGACGAAATCGAATGAAGTAAGGAAAGAAATCGTATTAAAATTAAAATGGTCGGAAAATGACGTCTAGGAGCCATGTCTGGCAGCTATTCTTAGGAATACGCCGGAGGTAGTAACGAAATCATGTCCTGATGAAGTCTGCATCTCTACCTTGAGCTGCTTTGCGCGGAGACTGTAAAGGCCCAATTATAATGAACGGATTTGAGCGCAACAAAACGGATTGATCTGTCAAATTGGTTTTCCCGACATACATTTTAGACCTGACCGATTATAATGAACGCATTCAAGCGGATTTGGTCGGATTTGAGCGCATTCGTTTCTAAAAGATTAGAAATTGCCGCATTGAACTGTCAAAAATTTAATAAACATAACGTTAACAGTTGAAATACAAAATTGTTTACCGGCGACCATCTCGTCAACGAAGTTAAAAATTATGAAATTATTTATAAAAAAGCCAAAATTGGCTATAAAAACAACAAAATGAAGAATTTTTTGCACTCTTATTTACAATAAACTTTGACGTTTGAATCCGAGCAGATGCGTTATTATAACCAGCCAGTTTTGTATCCGATCAAATGCGTTTTTTTGACATACCAATCCGCTCAGATCCGTTCATTATAATTGGGCCTTTACATTGGTAGAATTGGTTGAGGTAGCAGAAAGTCATTAAAGTGAAGGGGAAGTAGATTAATTTGTGGGTTTGTCAGTGCATTACGGGGTAATTTTGTTACAACTTTGCTGTTTAGTTTGTAGAACCGCATTTTTGAAATTTAATAGAATAATTTCAATTATATTTAAGAAATAAACGTTTTCATTTTCTATTTTGTGACTCTGTCTTGTTTTATATTCTATTTCGTAGAAGTTTTTGGTTTATTCTCCATCATAGACTGGTAACATAGTACTGGGTATGGTGCACACCACGACCAAGTTAGGCATATTGTCCATCTACTCTAGGAACAAAACAGACCCTCTGCCCTCCGAACGACGGCAATAAGGTCTTTAGTTATCGGACTTGAGCAGGGCTTATAAGCTTTCGGAGAAACGTTCTTCTTCTAAGTCAGATCAGAGCAGGACATTCACAGAGCACATATGTCGAAGTCTTTTCGCCTTCCATGTAGAGTAAAGGCCCCCATACACGGTCAAATTGGTTGTACATCCAGAATTTCATCAAACCCATAAGCGCAACGAGTTTTGGTCGGCCGACCGGCCCACAATCAATAGTTTTGGTTGTACATCCGCCCTTCGATGTACATCCAATTTGACCGTGTCTGGGGGCCTTAAGCTCTCTGTCTCTTCTGAGAGAGTCCTAGGTTGTGGAGGTGATACCGTACCCAAACATGGCCAGTCAAATAAGGCTAAGAAGCCTAAAGGCCCCCATACACGGTCAAATTGGATGTACATCGAAGGGCGGATGTACAACCAAAACTATCGATTGTGGGCCAGTCGGCCGATCAAAATACGTTGGGCTTATGGGTTTGACGCTCTGGTGAGGCGCGAGGTCAGCCCCATGATTGTAAGGTGGGTGGACAGCATGCTGAAAAACAGAGCGGTAAGGATTCAGACAGGAGACTCGCGGCTTCGAGGGAGGGTCAGCAAGGGATGCCCACAGGGCGGGGTCCTATCGCCCCTCCTGTCGAACATCACTGTGGACACTCTGCTCAGGCGGCTAGAGGTAATGGGCGTGCATACCGTTGGGTATGCAGATGATGTAGCGATTGTGGCACGTGGCAAGTTTATGAGCAGTACGGCAGATATCATGAGGAATGCACTCCAAGTGGTTGAGCAGTGGTGTACGGAACAGGGCCTCACCATAAATGCCAATAAGACAGACGCGATAATCTTCACTAGGAAGATTAAAGATCTGGATTTTCAGCCCCTCATGCTTTTTGGATCGAGGATCAAGGTGTCTGGGATGGTCAAATATCTGGGTGTATACTTGGACTCGCGACTAACCTGGAAATATCACGTTGAAGAGAAGATTAAGAAGGCGACAAGGGTACTTCACCAGTGCAGAAGAGTATGTGGACTAAGGTGGGGTATCTCACCAAGGTTAGCATACTGGACATATACCATGATGGTGAGACCCATCATAACTTATGCCTCGGTGGTCTGGTGGACTAAAGTCACACAGAAAACCGTCAAGAGGCATTTGGACAAGGTGCAAAGAATGGCCAGCGTAGGTATGAGCAGTGCTTTCCGCACCACACCCGCCGCGGCATTGGAGGCGCTGTTAGGTCTGCTGCCGTTAGATCTCCAGGTGATGAAGACTGCGGCAGCCTCAGCGATTCGGATGAGACGGGATGCCGCATGGCAGGCGTCAGGAGCCTTATATGGGCACATGAAGATTCTGGATCGCATCAAAGGGATTAGGGAGCTCATGATGCCCATGGAAGGGATCACAAAAATGAGGGTGACCGAAAGGTATCATAAAACCATCATAGGGAACGGAACGCTCCCGGAAGGGAGGCCGGAAGACATATATATATCTTCAACGACGGATCCATGATTGACGGTAGAGCAGGTGCGGGAGTCTTCTCAGAGGACTTAAATCTGACCTGCTCTCTGGCTTTGGGGAATTACACCTCAGTCTACCAGGCGGAAATGCTTGCACTGTCCGGCGGTGGCGAGAAAAACGGCTGCCATAACTGGACTCCATTGGATGGAGGACATGAGGCAGACTCCCTTCAATCAGCTGCTTGCGATAACTAGGGGAGTCGAAGCAACCCATTGCAACCCCAATAAGATGACTCTAGGCAGAGGTACGAAAAGGGACCCGCAAATAGTGGTCTGATTCGGTATCCCTCGAAAATCTATATATATATATATATATATATATATATATATATATATATATATATATATATATGGGTTTGATGAAAATCTGGTTGTACAACCAATTTGACCGTGTATGGGGGCCTTTAGGTTTTGAAGCTGGCTCTAAAGAGACAGACAAGATTGTCGAGAATCAGATCGAGGAACTTCTGGACGAATGTGGGAAGATGTTATCTCCTCCGGGTTGAAAAGAGGTAAATGCTCATTTAACCTTGTCTCGGTAGAAGGTGTTCCCAAAAAGGCTCCGAGAGTAACGGTCCGGAACGGTTCTTTGAGGTTAGAAGTTAAAGGTGTATGAATCACACTCCTTTTTGAGAAGGCCCATTCCGTTGAAGAAGCCTTTGGAGAGGAGTTTTTGGAGTCTAGTTAGATATGATAGATTGTGCAGGCTGCTCCAGGCAGTCCTTTTGGCACGTCTCAACTCTTTATTGTAACCTGTGTCCTATTGAACAATCTCCTAACTTTCTTCCGTATTGCAGCCAGTCTGTCCTTCCACCAGGGCACTTTTCGCGTCGATTTGGAAGAAGAAACAGTGTTATGGTCAAAGGAGATCAGTACCTCAGCAAGCTGCGTCGCAGGCATCTTTAGTTCACCCGAATAAAAATAAAAAATGGCCTTACAACGTGAAAACACGCCTAAAGAAGTAAAACTTCAAAAATATCAGACTTTTTTCGGTTTTCACGGAAACCTGAAGAGCACTGAGAACGTCAGTGCCCTATTTCGTCGGATGTGGTTGAGCATGCCGCGTCTTTCACAAATTTGTTTCTATGGATTTACATCGTTCCGTTTTTTTTTCACTGATGCCCCGGTTCTTCACTGAAGTCGCAGTCACGTCACAGATCGAGCCTCACCGGGATAATCGTGGTTGAATTCTGAACACTTGATTATAAGTTAAATTTTTTGAACGGATTACGACGCCCCGGATCGTGTTAGGTGCAGGTGGGTAGTTAGACAAGCACAGCCCCTTACGGTACTGTAAGTTAGTATTTTACCTAAAAAAGAAAGTAGACAGGCCACTTTTTTGGGAATCGGAAGATGGGCCAACGTTGTACAAAACAACATGCGGAGTTCCGTAGGGATCTGTCCTGGATCGTCTCCCTGGGTATCAAAATGATAATGATGTGTTTGGGCTACGCCTTCTAAAAAAAGCAGTTGCAATCGAGATCGCGAATGGCATGGAGTAGGATGATCCCAATTACCTACTAGCGAGAGAAAGCATGCGTATCTAAGATCCAGAATTTGGTAGAGGGCATCCAAATACGTTGCGGCGGCAGATGATCCGCTGCGAGTCCGTAACGGTCTGACAACAATAGTGGAGCGAGTCTGTTTAGGGTCGGTAGAGGCACACACTTATCCCAAACGTGGCGATATGAGTTACGAGGGAGCGTGGGAAAAAGAATTACGACTCCACACAGTTCTTGATTGGACATGGAAGGATATAGCAAATACCTCCATCATTTCGAGTACTCACCGCTGTGTCTGGCAAGCTCAGGTATCCGGGATAAGGTAAAGCACATCTTCGTTAATTGTGCGAGGTTCAGCGAAGTGAGGTACTAGAGGGAATGTGACAACGTTAACTCGATGGGGGTTATTCCCGTATTCTAAAAGCAGTCACAAGTCACAACGCAATCACAACTGTGCGGTGAGTCTCAACCTGAAGTAAATTCTACTACATGAAAAGTAGGAGTGAAGTAGAACTAACTTCCGGGCACTATGGCATAGAAACGAAAGTAAGATGTAAGCGGGAGTCGCCAAAGCTTGTGACTTATGACTGGTCACAATTTTAGAATAGGGAAGAATGTTGGGCATTATTTATATATCTTGTAGAAATACTGGATTTTGTATAAATTGAGTATAGTGAAACTTGAAGTGAGCTATTCAATATATTGTATAATGTTATAATTGATTTAATCCCCGATTTTCTAAAAACTTGAATTACAAACTCAAAAAACATCTCTCGATAATTAATCTAAGCACTTAGCGCTTCTTGGAATAAATTTCAACAAATTCCCGGATAGCACTTTCATCCAGCAAAATCTGCTTAAACTCTCTCCAATTAACCTTGTTACGGAAAACTAAACTTTTATAATTGCTGATGATTGAAGGAGATTAATTGCATCGAAACATTCTTGAATAAACAATCAATATTGTCATAATAAAATTTTTAATCATATTTTTCCATAAATCTGATTTTGTTTATTTACCCAAAAATCTTCGGAATTAATGCTTAAAAAAAAGCGGAAAAGTTTTAAACACAATAATATTCAAATAAAGTTTCTAAAATTCTGATAAGCATAAGCTAAAAAATTTATTCAAACTCCTGGAAATCCTCGGATTGTATTAATATTGGTTAACGTACTTTACAAGGCAAATTTATTCATAGCAATAGACTAATAATCAAAGACTTAAAACGCTGCCATTGGCAATTATGCTAAAATGCTTCAACAACATCCCCTCATAGCGTCTTCTTTTCATACAGAACACACCCCCATTATTCCCGTCAGTAAGAGTTGCCTTCGCCAGGATAAGGTGCTTGAAAAGTTTTCAAGTCATTCAGAAAGCAGAAGAACTTTATCTCTTCTCAGAAGGGCGCTTTTTTCTAGATAACTATGTCAAGTCAACGAGTCAAAAGTCCTCTTTTATGTATGTGTTAAAGGAATCTCTCTTAGCAAGGTTAACGTCCAGGTTTGCAAGTTTTTCCAACAAGAGGGCGTTTCTCTGAGAAATCTAATTTTCCACTCGAATGCAATAAACAGATCTGGAAAAAAAAATTTTTTCATTCCCTTTTTCCCTTAAATGCATGAAAAAATTTTCCGGAAAATGTCTCAGCCAAGAAACTTACGATTAAATTTTCCAGGAGTTTGTATCCTTCTTTGTTGATAATTCCAAGGAAGTTTCACCTCTCGGCGCGCGAGTCTATCCTTCGACCCTTTTGAACCCCCATAATGCAAAAGGAAAATATGATTTATTCAGAAATAAGGGATGGTTTTGTGAGTGTATCGCGTTCCCCCCTCATTCCGTGAGGCAATGCAATATTTCATGCTTGAAGTGTGCAACGGCGCGGTACCATAATGGGTTTACCAGCCGCCCAACCTTTTTTTCATTTTTCGATTGCTTAAGGTAACTGACATTCGTGTAATCACACCCATGAACCGAATTAATATGGAATGATTGTCTGCAGTCACAACAGACGAGCAACATACATATTTCCACCAAACTATACTTCATTCTTGTGGTGGTTTACCCTTTTGCAACCCCGGATACCAGAAAGCTGAACATCTGTAAGGACGAAAGTATAGAAAAAACCACCTGTCGAGTACCATATACAAGGAGAACATATGTCGAGCCCTCTTTGCTGTGATATCCTTTTTATGCTGTGTTGTTGTGGTATTATGGCGGCAAACGAGAGTTTCAAGGAAGTTGTCGAGGCCTGTGAACTTTGTGAGCAGTTCCTAAGCGCTT
Organism: Thereva unica; assembly: GCA_949987705.1. Lineage (NCBI taxonomy): Eukaryota > Metazoa > Arthropoda > Insecta > Diptera > Therevidae > Thereva > Thereva unica. Next base: position 154,651,601 of record OX465283.1, read on the forward strand.
GATGTTTACTAAATTCTGGCTTCCGTTCCGGGGGTATGCTGAAGTTCACTTACAATTAAGCAAAAGGCAAAATATGATGACGACAATTTCCTATACATGTTGAGTGGCTTGGGTTTGTTAAAAACGGATGTTAAAGGGTTGCCATCGCATTGCGATTGAGAAAGTAGTAGACATTTGGGTAATATTTTGTTTAATCTGAAAAAGCAGTCCCCCAACTAAGCACTAACTTCGTCTAATTCTGCTTGACCAAAGTAATCGAAGGATAACGGGTCTATTGAGCATGCTATTGGTCCAAATTTCGCTACGCTAGTCTAGAAAAAGTGTTAGCGTACCCTGCCTTGCTTCGGTGCCATACATACCCCGTTTACGACTAGGCCGAAAAGTTGAGTCGATATTGAGCTGAAATTTCGAGCACCGTATATGATTTTGAGTTGAGTTCACTTTGGGTTGAAATAGAGTTGAATTGATATCACAACATAACCTCAAATTTTGGTGTGAAATTCTCATTTATAAATGAGTAAAAATTCAGAACGAGATAATTTATTTTTACTGTACCAAAAAAACATCGATCACAAAACTAACGCCGAAAGTGGACTCCACGGATAGTAAGCAAACAAAACAAATGTTACTTCAACCCAATTTCAACTCGACCCGTGTATATGAGGTGAAATATTAACTCGATCCAGATAGGAGAGCTAAGTTGGGTTGAGTGGAGCCAATTTCAATTCGACTTCCGTTTATGACTGGGTTGATCCTGGGTTGAACCTCGGTTGAACCTAGTCATAAACGGGGTAACAGGCAATTTGATACTGTGGGTGCATGATAACCATTCTTAGAAGGAAGCCACTTCATTGTGAGTCGTAAGATGGGCCCACGGTGTGCAGAACAACATGTGGAATTCCGTAGAGATCTATCCTGGGTGCCCTCCTGTGGATCACAATGTATTTAGGCTACGCCTTCCAAAAGGAGCGTTTCAACCCAGTTCGCGGATAACATCGAGGTAGTGCTTGTGGGACGACGCTTCTATGATGCTGCAAACCTGCTAGGCGATGGCTAAACGATTTTCGTCGGAAAAGGCGAAAGTACTGACAAAATAAATTCGTTGTGTACGCACACTAAGAGCGACGTGACAAAGATAATAAGCCCGACAGTACATTATACTACACGCCCATTTAGGAACACATGGAAATAGCATCACAATCCCATGCCGTAGCACCCATGCCAGGCAACAGCTACGAAATAAAAATTAGATTGATTCTGTCGACAGGTATTCTATTAGTTTTAGACAGTCGCGAAGTCTCGTAAAGCGATTCGTCGATCGCCCTTAGCATGTTTAGTTTACAGCATGAGATCGAATTATGCGCGAACGAAGCTATCTAAAGCTTATACAATTCTACGAACGCCTTCTAACGTTGAACGCTTGATGGTAAGACGTGTGGCCGATACTCAAACTACGAGGGTCCGTTGTCAAGCTGTCAATGTTCGTATTTGGACATGTTCGGGCTTTTGCCGATGCTGGCTCAATCGCTGGAAGCCAACATTCTAATGGGCACCGTATCGTGTAGAGCTGGCTTTAGAGATTAAAACGAGCCCCGATGTTCTCACGATTGGTGAGCAGAAAACTGAAGCTTTGCTGATCAGCAAACTGAGGAAACAAGTGTCCGTAAGATTCAAGGTATGGGAACAGATCAGGAACCAGGAAGTGATGACGCGCAGGAGGCTTAATTTTAAAACACACTTGGAAGGCATTGCGGATAAGACTTGTGATATTTGTTCAGCATTTCTAAGAATGCTTTCCAACGTGGAGGCGCCGGAGCGAGCCCGTGTGTTTAGCTCATTCTTCCTTCAGGCAGCGCCAGTGTGGGCAGCAGCGTTTGACTGCAGAAAATAGAAGACCACATACAGACTAAGCGCCCTCCATCAGTGCTGCGGGTACAGGACCATATCTAACGATACGGCGTGAGTGATATAGGGTACGCCAAAACAATTGGGAATTTTACACGCAGGCGCAAAATGACAATTCCATACACATTAACATTTCATGTATGGATAAAATACAAACGCTCGTGGTTTGTATGGTTTCCAGCAGTCCTTGAATGGAAATTGGGACCTCCATCGTTTCGGGCACGATGACTCACCGCTATGCCCGGCATATCCAGGTATGCAGGAGCACGTCTTCTTTTATTAGCTGCGTTCCTTTTCTGCTAATTTTTACTATTTTTTACACTTGCGTACTCGCAACTACACTTGCTCTTATAAACGAGTAGATATCACTTGCAATTACGCAATTGAAATCCGCTAGGGGGAAAGCGGCCATTTTGAGTCTATTGTGAATTATTTTCACTTACGCCATTACCCGCTAGATGGCTTTTATTTGTGTCGAGCTGATTTACTCATATAAAAACGTCCATAAATAAAACTTCAGTCGTATAATTATCAAAAATTATTATCTTTCGTTTTACTTTAGAAATTATCGCATTAATTTCTCCATTGTGTCACAAATTCTTCTTTTAAGAATTTTTTATTTGTAAAGTTTAAAGTAACGTCAAAAATTTCAAGTGAGATTTTACTCAAATCAGAAAATTTTGCGTTCCTTTTCTGCTCTGCTCACAAGTACTAAATAGTAGAAAAGGAACGCAGCTATTATGTGATATTCGGCGAAAGGCTGAACTATAGCCAATAGCTGAGGAGCCACTACCACCGAAAAATATCGTAGAGGATATGATCAGAAAATATGATGGGTGGGAGGTACGCTGAAAGCCGGGAAGTTGGGGCTGAAAGAAGCTGAAGGAAAGAGAGAAAGGCAAAGAAATCCCAGGAATAATAGCAGCTAGATAAAAGGTGATCCCGCGGAATTATCCGCGTGAGCAGTGCTACCCACCATACCCACATTATCCGCCAGCTATGCGCATGACTACTCGCCATACCTTTATTTTTGCCTACAGATAAGTGGGCTTGTGTGGGACACTTTTTATGTGAAAGTCTAAGCTTAGATGTCAGCCTTTATACTGCCAATCCATCATATCGTTCACGGTCATGGTACAATGGCATAAGCTACATAAGCTTAGCTCGAAATTAAAAAAATTATACAACAGGTTAAGGGTGTAGTGTGGCGCCTCGCGTTTGATCTCTTCAATATTGTATGAGTTCCTTTTTTAACCAGTCGAAACGGGACGCTTACTCCACAACTATGTGACAGTGAAAAGACGCAACATACCGCAAAACAGCTTGTATCTGTCAGCAGCGAAAATGCTGTACCTACTTGTCATTTTTGATGTTGTGGTCGCAGATGGTGCATGGACCCTGTGGTGCTTTGAATCTAAAATCGCCATGCATGGTTGATGGAAAATGTACGAAACGATACCCACGGCCATTAGTAGCAGAAACAGTAACGGGATCTGATAAATATCGAGTTTATCGACGGCCCTCAAAGGACAATAATGCCCGGACAATCGTTGTGAAAGTGAGAGTCAGAGTCGAGAGAGTTAGATTGAAAACGAGTTCGTTGTGCCGCATTGTCCATTGTAGTCCCGAATTTTTAATGCACACGTAAACGTTGCGAGTTGTCATTCTGCGAAATAAGTTAAACATTTTTGTAAATATGTAACGAAGAGCAAAATAACATGACAGTGTTTGGAGTTGGTTCTGAAAATGCCAATGATGAAGTCTACCAATACCAAATGGTCGCGAACGAGGTGCTATGTCGTTTGTTCTCTTTTGCAATACACGAACGACATCCCACTTAGCGCTACATTGAAAAAAATGTGTATTTCACCGAAGCAACTGCTGCACAACGAGCGGTCATTCATCGAATGTTGAATGTTTCTACTTGCGCTTGCCTGTTTATTAACGTACTCAAAATCGTGGCCCAAAATCATTCACACATTTACGAACGGTAAATGGTTATCTTTGTCAAACATATCGAAAGGCGTGTCAGCGTTTGAGCTTATTGGAGAACGATTCCCAATGGGACCAAACAATCGCTGATTCCGTGGCCATATCGAAGGCGCATCAAATGAGAACGCTATCCGCCATCATTGTAACAACATGCTAGCGGTCTCAACCTATGGTGTTGTGAAACATATACAAGGACGACATGTGCGAAGGCATATTGCATCACGTACGAAATATATTGCACAATCCGGAAATCGCAATGTGTGACGAAATATACAACGAATGACTGATTGCCATTGAGTATTTGTACATGACGATAGCATATAAACTATTAATTCCGGTTGGCATGATTGCGGCGAATCGATCCGTGCACGATGCCTTCGATCAAGAACTGAACCGTGAGCATCAATACGACCGTGATACGCTGAAAGAAGCGGTTCAATGTAATGTACCATTGCTGAATGATCAACAAAAAAGTAATGCTTGCAAAACATTGATGCAATCGGTGGGCAACAGCACTGGTGAGATCTTTTTCATTAAATTCAACTTCTTCTTTGACGGTTCTACAACCGGATCCGGCCCTGGCCCCTCGCAACTGTTTTCTTCACCGGTCCCGATTCTGAGCCGATGTCGTCCAGTTTGGCATCCTTAAGCTCTGAGCGTCCTGGTCTACGCCATTCTTCCAGGGAAGGTTGGGTCTCCCTCGCTGTCGCACTTCATAGGTCTTACCGCAATTCAACTACATTTGCAAAACCAAATAAAACAAAATGAATCAGTTGAATAAAATTTGAATATATTGAATGGCTTTTTTTACCAAACAAAATTCGACCATCGTGTGAAATGTCACAAAAACTGTAGACAACTAAACGTCAACGCGCACGATATAATGGCCATCTGGTGGCCAACTGTTGCGGGAAAATGTAGTTATGCCAGGTTCAGCTAGTATTTTATAGTTTTATTTCTCCCATTAGATTCTTTTGATGCTATGGTAGATTAGTTCAGTATGCACTAGTCTAACCATTACAACATTACATTCAAGGACTACGCACCACTCCAAGGATAATCTACTACCCTTCTTTCTACTAAAAATTTCACCCAAACCGGCAACTCTGGCTAAAACCCACGGTAAACCAACTTAAACAGAGTCATATTTGTGAATGTAAATGTTTACAGCGCAGGACACCCCTCGCAATAACTCATGTTAAGAAGGAGCATATCCTTTTTTGTTGTAACATGCCAAACCACACTCGGCAGAGTCATACAACGCTTTCGTCCCTTCAGTCTGCATCTTCTACACCAGTAGAACGGGGTTGAAACTGAAAAGCACTTTTTTTTGTTTATCCATAGATTTTCCATTGCTCTATAGAGAAAATCGACGGCGGTATTAATATTATCATTCCTGCCACAGAGAAACATCCTCAGTCTTTGCTTGTACTTCAGCTTGTGAGGTTGTCGCGGTTTGGGGTTTGTTGCCTCTGGAATTCGGCAGAGTTCTAAAAATATATACAAAAGAATTTTTGTGTGTTTGTTTGTTGTTTTAAAAGTAAACACTTGAAAAAAATGCAAGAAGGATTTAAAATGCGCTGGATTTAATGCGATATTGTGAAGAAAACGGTGTTCGGGGATAATCTATAAATCACGTGCTGTAGTGAGCGAGCGAAGAGGGCGTCTAGCTGGGAAAATATAGTGGTAGAGACACCAACCCCCTTATTGTTGCTGCAAACACGAAATAATTTATGTTTGCGACCCCTTTTTCCTTTTTAAGTGTAATAACCTTTACAGGATTACTATAAGGGACGTTCGTTTCGTGCAGTAGACGCGGGGTTAATTGCTGCATAAGTAATAACTAGTGCTTGATTGATTTGTTGCTTTAGTGTAGACGAAGGAGTTTAGTTAACTCCGGATTTAGTGAGAGTTTAATTGAAGAAAAAATAATAATATATGCAATAGTAGTGGTGTAAACTGCCAAAAATAGTTGTTAAATAGTGCGTTGCTAAGTGGTCAGTGTACTCAAGGATTATTAGCAAGGACGACAGAAAAGTTTTGTTTCGGAGCCTATTATTGTTCAAGAGCTTTTTTTTACGTCCTTGTTTACTTCCTTTATTTGTGTCAATATAGGAGACGAGAGAAGTAAGTGTGCTTTTTCTTTACTATTGGGGGGATTCTTTTTTGGAAAGATAATATTTGGATAGGATTTTGCCTTGTCGTAACTACAATTTTTAGAAAAGTTGAAACAAAGTTTATTTTAAGAGAATCCCAAACAGCAGTTTTCCCTTTTATGGGAAATTTTTGTATTTTGGAAAAGTTTGTTTTGTGTAGTTTTTAAAGAGTTTCAAAATGTTGCTATACAGGGACTGATGTAAGCATGTGCAACAAGTGCTATAGCACAGGGGCGGCCTCCATCAAAACGCAAAAAATTATCATACCAAAACGAGCTTTGCGGAGAGTCGTAATCATAATGGAAATTGGTGGAAAGGAGTCGTCCATAATTTGCGTGAGGTGATTTATGGGATTTCCCCCCTTGGTTAGATTTGGCTGAAACCCCTCCCCCTACCCCTAATCACACGAGAGATTTTTTAGATTTTAAAAATTTCTAGTATTTAACACTAACAATACGTATTCACGGTCGTAAACATAAGATTTAATTAAAGATAACTGTTGATTCGAACTCCTGCTTGCCCCGCTTCTAGTGGACACACAACTATGTTCTGGCTACCGGCATGACTCATGTGCCCTTTACTGGCCGATTCCGCATGACGGTTATGTTTCTCGTAAATCCACGCATACACACATATACGCACTCCCGCACTCCCGCATTCCCGCACTCCCGCATTCCCGCACTCCCGCATTCCCGCATTCCCGCACTCCCGCATTCCCGCACTCCCGCATTCCCGCATTCCCGCACTCCCGCATTCCCGCATTGCCGCATTCCCGCACCCCCGCATTCCCGCATTGCCGCATTCCCGCACCCCCGCATTCCCGCATTGCCGCATTCCCGCACTCCCGCATTCCCGCATTCCCGCATTTCCGCACTCCCGCATTCCCGCACTCCCGCATTCCCGCACTCCCGCATTCCCGCACTCCCGCATTCCCGCACTCCCGCATTCCCGCATTCCCGCATTCCCGCACTCCCGCACTCCCGCATTCCCGCATTCCCGCATTCCCGCACTCCCGCATTCCCGCATTCCCGCACTCCCGCATTCCCGCACTCCCGCATTCCCGCACTCCCGCATTCCCGCACTCCCGCATTCCCGCACTCCCGCACTCCCGCATTCCCGCACTCCCGCATTCCCGCACTCCCGCATTCCCGCACTCCCGCATTCCCGCATTCCCGCATTCCCGCACTCCCGCACTCCCGCATTCCCGCATTCCCGCACTCCCGCATTCCCGCATTCCCGCACTCCCGCATTCCCGCACTCCCGCATTCCCGCACTCCCGCATTCCCGCACTCCCGCATTCCCGCACTCCCGCACTCCCGCATTCCCGCATTCCCGCATTCCCGCACTCCCGCATTCCCGCATTCCCGCACTCCCGCATTCCCGCACTCCCGCATTCCCGCACTCCCGCATTCCCGCATTCCCGCACTCCCGCATTCCCGCACTCCCGCATTCCCGCATTCCCGCATTCCCGCACTCCCGCATTCCCGCATTCCCGCACTCCCGCATTCCCGCATTCCCGCATTCCCGCAGTCCCGCACTCCCGCATTCCCGCATTCCCGCATTCCCGCACTCCCGCATTCCCGCACTCCCGCATTCCCGCACTCCCGCATTCCCGCACTCCCGCATTCCCGCACTCCCGCATTCCCGCATTCCCGCATTCCCGCACTCCCGCATTCCCGCACTCCCGCACTCCCGCATTCCCGCATTCCCGCATTCCCGCATTCCCGCACTCCCGCATTCCCGCATTCCCGCACTCCCGCATTCCCGCACTCCCGCATTCCCGCACTAACGCATTCCCGCATTCCCGCACTCCCGCATTCCCGCATTCCCGCACTCCCGCACTCCCGCACTCCCGCATTTGCGGGAGTGCGGGAATGCGGGAATGCGGGAGTGCGGGAATGCGGGAATGCGGGAATGCGGGAGTGCGGGAATGCGGGAATGCGGGAATGCGGGAGTGCGGGAATGCGGGAGTGCGGGAATGCGGGAGTGCGGGAATGCGGGAATGCGGGAATGCGGGAATGCGGGAGTGCGGGAGTGCGGGAGTGCGGGAATGCGGGAATGCGGGAGTGCGGGAATGCGGGAGTGCGGGAATGCGGGAATGCGGGAATGCGGGAGTGCGGGAATGCGGGAGTGCGGGAATGCGGGAATGCGGGAGTGCGGGAATGCGGGAATGCGGGAATGCGGGAGTGCGGGAGTGCGGGAATGCGGGAGTGCGGGAATGCGGGAATGCGGGAATGCGGGAATGCGGGAGTGCGGGAATGCGGGAATGCGGGAGTGCGGGAATGCGGGAATGCGGGAGTGCGGGAATGCGGGAATGCGGGAATGCGGGAGTGCGGGAGTGCGGGAATGCGGGAATGCGGGAATGCGGGAGTGCGGGAATGCGGGAGTGCGGGAATGCGGGAATGCGGGAATGCGGGAGTGCGGGAATGCGGGAATGCGGGAGTGCGGGAGTGCGGGAATGCGGGAGTGCGGGAATGCGGGAGTGCGGGAATGCGGAAATGCGGGAGTGCGGGAGTGCGGGAGTGCGGGAATGCGGGAATGCGGGAGTGCGGGAGTGCGGGAATGCGGGAATGCGTTAGTGCGGGAATGCGGGAGTGCGGGAATGCGGGAGTGCGGGAATGCGGGAGTGCGGGAATGCGGGAGTGCGGGAGTGCGGGAATGCGGGAATGCGGGAGTGCGGGAATGCGGGAGTGCGGGAATGCGGGAATGCGGGAGTGCGGGAATGCGGGAATGCGGGAATGCGGGAGTGTGGGAATGCGGGAATGCGGGAGTGCGGGAATGCGGGAGTGCGGGAATGCGGGAGTGCGGGAATGCGGGAGTGCGGGAATGCGGGAGTGCGGGAGTGCGGGAATGCGGGAGTGCGGGAATGCGGGAGTGCGGGAGTGCGGGAGTGCGGAAATGCGGGAGTGCGGGAGTGCGGGAATGCGGGAATGCGGGAGTGCGGGAATGCGGGAATGCGGGAGTGCGGGAGTGCGGGAATGCGGGAGTGCGGGAATGCGGGAGTGCGGGAATGCGGGAGTGCGGGAGTGCGGGAGTGCGGGAGTGCGGGAATGCGGGAATGCGGGAGTGCGGGAATGCGGGAGTGCGGGAATGCGGGAATGCGGGAATGCGGGAGTGCGGGAATGCGGGAGTGCGGGAATGCGGGAATGCGGGAATGCGGGAGTGCGGGAATGCGGGAATGCGGGAATGCGGGAGTGCGGGAGTGCGGGAATGCGGGAGTGCGGGAATGCGGGAATGCGGGAATGCGGGAGTGCGGGAATGCGGGAATGCGGGAGTGCGGGAATGCGGGAATGCGGGAGTGCGGGAATGCGGGAATGCGGGAATGCGGGAGTGCGGGAATGCGGGAATGCGGGAATGCGGGAATGCGGGAGTGCGGGAATGCGGGAGTGCGGGAATGCGGGAGTGCGGGAATGCGGGAGTGCGGGAATGCGGGAATGCGGGAGTGCGGGAATGCGGGAGTGCGGGAATGCGGGAATGCGGGAGTGCGGGAGTGCGGGAATGCGGGAATGCGGGAGTGCGGGAGTGCGGGAATGCGGGAATGCGGGAGTGCGGGAATGCGGGAGTGCGGGAATGCGGAAATGCGGGAGTGCGGGAGTGCGGGAGTGCGGGAATGCGGGAATGCGGGAGTGCGGGAATGCGGGAATGCGGGAGTGCGGGAATGCGGGAGTGCGGGAATGCGGGAGTGCGGGAATGCGGGAGTGCGGGAATGCGGGAGTGCGGGAATGCGGGAATGCGGGAGTGCGGGAGTGCGGGAATGCGGGAATGCGGGAGTGCGGGAATGCGGGAGTGCG